>QRFJ01001777.1:0-135511 GCA_006176705.1 Cocos nucifera
AGGAAGAGATAGTGCTCAAATCTATGCAACTTCATGCGAGGTGGTCTTGAGGATAGCAGTGAGGCTGAGGATGGAGACATGATCCTATGCATCGGTAATGGAGCAGAGATTGCTGCAGGTGGTGAGGAACCATATCCGCTTCGATTACAATCTGATTTAGACTTAGTTTTGAAAGACTATTATTAGGCCAGCAGTTTAGCAAAATATTGATTTCTGTTTAATGCTTAGTAGAAGCTATGTGATTACCTTCTTTTAAGGACCATTGTAACATTCTTTATGAAGAAATAAAATTGCAAATCGGTTTTCTTATTTAACGATCTTTATTCGCATATATTGATTGTATCTATTTTAACTATCGAGGAAAACATGAATTGCAAACGGCTTAGGGATAGGTCTCAAAAAATTGGGGGGGAAGTTTAGGTATCTATGGGCACCTGAGAATTTAGGTCATATAACAGAAGATAGATCAACAAATTGAAAAAAAAATGGGGCAATTGAGTCCATTGACTTCCGAGTCATATCCACTTATGGAATTTGTCTTCAAAGCCAAAAATGACTAAACTCACTTTTGGGTTGGACATGGGGAAAGGGCCAAGATCTTCCTTCCCTAGTCATACTGTTGTGTACGGCCAGTTTGATGTGCCGACTAGGAGGCGCAATTTTTCTACTTCATTACCTTTTATCGATGATCTGTCTAGGTATGGTTTTATGTGGTTATTCCTTATGAAACACAAGTCTTGAAGCTTTTGAAAAGTTCAAAAAATTTCAGATATGAAGTAGAAAAAAAATAGAAATCTATTAAGTTCTTCGATCGATCGAGGAGGTGAATACCTTAGCCAAAAATTTCTAGACAATCTCAAACAAAAATGGCATACTATCTCAATGGACTCCACCAGGAAACCTTCAACTCAACGGAGTTTAGAAGAGAAATCGGACTCTATGGATATGGTCCATCCATGATGAGCTTCACAACTTCTGATTTCTTTTGGAGACATTCATTTTAACTTTAATTTATCTACTGAATAGGGATTCCTTCTTTAAAAATACTTCCTACCACACCCGTATAAGATATGGCACGGTAAGAAATCAAGTCTGAGTCATCTAGAATTTGGGGTTGTTCGGCTCATGTCAAAACGACAATACTGGACAAGTTAGAGTTTAGGTCCTTCAGAGCTTCGATTCATAGAAAATCCTAATGAGTCATTTAGGATACTATTTCTACATTCCAGAAGTCACAATGTGATTGTGAGTCAACATGCCATCTTTTCTTGAAAAATAATTTATTCAAGATAGCGGCATTGGAAAGCAGATTAAGCTTGATGAGAAAGTCTCACAAGTACAACGAGCTAGGACAATTGGAACCAAATCAGGTTGAGCCAATAAGATACTACTCCTCCACCTCAATAGACAGAAAGAGTTTCCCATCCTCCTAAAAGATACTTAGGTATTATTTCAGAGAAGTAAGAGAAAATGTTCCTCGTATGGTAATGGTGCTCATGTGATGATTCCAAAACCTACAAATAAGGCGATTATCAGATATCGACTCTGAGAAATGGCGTAGAGCAATGCAGTTCAAAAATTGACTCGATGCACTCGGGCCAAGTCTGGAATCTGTAGATCCATCAGAGGTATGAAGTACTTATTGGTGTAAAAGGATCTTCAAGAGAAAAATTGGTGGCAATGGGAATGTGGGAGACATTCAAGACTAAGACTAATGGCAAAAGGTTATGTCAACGTGAAGGCATTGACTATCAGGATACCTTTTTCCTTTAGTGCTATGCTAAATCCATCCGCACATTGCTTGCCGTTGCAGTCTATTTTCGATTATGAAATATTTGACAAATGGACTGAAATGGCATTCCTTGAATGGATATACTGAGGAGATATCTATTGGGACGCCGCTAGGTTTCACATTCCAGTGATAACTGATCACAAGGTTTGCAAGCGTAAGGTCCATATATGGACTTAAGCAAAGCATCTCGAAAGCTGGAACACTCGTTTCATATGATGTGATCAAAAAAGTTTGATTTCATCCCAAAAATGAAGAAAACCGTGTGTCTTTCAAAAGGTTCTGTGGGGATGTGCTGTTATCTTTCTCGTATTGTACTGTTGAATGACATCCTCCTTATTGGGAATGATATTTTCATGTTGGCGAAGTCAAAACTATGGTGTCCAAGAATTCTCCAAATGAAAGACCTAGGTGAAAGCATCCTTTATTCTAGGAATTAGGTCCTATAGGGATAGATCGATGGATGCTCTAGAATTTTCACCAGTAGATGTACATAGAGGAAGTACTAAAGAGGTTAGCATGGAAAAACTCTAAGAGGAGATTAATACCTTTCAGACATGGTATCATCTCTCAAAAAGAATTTGTGCCCTAGCACACCCTAAGGCCAATGGAACGGCATGAGATAAGATCCTTATGCTTCTCAATAGGAAGCCTCATGTATGCCATGCTTATGTACATGACCTGATATAGCTATGCTGTGAGTTGTCACAAGCAAATATCAGTCAAAAAAATTCCCCAACATGAAGAACACTGGACTTCTAGTGAAATTGTATCCTTTAAGTACTTAAGAAAGAACTAAGGATATTGATGTTTGGTCTTTGGTTAATGGAGAATTCCAAGTCCAGGGTATATACAGACTCAAAATTTTATGTCCGATAAGATTGATGCGAAAGTCGACATCTGAGAGTCGTGTTGTGTGCAATGGTGTTGCTATCAGCTTAGAAAGATTTCCAGAAAAATCATGTTAGCAAGATTCCATCATGAAGCAGAATATATCGCTGCTGATCAGAGGCCTACGAAGGAAGCATCTGGTATAAAGAAGTTTGCTGCAGAAATTGGAGTAAAAGAAAGGAAGGAAAATAAAAAAAGGGAAGATCCATCAGATGCTATTCCTTTGTACTGCGACAACAATGGGTGCAATTTGCCCTTGCTAAGGAGCCAAGGTCTCACCTAAAAATCCAGCAACATTAAGCGGCTAATACCCATCCTGTGATAACCTCAAGAGGGATACGTCGAGGTCAAAAAGTCGTCGACTCTACAGAACAATGTGGCTTGACCCGCTTACAAGCCATTGGGCTTAGCAGAGATCGAAAGCCCATTCTTAGGTTCACTTTGCCATATTTTATAATCGAAATAGGCTGCAAACGGCTAAGCAATGTGCGGATGTGATTTTAGCATAGCCACTGAAAAAAAGGTATCTGATAGTCAATGCCTTCGTTTTTTATTGGGGACCAAAATTTAAATTTCCTTTTTTTTTGGGCCCCCACAATAGTCTAGCCTGAATGTCTCCACATTCTCATCTGCACCAATCTTTGCTCTTGAAGATTCATTTACATACCAATAGGAACAATTACCTTCTGGTGGATAATCTTACCAAGGTCCAGACTTGGTTTTGGTGTCATCGAGTCAATTTCTGACTGCATGCCTCTAGCCATTTCTCAAATTGAATATCTGATATTGCCTCATATGTAGGTTTTTGGGATTATCACCATGAGCATCGATACCTATTGACGAATATTTTTCCTACTTCTCTGAAAATAATACCTAATATCTTTCAGGAAACAGAAAGAACTTTTCCAATCCTAACGGTGGAGGAGGTAGTGTTTCTTATTTGCTCAACCTGATTTGGTTCCAACTGATTCCTTAGCTCGTTGTATCTTGTGAGACTTTCTCATCAAGCTTAATCTACTTTTCAAATCCGTTAATCTTGAATAACATTTTTCAAGAAGATGGCATGTCGACTCACAATCACATTGTGATCTTCTGGAATGTAGAAAAGATCCTTAATGACTCTTTAGGAATATCCTTAATGAATCAAACTCTAAAGGACTAAAACCTCTAACTTATTCGCTTGTTGTCTTTTGAACATGAGCCGGACAACCCCTAAATTCCTGAGTATTTGACTCAAACTTGATTTCTTATCATGCCATATCTTATACGGTGTGGTAGGAATAGTTTTAAAGAGAATCCTATTTAGTAGATAAATTAAAGTTAATAATGAGTGTCTCCAAAAAAATCAGGGAGGTCTGTGAAGCTCATCATGGATCGGACCATATCCAATAGAGTCTGATTTCTCCATTCTAAAATCTCATTGAGTTGAGGTATTCCTGGTGGAGTCCATTAAGAGACTATGCCATTTTCCTTGAGATAGTCTAGGAATTTTTGGCTAAGGTATTCACCTCCTCGATCTGATCGAAGAATCTTAATGGGTTTTTCAGTTTGTTTTTCTACTTCTTATCTGAATTCTTTGAACTTTTCAAAAGCATAAGACTTATGTCTCATAAGAAATTAAAATTAAAAATCAAAAATATTCTTCGGTAATGGTGCCAAAAACTTGATAGGAACGCGATGTTGTCGTTAAGACACTATGTTTATCAGTTTAATCCAACTTCTTAAAATCATTGAAAATGCATAGATAGCGGTGAGTCGGATCGAATCCACAGGAAAGGTTGTGTTTTTAGATTTGAAATCTTTGATTTGATTTTTGAAAAGAAAGGAGAAGAGTTTTGGAATAAAAAAAATGAAGTCGGAAAATAAAAAGTGAAAATTAAAAGGTGCAGGAATTTAAACTTGGTACTAAGATCTACTAGTTAGATCTTAGCATCTACTTGCAAAGCATTAATTTAAAGTATAGAAATTAAATTACAATAAAAATAAAAAGTAAGAAATTAAAGTGCAAAAATAAAATTTTTATTAATTAAAATTTTAAAATTTAAATACATAGAATTTAAAAAGAATAAAATAGCCTGATCTCTGATCTTGGATCGGCATTGGCAGAAAGATGGTGTAGAAGCCCGGCTCTTCTTCTCGGCATCCGTTGCTTCGAAGCAGCCTTTAACCCATAGCCTGGCTTAGCCCTATACCAAAGCTTTATCTTGATCGAAGATGTTGATTTCTGGAGGCCTGGAATCCTTTTTATAGAGCTAGGAGGGCTGGATATTTTTTTCTAAAGGCAATGTGGGACTAATAGCCTTTATAATCGTCAAAATATAAAGAAATTTGAATAAAATTTGAATCAAAATATCTCTGATATGACTCTAGTAAGCCTGGTGAAATCTAGCCATTCAATAGGAATCCAATGGTCCAAAAATCATCAAAATCGGATGTATATCAACTCAGATTAGGTCGGATTAAATTCTGACCGTCCGATCGCACATTAATGGAGGAAATCTGACCGTAAATCATACTTTGGGAGTCCTGATCATCGCCGGGAGTATTCTGGACCGTTGGATCTTCATCACTTGGTTTTTTGGCCATCGGATCGCTCTAGATTGCTGATAGAATTTGAACCAAACCCGAAAATAACCACCGCCGTCCGATCTTGACCGCAATCAACCGCAACCGTCCGATCGCGCAATTACTGTTCCCATGGACTGCGTGGACTGACCGCACTGCACACTATAGCCAATCAGTGCTCTTATCGCTAGGTGAAAAGACCAAAATACCTTGTGAGCCGTGATAAATTTCTGTGGACCCTTTAAGGGTCTAGGTCCGCCACGTGGCAATCTCTGATTCGTCAGTTTCTGCTGAGCTGGTGGTCCATGTCTGAATCATGGATCGACTGATGGCTTAAATGGCTGAGTTAGCTTTGATGGCTTGGCTTGGCTTGGTGGCTTGGCTTATGGAGTCGACTGAGTCATTTTCTTTTTTTATTTAATTTTTATTTATTTTATATCTTTAAAAATTTATATCTTTTCTGTTTTAGCTCTATTTTACTTAAAATTTATTTCGTTGTGATCAAAAAAATGAGCTCTTTCTATTAATAATAAAAAAAAATTAATTTTTATTATTTTTTAATTAATTTTTTTAATTAATAAAAATATAATTTTTTTAAAAATTATATATAAATTGATTAATAATTCTTAAAAATTAATATAAATTAATTAATAAATTAATACTTTTATTGATAAATTTATGATGCTTATCACATCCTCCAACTTAAGCTTTGCTCGTCCTTGAGTAAAGAAAAAATTTAGTTTTAAATACCTTTTAACTTTAGAGTTTCGAATTTTACTTAAGTAATTTTCAAAATGGCCATTGATATTCAATAGAGCTTAAATGAGACATATCATTGGGATATTAATACTTATCAATAAAAAAATTAAGTAAAGAACATTAAATTTTTTAAAACTTTTTCTAAATTATCCTACCTTTATCTCTGATTTGTCTAAACTTTCATATAGGCAAGTGTATTGCTACTTCCATCCTTCATTTATTAATTTTTATTTTTACATTGCCCACTTTTTGATGTGAATATCATTGCTTACTTAGGCAACGAGACTCGATTACTCGATGGAAAACCAATGTTTTTTTTTTTTTTTTTTAACATTGTACCACTATTGAGTGTCTTAACCCCTTAAGCTTTCTATTTGATCCATGTAGCGAGTCTTGGACCAATGACTCTCAAACCAGTTGGCTTTAGGGCACTAGGTGTAGAATACCCCTTGGGCTTACTAGCTCGAATCAAATAGGCTACGAGTTAAGACTAGCTTTACAACGAGCTTCTTTGCCCTTTCCATCTTTTGACGTGAAACTCAATGCTTGTTTAGGCAAAGAGGCCCGGTTACTCAGTGAGAAATACTTAAAAATTATTTTATTAAAATAATTTTTTTATATGAAGAAACGTATAGTTACTCTACACAAGCCTATAAAAAGTAGATTTTTCTTTGATGCTAATAGAAATAATTAGAAATGCTCTAAGAAAAAAACTTTTTATGTTCTAGACTTAACTCTTTATTGAATTTTCTTAATACTTGATTTCTTAATATCTCATAGATTCTCTAATCTGTGCATCAATTTTCTTTTAAAAATGCTTAGTTTAATTCGATTCTTAAGCATAATCAGGTGTCTAAATACTAAATACTAACTTTTTTGAAGATTTAAAATTTTAAAATTTTTATTTTTTCTCCCCCCCCAACTTAATCGACATTGTCCTCAATGGAGAAGAAAAAAAAAAAAATAAAGGGTGTAATAAAGAACATTTAAAAATACATCTGACTATATTTTTCGTTCAGCACATGCCTTTGAAAATTTGGACTCTTCCGCCAACTTATTCAAATTATCCTAAAAAAATAAACTAAAAAGATAAATTAGATAAAAACTAAATATTGGGTTGTCTCTCAATAAGCGCTAAGTTTACCATCTTCAGTCAGACACAATGCAACTCACTATCCTGTGTCGAATATTGGATTGACAAATTCTAATGGTTTTGAATTGCCAATCTTAGAAAGTTGATTTATAATCCCATTATTAATATAATCTTTATTAATTTTAGGGATATAATTTATGATTCCATTCTCAGACCCATATTTATTAAAAATTTTTCCTATTTGTTCTTCTAAAATGCTCATGAATTGAGTTTTTGTATTAGGAGTTAAGTTTGATTCAATGGGTGCTGGAATGGTGACTAAAGGCAGTTTTAATTCTGAAGGTAAATTAATGTGATCTTGCTTAGATAACTCTATTGATATTTCATTACATGCCTCTTGATTTTTATAAAAAGAACCAGCTTCTAGGGTTAAAGGGAATAGGACATTAGGTTTATAGGTCTCAAGTAAAACATCTATTCTCTTTTTTTCTATTTCTATCTCATTTAAACTGGAACTAGCATCAGTACTAATTTCTGGCTCGGATTCTTCTATGTGGTTAGTCTCAGTACGAACCAGTTCCTCTAAATTTTTATTTTCTCTCACCTAATCTTGGTATGGGTCCATAAGAATCCTATAGCTTTTAAGTTCAGAAATTACTTTGGCATTCTCTAATTGAGGATTCTTAGGTGGGACATTAAATTGATAACTTGGTCCAGGTGATTGGTGGACATTAGATGAGTTGTTTGAAATTAGTAGGTTCGATAGTTGATCTAGTTCTCTCCTCATGTTAGACTCAACTAATTATCCAATTTGAGCTTCAAGCTTAGCGATAGATTGCTGTTGAGTCAGAATCAATTATTGAAGTTGATTAAATCTATCATCAGCTAGATTGGTTTGTTGAGGAGGTGGGTATGAGGGCTGATTATAATATGATGGCTGGATAAACTGACTAGGCTGACCATTATTATGGCATAATTTTGATATTGGGATCTATTTTGATAATTTTGCTCAAGTAAAATTTGGGTCTGAGCCTGAGTCTGTTGGGATGTCCAATAAAAATTAAAGTTACTCCAATCTGAATTATATAAATTTGAAAATGGGTCATTAATCAATTTGGAGTATCCTTGAGCAGCTTGAACTTATTCTTGGATAAAATGTGGAAACTGTGTAGTCATAGGACATTCACTCACATGATGGGTTGGACTAGCACAGATTGAATAAATCTTCTGATAATTAGAAGATGATGTGAATTATGCAGGAGATTATTGACCTAGGATTAGGAGTTGATCTATTTTCTGAGCAAGAAGGTCAACTTTATCTAATTTTTGGACTATTAGATTCATATTAGCCATTATTATGTTTAATGTGAATCAACCATTCAATTAAGTTCAACTAAATCAGAAAAAGTGATTTCCTACCATGCATGTATTAGTGTAACCCTAATGTATGGTTTAAAAAAAAAAATTAGATTTTTTTTTTGTTATTTTTTTTGTTTTTTTATTATTATTATTTTATTATATTAAAAATTAATTTTTTTTAATTATTTTATTTGTTAATTTTAATTTAATTTAATTATTATTTTTAATATTTTTTAGTTAGTTTAATTTAATTTTTATTTTATTTTATTTTATTTTATTTTTAGAGGAGTAAGAAGAAGAAAAAAAGAAGAGTTCTAAAGAAAAGGTCCTAAGGAGTCCTAGAACTAAGAAGAAAGAGAAGAATTAGGTTTAATTAGATTTAATGTTAGTTAGCAATCAAGTTGGTCAATCGTTCCTGACTAAAGATTATCCTAGATCTAGATAGCTCCTAACTGCCAAGATCACCTTCAAGCCCTCCAAGTGTATGATTGGCCAATCAACTGATCAGGTAAGTGTAAGGTCGGTGGGAGTTCCTCCGTTGCTTGCCTTAGACACCAATTGTGCTAGACCAGGTAAGCGAATGGAATCAATTAGAAACCATCTTTCTTCGGACCCAATCGTTTCTGAACTACTTTCCTAGATACCAGTCAAATTGACTAATGCTAATCTGGTTCAACTCTTAGGATTTCTTGTCCTATTGAGCTCGAGTTCCTAGGGTTGATGTCTAATTGATTTTAAAATTAAAGGCTTAGGTCAATGCAGGATGCTGATTGGTTATTTATGGGCTAAGAAAGGATGATCAAATCTCCACCTTATCTTGTTTAATTGGATTGTGCCCTTAATTTGATTTAATATGAATATGCACAAAAATTTTTTAATTAAAGGGTTCTATGCAATTTAAACTAGATGCATGCAACTAATTGAATTCTGAAAGGCTTACCTTGCCTCCAGCAATCACCAAAAAAAATAAAAATAAAAATAAAACTACTATGATGCATGCTCTAAGCAGTTAAGATTTCTAATCTCGTCATGAGATTTTTAATTAGATTTAAATAAATATTTTTTAAAATTAATTTAAAAATAAAATAAATAAATAAATAAAATAAAAAGAAAAGAGAACTAGGATTAGGATTGATCTCACCAAGCAAAACTTTTGATTCTTTTTATTCTTTAATTTTTTCTATAAAATAAAAAAAAATTAGCAAGCAATATTTATAAGAAAATAAAAATTTTATTTATAATTTATTTATAGAAAAATTAAAGAGATCAAAAATTTAACGTCCGTGCCTTTCCCAGCAACGGTGCCAAAAACTTGGTGCATTTATCAGAATTATTTTTAATAAATCAAGGAAATTAAAATTAAAAATAAAAAATATTCTTCGATAATGGCACCAAAAACTTGATAGGAATGCGATGTTGTCGTTAAGACACCATATTTATCAGTTTAATCCGACTTCTTAAAATCATTAAAAATGCGTAGATAGCGGTGAGTCAGATCGAATCCATAGGGAAGGTAGTGCTTTTAGATTTAAAATCTTTGATTTGATTTTTGAAAAGAAAAAGAGAAGAGTTTTGGGATAAAAAAATGAAGTCGGAAAATAAAAAGTGAAAATTAAAAGGTGCAGGAATTTAAACTTGGTACTAAGATCTACTAGTTAGATCTTAGCATCTACTTGCAAAGCAATAATTTAAAGTACAGAAATTAAATTGTAATAAAAATAAAAAGTAAAAAATTAAAGTACAAAAATAAAATTTTTATTAATTAAAATTTTAAAATTTAAATACATGGAATTTAAAAAGAATAAAATAGTCTGATCTCTGATCTTGGATCGGCATTAGCAGAAAGATGGTATAGAAGCCCGGCTCTTCTTCTCGGCATCCATTGCTTCGAAGCAGCCTTTAACCCATAGCCTTACTTAGCCCTATACCAAAGCTTCATCTTGATCGGAGATGTTGATTTCTGGAGGTCTGGAATCCTTTTTATAGAGCTAGGAGGGCTGGATATTTTTTTCTAAAGGCAATGTGGGACTAATAGCCTTTGTAATCATCAAAATATAAAGAAATTTGAATAAAATTTGAATCAAAATAGCTTTGATACGACTTTGGTAAGCCCGGTGAAATCTGGCCATTCAATAGGAATCCAACGGTCCAAAAATCATCAAAATCGGATGTATATCAGCCTAGATCAGGTCGGATTAAATTCTGACCTTCCGATCGTGCATTGATGGAGAAAATCTGATCGTAAATCGTGCTTCGGGAGTCCTGATCATCACTGAGAGTATTCTAGACCGTTGGATCTTCATCACTTGGTTTTTTGGCCATCGGATCACGCCAGATCGCTGATAGAATTTGAATCAAACCCGAAAATAACCACCGCCGTCCGATCTTGACCGCAATCAACCGCAACCATCCGATCGCGTAATTACTGTTCCCATGGACTGCGTGGACCGGCCACACCGCACACCACAGCCAATCAGCATTTTTGTCGCTAGGTGAAAAGACCAAAATATCCTGTGAGCCGTGATAAATTTCTGTGGACCCTTTAAGGGTCTAGGTCCGCCACGTGGCAATCTCTGATTCGTCGATTTCTACTGAGCTGACGGTCCACGCCTGGATCATGGACCGACTGATGGCTTAAATGGCTGAGTCGGCTTTGATGGCTTGGCTTGGCTTGGTGGCTCGACTTATGGAGTCGGCTGAGCCATTTTCTTTTTTTATTTAATTTTTATTTATTTTATATCTTTAAAAATTCATATCTTTTCCGTTTTAGCTCTATTTTACTTGAAATTTATTTTGTTGTGATCAAAAAAATAAACTCTTTCTATTAATAATAAAATTTTATTTTTTAATTTTTATTATTTTTTAATTAATTTTTTAATTAATAAAAATATAAATTTTTCAAAAATTATATATAAATTGATTAATAATTCTTAAAAATTAATATAAATTAATTAATAAATTAATACTTTTATTGGTAAATTTATGATGCTTATCAACATGCATCAATCATATCTCATATGATGTTAAAATTAAATAATTTTATTTATTATTTTTTAGATATTATTATAATAATTATAATATCAAAAAATAGTAAATAAATAGATCTAAAATATGATTTAATCAAATTAAATTGTAAACATGCAAGACTATTCTATAGAACTATTCTATTTTAGAAATAGTTATGCATATTTTCTAATCTTAGATCCAAATTATTTAATTTTAATTTCTGATTTCAAATCTGATCACATCTTATGTGATATCTAAAATCACTTATTTTTTGATTAAAATAAATTTAAAATTAGATCTAAATATTTTAGAACCTTAGCTCTGATATCAGTTGAAGAAAAATCCTGATTTCCCAGATCAGGTTCGTTCAGGTCTGATCGGATCAAGAGATATATTTTAAAATTTTTTTTCTTGATCCAAATTAGTTCTGAGATATTTTAGATCTTATTTTTATTATTCTCATAATTAAAATAAAATATAGATAAATTAAATCAGATTTAATTTACCTTGATGTAGGGTAATCCTATTACCCGTTGATGATCCTATAAGTAGTGGAAGGTTCTGGATCTAGCCACGCAAGTGTCTGACCTCTATCGATATTCACTCAAGCTGGATCTGAAGATCCTCTTCTTCTCTATCATATCTTCAAAAATTAGATCCGAATCTGATTTGAAGGATCTTCAAAATAGCTTTCGAAGATCAGCAGTTGTCCTTTGCAGCAGCGCAGTCTTCTAGATTTCTGTCACCTTTCTCTCACCTAGATTGCACCAACTGAGATCCCAAACTTCTTTGAGCATGGAGAGGAGATGGAGAAGATGAACTTGGCATGGAGGAAGAAGAGAGAGGCAACCTTGGGCATAGAAAATTGTTCTCTTCTTTGAGTTGGGCGCAGGGTCTTATTTATAAACTATGCATGATCTAACTCCTCTTCATCCCAACCAATCACAACCCTTTGTGAAATTAGATCTAAATCTAATTGATGGAAATAGAGTCCCTTGGATTCATTTTTAGATAGTGCCTAAGACCAATCAAAGTTAGTTCTTAGGAGAAGTCTAATCAGAATCCAATAAGGAGATGGAGTCCCTATCCAATAGGGACTCCTGGGTGCCTCAAGCTTGGGCGCACGCCAAAGGTGGCGTGCGCCCTCCTCCTTGCCAGTTTCTAGCAGGAGGACAAGCCCCCACCAGCTCTTCAATAGGTGCGTGACACGTGGACAGAAGTCAAAGCATCAATGGTCAATATTTGACCAGTCAAAGGTCAACTTTTGACCAAAGTCAAAGGATGAGAAATGGCAGGTGATAAAAAATGGTTGGTATTATCTTAGAAAATAAAACAATCCTTTTCTAATCTAAACAAACTCCAGTTAGACCAAGTGAAGGCCTCTGATCGAGCACAAACTCCTTTGACTCAGTCAGGACAACTATTTATGATAGTAAAAGAAGAACGTTAGGTTCAATCGAGTGCTAGCACGATTTTCTTGAACCTAATTGAATCTCATTCAGATCAATTGAACTGGATCAGTTCAATTGATGATCACCAGATTCAAACCCTTTATTTGTGTGACCCAGTTAGGTTCAGTTCTATATGGTAATGGGATATGTCATGATCTCTATCATCGACATCATCGAAACTCCTTTCGATGGATCAGAACTCTTCTAATTCGAACAGCTAGAATGATCGATCATCTAAATCATTCTAATTGCTCCCAAAATCCACCAGTGACACCTAGCAGTATATGGTGGCAACCCATCAGAGCTGAATGCGAACCTCTTGGTGCAGCTACTTGTGTGATTAAGTTCTTCTATCTTGAGCCCCGATCAGATTAGGGTTAAGGTGAACTCGTCAAACCCTAGTCTTCATATCATATGATGTCCAATGTGAAAATCTAAATAGAAACTCTTTCTATTATTTCACTCTGCCATGGCCATGGGCTTCTGGACTTGATTCTCATGATCATCATAGGGCTGCTCCTCTACCACCGAGATAGATAGATTCCATCTTGATGCAATCCAGTTCCTACAATGAACATGCTATAGCCAACATACACCTCAGGATTCTGAATGGCTAGGAGACCGAGTTATGGTGTAGTCAAACTATAACACCCTCAAGGTGAACTATCGATGCACCTCAGGTCAAAGAACCAGACACACCACTGCAGCATCGAGTCAGTCATTGATGAGAAGGTAGACTTCCTAATGACTACTCGAGGTGGTCACGCTCAGTGCCCTCGTTCTCTAACGAGTATCTATACTCTCGCTTTGGTGTCTCCACACCGTAGACTCAAGACTCATCTACTAAAGAGAAGTAATTGTACATCAACCTTCCGGATCAATCACCATCCTCGTGATGATCCTATGGTCGAGAGCATTTTATGAGTTAATAATGATTATTCATGTCTTAAATTTTCAACTCTTAAAAATATGAATTATCATTACCATTAACTCAAAGAATGTATCAGAGATACTAAATATACATATGTGATAGAAAATAACCCATTTTATTGATTATAGTCAAAATTATAATTTTACCCCTAGAAGTGTATTACAAGTGTCAGCCAATTCTGACTTCTAGGGCACATATATCTAATAAGAAGTGCTTCAAGTATGGTGAAGCAGAGCACTTTAAATAGGAGTGTCCACTTTGAAAAAAGTGCAACGAAGAAAAAAATGAGATTTCATCATTTCAGTCATTGAAAGTGAAGAGTTGGATGAGCTCTTAGTGGTCTCGGAGGGGCCTATGGGGTGTAGTGTATCCGAGATGGCTTTGGAGGGATCCATGGAGTGCGGAGAGATCGAAGGAGCAGCGATGGTGATCGAGGTGCAACAGCAAGCTCAGTGGTACAATGTTGGATGGTTGGCCTTGAGGGATTCGATTACAGAGTCAGCTTCTATAGCATCGAAGGGATTTTGATTTTAGATAGAGCATTAGGCAGAGATGGGTTCACAAGTAAAGAGAGTTTTGACATAAGTTCAGAGTGGAGGAGTGCAAGAGGACCAATATCCTAGCAACAATGCCAAAGATGCATAGCTCTAGGTGGAGCAGCACGAGCGAAAGGACAGACGAAGTTCTGAGGAGATCGTGTCAAGGTATGCAGCTGGTACTAACATAGAATTGCTATAGATTCTCTATGAAAATCTAGGATAAAGATGTGGCTGCCAAGCAGAAGAGTTCCTACAACTCCAAGAATGGTGCATAGGTGCAAGCCAAGGTCTTCAATGATGGTGGTGGTCATCCCAAAGGTCTTAAAGAAAGCTCAGCAACTAAAGAAAGATGGCAGTGGTAAGGTGTGCATAAGTAGCTGTCAAGGCATGCATCGATAGTGGGATCGTGCAGGGAAACATTGCCAAGTGTGCCAAGGCTTGAACGCACCAGGATGGAGATTGTAAGGATATGTGGTGCTTCCAAGTCTTGGGAGGCCACAAAAGGAGCCAGGGTGTTGGCTCCGAAAGACTAGGATGGATGTGAGTCCTAAGTCCAGGATAGGAGTTATCCTAGGATGAAGATGGCATGTAGCCCTACACGGACTCGAGATTCAGATGTGCAGATCTTGAGAGGACTTGGTAGGTGCTTCAAAGATTTGAGACATAAGATGGAACAAAGGACTAAAGCCATGAGAAATATTAGCCAAGACAAGGGGCTGGCATACAGACGAGCTAGCTTGGATATGCAGTCAAGTTGGCTCAAGCTGAGATCAAGCTAACTCGAGTCACAGTCGAGTTGGCTGTCTCAAGCAGACAGAAGATAAGGTTCGGACAAGACGTAGTCAAGCCAGCTCGATATCTGATAGAGTCGGCTCGACGGTGGCATACAGAATAGGATGGATTTTCTATTTGGTCTTGGATTAGGTTTAATCCAAGGGATCTTAAGGCCTGGTCCAATAAGGTCTTAAGGATGGCTAACTCATGTATGGGTCGGATTTAGATCCAGGAGATGAAAGCATGGAAGATATGGGTGTACATGGGCTCGGTAAGCACTTTCATGTACTGGGTTAGCCTAAAAAAGTTTTTCAGTTGGAGTTTGGGTTTATTAGGGTTCATGTGGTATAGCAGAAATCCTAGTATATATAAACTTAGGTATTGTAATCTTTACAATAAGTGGAATCAATACGGAGCTTTTCTTCCTAACTCTTTTTTCTCTCTTGTTCCAATGCCAAGCCCTAGGTGGCACCATCAACTTTTGCTCTTCTTCATATTTTTGGATTAACATCCAGGTTCGCACAAGAGATTGGATCTACGATTGTGGTTCCGAGTAGTTGTAGGCACAATAATTAGTATCAGACCAGTACCGACTGTTCCAACATAGATGTGGATGAAGGAGATGGTGGGGACTTTTGAGAGGGAGGTTGAATAGGTTGATTGAAGACTTTCGGAGGATGTGAAGATGGATGAGATGATCTAGAAGAATGATATTGATGGAATTTTGTTCACCATTTTTCACTGTGAATCTCTCTTCTTAGTGGTGGAACATGATATCCGTGCTTAATTTCAGGTGTCACCCCTCATTTCTTGGGCACCATAGATCTAAAATCTCTCTCAAAATCCCATGACAATGGATTTCTAAGGATATGCTTTGGGGTTACTAGGGTATTCTTGATAGATGGCTAAGAGGCAAACCTAAAAGTCCCATCGGTCCTTTCATTTTAAAAATAAAACTTTTGACAACTTAGCCGGCCCAGATTTTTTGTGAAGAAAAACTGAGTCGGCCTAATATTAGGTCGACTAAGTTTTTCGGAAGAGAAAAAGTAGTACGGCTCAGTTTGGCACAAAGCTGATTTTTTTATATTTCAAGGCCAAAAATAATGCAATGTATCATACCTTTTAATTGAAATAAAATATAAACAAATTCAAGGAAATTCATCATATGAAAACCAATCATTTCAACATTAAATGCTCATTTAGATAGTTTTAACAAAATAGATCAAACAAACTTAATTGCTTTCTTATTATACAAAATCTTTCTTCATTCAAGGGTTTTGTAAAAATATCTGCAACTTGAATTTCAGTAGGCACATATTCAAGGATTATATCATTATTTTGAACATGCTCTCTAATAAAGTAATGTCTAACTTCTATATGTTTTGTTCTTGAATGTAATATAAGATTTTTAGTTAAATTTATTGCACTTATATTGTCACATCGAATATGAATATTATTATAAGTAATACCATAATCTTCTAGTTATTGTTTGATCTATAATAGTTGAGCACAATAACTCCCAGCAGCAATGTATTCGACTTCTTCATTGATAACGCTATTGAGTTTTGTTTCAAGAGATCAAGTTCACTCCTAGAAATTGATATGTACCACTTGTACTCTTTCAATCTAAGCAACAACTAGTAAAATCTGAATTACTATATCCAATTAAAGATTATTTAAAGTACCATAAACCAATATCTTAAGTATTTATTAGATACTTAAAAAAATTTTAACTGCTACTACATATAATTTCTTAGGATTTGATTGATAATGGGCACACATGCATATACTAAACATTATGTCTGGCCTACTTGTAATTAAATATAGCAAAGATCTAATCATATCTTGATATAGCTTGGGATCTACTATTTTTTCTTTTGGATCTTGATCAAGCTTGCAACTTATGCTTATGGGGGTGCCACTTTCTTTGACATTCTCCATCCCAAATTTTTTTAATATTTCTTTGATGTATTTGCTTTGGTTGATGAAGATCCTCTCATTTGTTGCTTGATTTAGAGTCCAAGAAAAAAGTTGAGCTCTCCCATCATGCTCATCTCAAACTCACCATGCATAAGCCTAACAAATTCTCTATACAAAATCTCATTAGTAGCACTAAATACAATGTCATCAACATATAATTGTAAAATCAATAAATCACTTGATTTCTTTTAATAAATAGTATTTTATCTACATTACCTCTCTTAAAATCATTGTTTAGTAAGAACTTAATCTATCATACCAAGCCCTAGGTGCTTATTTTAATCCATATAGAGCTTTCTTAAGTTTATATACATGAGTAGGTAACTCTTGATTTTCAAAGCTTGGAGGTTGTGTTAGATATATGTGCCCTAGAAGCCAGAATTGGCTGACACTTGTAATACACTTCTAGGGGCAAAATTATAATTTTGACTATAATTAATAAATGGGTTATTTTCTATCACACATGTGTATTTAGTGTCTGTGATACATCCTTTGAGTTAATGGTAATGATAATTCATATTTTCAAGAGTTGAAAATTTAAGACATGAATAATCATTATTAACTCATAAATAGCTCCCGACCATAGGATCATCACGAGGATGGTGATTGATCCGGAAGGTTGGTGTACGATCGCTTCTCTTTAGTAGATGAGTCTTGAGTCTACGGTGTGGAGACACCGGAGCGAGAGTACAGGTACTCGTTAGAGAACGAGGGCACTGAGCGTGACCACCTCGAGTAGTCATTAGGGAGTCTACCTTCTCGTCAATGACTGACTCGATGCTGCAGTAGTGTGTCTGGTTCTTTGACCTGAGATGCATCGGCAGTTCACCTTGAGGGTGTTATAGTTTGACTACACCATTACTCGGTCTCCTAGCCATATGGAACCCTGAGGTGTATGTTGGCTGTGACATGTTCATTGTAGGAACTGGATTGCATCAAGATGGGATCTATCTACCTCGGTGGTAGAGGAGTAGCCCTATGATGATCATGAGAATCAAGTCCTGAAGCCCATGGCCATGGCAGAGTGAAATAATAGAAAGAGTTTCTATTTAGATTTTCACATTGGACTCGAATCGAATGATTACATCATATGACAGAGACTAGGGTTTGACGAGTTCACCTTAACCCTAATCTGATCGGGGCTCAAGATAGAAGAACTGAATCACACAGGTAGCTGCACCAAGAGGTTCGCATTCAGCTCTGATGGGTTGCCACCATATACTGCTAGGTGTCACTGGTGGATTTTGGGAGCAATTAGAATGATTTAGATGATCGATCATTCTAGCTGTTCGAATCAGAAGAGTTCTGATCCATCGAAAGGAGTTTCGATGATGTCGATGATAGAGATCATGACATATCCCATTACCATACAGAACTGAACCTAACTGGGTCACACAAACAAGGGTTTGAATCTGGTGATCATCAATTGAACTAATATAGTTCAATTGATCTGAATGAGATTCAATTAGGTTCAAGGAAATCGTGCTAGCACTCGATTGAACCTAACGTTCTTCTTTTGCTATCATAAATAAGTCGTCCTGTCTGAGCCAAAGGAGTTTGTGCTCAAACAGAAGTCCTTCTTATGGTCTGACTGGAGGTTGTCCAAGTCAGAATAGGTTGTCTTATTTGTAAGACATTACCTGCCATTTTTGGTCACCTGCCATTTCTTGTTCTTTGACTTTGGTCAAAAGTCTACCTTTGACTGGTCAAACGTTGACCATTCACCCTTTGACTTTTGACCACATGTCATGCACCTATTGGAGAGCTGGTGGGGGCTTGTCCCCCTGCCAGAACCTGGCAAGGAGAAGGGCGCACGCCAAGGGTGGCGTGAGCCCAAGTAGGAGGCGCCTAGGAGTCCTTGTTGGACAAGGACTCCATCTCCCTTTAGGATTCCAATGAGAGTTCTTCTAAGAATCCAGTTTGACTGGTCCAAGGCACTCTCCAAGTAGGAATCCAGGGGACTCTAATCCCACCAATCAGATTTAGATCTGATTTCACAAAGGGTTGTGATTGGTTGGGAGGAAGATGACTTGGATCACGCTTAGTCTATATAAGAGACCCAGCGCCCAAGTGAAAAAATAATCAATCAAGAAGTAATCAAGAAGCAATCTTCCCACGCCCCAAGGCTGCCTCTCTCCCCTTTCTCCACGCCATACTCTCTTCTCCCCTTGCTCTCCACGTCCAAAAGTGTTTTGGATTTGGATTGGTGCGATTTAGATCAAGAAAAGGAGATCAAAAGCAAGAAGGCTGCGCTGCTGCGAAGAACGACTGCAGATCTTCAAAAGGAGTTTTGAAGATCCTCCAGATCAGATCCAGATCTGATTTTTGGAGGCGTGATAGAGAAGAAGAGGATCTCCAGATCCAGCCCGAGTGGATACCGGTAGAGGCCAGGCGCTTGCGTGGCTTGATCCAGAACCTTCCGCTGCAAACAGGATCATCAACAGGGTAATAGGATTACCCTATTCAGGTAAATTGAATGTGATTTAATTTATCCTTTTCATTTAATTTTTATTAAATAAATAAGAATCAGATCTGAAGCATCCCTGATCTGATACAGATCTAAGAGAAAAAATTTTTGAAATATATCTCTTGATCTGATCAGATCTGAACGAACCTGGTCAGGGAAATCAGGATTTCCCTTCAAGTGGTATCAGAGCCATGGTTCTAAAAATAGTTTAGATCTGATTTTTAATTTTATTTTAATTAAAAATAACGTGATTTCAGATGTCACATGAGATGTGATCAGATCTGAAATCAGGAAAATTAAAATTAAATGATTTGGATCTAAGAACATGAAGATATGCATGACTAGTTCTAGTATAGAATAGTTCTATAGAATAGTTTTGCATGTCTTTGATTTAATATGATTAAATCATATTTTAGATCTTCTTATTTACTGTTTTCTGATATTATAAGTGTTATAATAACATCTGATAAACAGCAAATAAAAATTATTTAATTTTAAATATCATATGAGATATGATAGATGCATGACTAGACTAGTTGTAGAATAGTTCTACATAATTGTCTAGATTAGAATTTATTTTGATTAGATCAATTTAAATCTAATTTTTCAGATTATTATGTGATAATTTAGATCTGAAAACATGCATGATTATGATACATGAGATGTATGCAAAATATGCCATGGTTAGATCTAAATTTGTATATGAGATATATGATATAGATCTATAACTGTTTTGTAGTATTGAATGTTTATTGAATGTTCCTGATTAAGGCGTTCCCCTTGGCCGTCCGGTCATAAGAACGAAGAAGGGTTTAAAGGCCCTCTCTTCCCATTCGATGGGGTGTTCTTATGATGTGTAGGGGTGCTGCGCGTTCGTCCTTAATCAGAAACCCAAAACTTACTTTCTGCAAAACCCTAGATCCTGAAACCCTAGGATTTATTGTGCATATTTTGTTTATGAACCCTACTTAATTAAGAATTAAGTTTATGGAATATTAATTAGGTCTAAAATTGAGAATTTCAGATCTAAGACATATTCATAATACTGGGTTCGGGCTTGGGTAGCTCAATTAGGTCTAAGCGGTTGATCAAACCGAATCAAGAGTTGGTTAGATGGGATCAACAATGCTTAAATTGACCAGCCTAATAGGATTAAGTCTGGGTCAAGATCGAGTCACGATCAAGCAAGACCTAATTAGGCTCAGAGGTTAGAGTCTGGATTGTAGGCTAACCCAATTGGTTCTGACTCAACAATTTGGTGTCTAAGGTAAGTTTGGCACAGACGACCGACTGGTTTTTAATTGGAAGCTACTCGACCTGAATGCGTTCTTGTACGAGTTAATGGCATATTCCTTCCACCGGTCTCACTTACCTGGCCATATCTGTTGACACAGTTCTGATCTGAGGTGGTCAATAATCCGAGCTGACCCATGCCACTAGGTTAGTCATAATTGTTATGACTAAGCCAAGTCTAGTTTAATGAGACCTGAATCAATTCTCCCTAAGAAAAGATTAAGTCCGAGGTCTTCCACCATTGTAGACGTGCGGGCCCTTCCCGGGGTTGATTGTTCTCGGCTGGATACAGTGGCTCAGTTGCACCGGGAAGACGCAACCATGTCTATTAGGCATTGGATGCTATGGGCTGGAGGATGAGTTGGGCTCAATATTCCGGATACGGTGAGAGACCCAATTAGGAACCCAGTCTATGCAAATGGTGGGTCTGACTTAACTAAGGAGTGGATCAATATTCCGGATACGGTGAGATTCATGAATTAGAGACCAAGTTTGGGTGCACCATGATTAGAGAATCATTGAACAAGAGTTGTTCACTCATTGGCTAACCCATCACCAATAACTGTTAGGTGAGGTGATGAGTCAGTTGGTGAGACCGCACCACCCACTAGAAATCATCAATCGCGGAGATTTTCGCATCTCTACAGAGGGAGTGTAGGGATCCGAGAAAATAGTGGGAGCTAATTTGTTTAAAAATAAAATCCCTAAACAAATTGGTCAAGTCAAAATTACAGTATCTAACTAGAATCTTTGACTCTCTACAGGAAAATGTCTGCGTCCAACCCACTGGCACGTATCCTAGACACACATAGACTGACTGGACCCAATTATAAAGATTGGCTCAGGAACTTACAAAATTGTTTTGGGTTCCGAGAAGTTAACACATGTTTTGGACCAGGACCCTCCCACCTTACCAGCTCGTCCATCCACTGAACAGAGAGCGTCTCTGGAAAAATGGATTGACGAAGACAATAAGGCCAGATACTACATGTTGGGCTCGATGTCTGATGAGCTCCAGCGCCAACATGAAGATATCGGGACTGCTCGCCAAATGTTGGCTCACCTGCAGGAGATGTTTGGTGAACAGAGTCGCGCAGCCAAATATCAAGTCACGAAACGACTTTTTAAGGCTAAGATGCGTGATGGGCAGTCAGTCCAAGATCACTGTCTGACAATGATCAAGGACATGGAAGAGCTTGAGAAGCTCGGTGTGAAGTTGGACTTGGACTTGCAGAATGATATTATTCTGCAATCCTTGACTGATGCATATGGGCAATTCATCATGAATTACCACATGCATAAACTTCAGAAATTCCTTGGCCGAGTTGATGAATATGCTGGTTACCGCTGAGCTTTCTATGAAAGGTTCTAAAGGCTCAGTTCTTGCTATGGAACGGACTTCTTCCAAAAGAAAGTCTTATGGAAAGAAAAAGAAGTCTGTGAAAAAGCAAAAGGTAGAAGGATCAAAGAAGAAGAAGGCAGAACCGAAGAAGAAGGTCGTTGGCAAAGGAAAGTGTTTCCATTGCAACAGCGACGGCCATTGGAAGCGGAACTGCCCTACTTACCTGGCCACCCTAAAGAACAAGAAGGAAGGTCCTTCTGGAGGTATGCTCGTTATTGAGTCTAACCTTACGGTTTCTTCTGCATCCAGTTGGGTGCTTGACTCTGGATCTAGTGCTCACCTATGCACTTCTATGCAGGGTCTTGAGGATAGCAGGAGGCTGAGGGATGGAGACATGATCCTACGCGTCGGTAATGGAGCAAGAGTTGCTGCAGTAGCCGTGGGAACATACCCTCTTCGATTACCATCTGGTTTAGACTTAGTTTTGAAAGACTGTTATTTTGTGCCTGCAGCTAGCAGGAATTTGATTTCTGTTTCATGCTTAGCACAAGAAGGTTATGTGATCACCTTCTTTAAGGACCATTGTAACATTCTTTATGAAAGAAATAAAATTGCAAATGGTTTCCTTATTAATGGTCTTTATCAGCTACATATTGATGTACCTGTTCTAACTATCGAGCAAAACGTGAATGCCAAACGACCTAGGGATAGTCCAAACGACAGATATCTATGGCACCTGAGATTAGGTCATATAGCAGAAGATAGGATCAACAAATTGGAGAAAAATGGGCTATTGAGTCCATTGACTTCCGAGTCATATCCAACTTGTGAATCTTGTCTTCAAGGCAAAATGACTAAACTCCCTTTTGTTGGACATGGGGAGAGGGCCACAGATCTCCTTGCCCTAGTACATACTGATGTGTGCGGCCCATTTGATGTGCCGGCTAGAGGCAATTTTGTCTACTTCATTACCTTTACCGATGATCTGTCTAGGTATGGGTATGTGTATCTTATGAGACACAAGTCTGAAGCTTTTGAAAAGTTCAAAGAATTTAGACATGAAGTAGAAAAACAAACTGGAAAACCCATTAAGGTTCTTCGATCAGATCGAGGAGGTGAATACCTTAGCCGGGAATTCCTAGACTATCTTAAGGAAAATGGCATAGTCTCTCAATGGACTCCACCAGGAACACCTCAACTCAACGGGGTTTCAGAACGGAGAAATCGGACTCCTATTGGATATGGTTCGATCCATGATGAGCTTCACAGACCTCCCAGATTTTCTTTGGGGACATTCATTATTAACTTCAATCTATCTACTGAATAGGGTTCCCTCTAAAACCGTTCCTACCACACCGTATGAGATATGGCACGGTAAGAAACCAAGTCTGAGTCATCTCAGAATTTGGGGTTGTCCGGCTCATGTCAAAAGACAACAAGCGGACAAGTTAGAGTTTAGGTCCTTTAGAGCTCGATTCATAGGATATCCTAAAGAGTCATTAGGATACTATTTCTACATTCCTGAAGACCACAATGTGATTGTGAGTCGACATGCCATATTTCTTGAAAAATAGTTTATTCAAGATAGTGGCATTGGAAAGCAGATTAAGCTTGATGAGAAAGTCTCACAAGCAGAAAGAGCTAAGGACCAAGTGGAACCAAATCAGGTTGAGCCAATAAGAACACTACCTCCTCCACCTCGTAGATCGGAAAGAGTTTCCCGTCCCCCTGAAAGATACTTAGGTATTATTTCAGAGGATGTAGAGGAAATGTTCCTCATAGGTAATGGTGCTCATGGTGATGATCCCAAAACCTACAACGAGGCGATATCAGATATCGACTCCGAGAAATGGCTTGAGGCAATGAAGTCAGAGATCGACTCGATGCACTCAAACCAAGTCTGGACCTTGGTAGATCCACCAGAAGGTATAGTACCTATTGGATGTAAGTGGATCTTCAAGAGAAAGATTGGTGCAGATGGGAATGTGGAGACATTCAAGGCTAGACTAGTGGCAAAAGGTTATAGTCAACGTGAAGGCATTGACTATCAGGATACCTTTTCCCCAGTAGGCTATGCTAAAATCCATCCGCACATTGCTTGCTGTTGCAGCCTATTTCGATTATGAAATATGGCAAATGGACGTGAAAACGGCATTCCTAAATGGATATCTTGAGGAAGATATCTATATGGAACAGCCACTAGGTTTCACATCCAGTGATACTGATCACAAGGTTTGCAAGCTGCAAAGGTCCATATATGGACTTAAGCAAGCATCTCGGAGCTGGAACACTCGTTTTAATGATGTGATCAAAAAGTTTGGTTTCATCAAAAACGAAGAGGAACCATGTGTTTTCAAAAGGGTCAGTGGGAGCGCTGTTGTCTTCCTCGTATTGTACGTGGATGACATCCTCCTTATTGGGAATGATATTCCCATGTTGACATCAGTCAAGATGTGGTTGTCTAAGGAATTCTCCATGAAAGACCTAGGTGAAGCATCCTTTATTCTAGGAATTAAGGTCTATAGGGATAGACCGAATAGGATGCTAGGACTTTCACAGAAGATGTACATAGAGGAAGTACTAAAGAGGTTTAGTATGGAAAACTCTAAGAGGGGATTAATACCCTTCAGACATGGTATTCATCTTTCCAAGAAGATGTGCCCCAGCACACCTGAGGAAATAGAACGCATGAGCAAGATCCCTTATGCTTCTGCAATAGGGAGCCTCATGTATGCCATGCTATGTACACGACCTGATATAGCCCATGCTGTGAGTGTCACAAGCAGATATCAGTCAAATCCAGGTGAAGAACACTGGACTTCTGTGAAATGTATCCTTAAGTACTTGAGAAGAACTAAGGATATGATGTTGGTCTTTGGTAATGGAGAACTCCTGGTCCAGGGATACACAGACTCGGACTTCATGTCCGATATAGATGATCGAAAGTCGACATCTGGAAGTCTGTTTGTGTGCAATGGTGGAGCTGTCAGCTGGAAGAGTTCCAAGCAAACTGTGATAGCAGATTCCACCATGGAAGCAGAATATATAGCTGCATCAGAGGCTGCAAAGGAAGCGTTCTGGTACAAGAAGTTTGCTGCAGAAATTGGAGTAATGCCATCAGATGCCATTCCTCTTTACTGCGACAACAATGGCGCCATAGCCCTTGCTAAGGAGCCGAGGTCTCACCAGAAGTCCAAGCACATTGAGCGGCGATATCATCTCATCCGCGATTACCTTGAGAAAGGTTACGTTGAGGTCAAGAGAGTCAACTCCACAGATAATGTGGCAGACCCACTTACAAAGCCGTTGGGCCAGCAGAAGATCGAAGCCCACCTTGAGAAGATGGGACTTAGACTTGTAGCCAATTGGCTTTAGGACAAGTGGGAGATTGTTAGATATATGTGCCCTAGAAGCCAGAATTGGCTGACACTTGTAATACACTTCTAGGGGCAAAATTGTAATTTTGACTATAATTAATAAATGGGTTATTTTCTATCACACATGTGTATTTAGTGTCTGTGATACATCCTTTGAGTTAATGGTAATGATAATTCATATTTTCAAGAGTTGAAAATTTAAGACATGAATAATCATTATTAACTCATAAACAGCTCCCGACCATAGGATCATCACGAGGATGGTGATTGATCCGGAAGGTTGGTGTACGATCGCTTCTCTTTAGTAGATGAGTCTTGAGTCTACGGTGTGGAGACACCGGAGCGAGAGTACAGGTACTCGTTAGAGAACGAGGGCACTGAGCGTGACCACCTCGAGTAGTCATTAGGGAGTCTACCTTCTCGTCAATGACTGACTCGATGCTGCAGTAGTGTGTCTGGTTCTTTGACCTGAGATGCATCGGCAGTTCACCTTGAGGGTGTTATAGTTTGACTACACCATTACTCGGTCTCCTAGCCATATGGAACCCTGAGGTGTATGTTGGCTGTGACATGTTCATTGTAGGAACTGGATTGCATCAAGATGGGATCTATCTACCTCGGTGGTAGAGGAGTAGCCCTATGATGATCATGAGAATCAAGTCCTGAAGCCCATGGCCATGGCAGAGTGAAATAATAGAAAGAGTTTCTATTTAGATTTTCACATTGGACTCGAATCGAATGATTACATCATATGACAGAGACTAGGGTTTGACGAGTTCACCTTAACCCTAATCTGATCGGGGCTCAAGATAGAAGAACTGAATCACACAGGTAGCTGCACCAAGAGGTTCGCATTCAGCTCTGATGGGTTGCCACCATATACTGCTAGGTGTCACTGGTGGATTTTGGGAGCAATTAGAATGATTTAGATGATCGATCATTCTAGCTGTTCGAATCAGAAGAGTTCTGATCCATCGAAAGGAGTTTCGATGATGTCGATGATAGAGATCATGACATATCCCATTACCATACAGAACTGAACCTAACTGGGTCACACAAACAAGGGTTTGAATCTGGTGATCATCAATTGAACTAATATAGTTCAATTGATCTGAATGAGATTCAATTAGGTTCAAGGAAATCGTGCTAGCACTCGATTGAACCTAACGTTCTTCTTTTGCTATCATAAATAAGTCGTCCTGTCTGAGCCAAAGGAGTTTGTGCTCAAACAGAAGTCTTCTTATGGTCTGACTGGAGGTTGTCCAAGTCAGAATAGGTTGTCTTATTTGTAAGACATTACCTGCCATTTTTGGTCACCTGCCATTTCTTGTTCTTTGACTTTGGTCAAAAGTCTACCTTTGACTGGTCAAACGTTGACCATTCACCCTTTGACTTTTGACCACATGTCATGCACCTATTGGAGAGCTGGTGGGGGCTTGTCCCCCTGCCAGAACCTGGCAAGGAGAAGGGCGCACGCCAAGGGTGGCGTGAGCCCAAGTAGGAGGCGCCTAGGAGTCCTTGTTGGACAAGGACTCCATCTCCCTTTAGGATTCCAATGAGAGTTCTTCTAAGAATCCAGTTTGACTGGTCCAAGGCACTCTCCAAGTAGGAATCCAGGGGACTCTAATCCCACCAATCAGATTTAGATCTGATTTCACAAAGGGTTGTGATTGGTTGGGAGGAAGATGACTTGGATCACGCTTAGTCTATATAAGAGACCCAGCGCCCAAGTGAAAAAATAATAATCAAGAAGAATAATCAAGAAGCAATCTTCCCACGCCCCAAGGCTGCCTCTCTCCCCTTTCTCCACGCCATACTCTCTTCTCCCCTTGCTCTCCACGTCCAAAAGTGTTTTGGATTTGGATTGGTGCGATTTAGATCAAGAAAAGGAGATCAAAAGCAAGAAGGCTGCGCTGCTGCGAAGAACGACTGCAGATCTTCAAAAGGAGTTTTGAAGATCCTCCAGATCAGATCCAGATCTGATTTTTGGAGGCGTGATAGAGAAGAAGAGGATCTCCAGATCCAGCCCGAGTGGATACCGGTAGAGGCCAGGCGCTTGCGTGGCTTGATCCAGAACCTTCCGCTGCAAACAGGATCATCAACAGGGTAATAGGATTACCCTATTCAGGTAAATTGAATGTGATTTAATTTATCCTTTTCATTTAATTTTTATTAAATAAATAAGAATCAGATCTGAAGCATCCCTGATCTGATACAGATCTAAGAGAAAAAATTTTTGAAATATATCTCTTGATCTGATCAGATCTGAACGAACCTGGTCAGGGAAATCAGGATTTCCCTTCAGGTTGTTCTACATAGACTTCTTCCTCAATTAATCTATTTAAGAATGCAATCTTTACATCCATTTGAAAAAGTTTAAAGTTCATGAAGCATGCAAATGCTAAGAGCAATCTAATAGTTTCAAGTCTAGCTACGAGTGCAAAGGATTCATCAAAATCAATATCCTCTTTTTAATTGTATTCTTGTGCAACCAATCTAATCTTGTTTCTAATTACATTATCCTTCTTATCAAGTTTATTTCTAAAGATCCATTTAGTGTCAATTACTAAAAAATTTTTAGGTCTTTTAACTAATTTCCAAACTTTATTTTTTCAAATTGGTTTGATTCTTCTTGCATTTCTAATATCCAATTTGGGTCTTTTTTAGCTTTCATTATATTCTTAGGTTCAAAATATGATATAAAGGCAAAGTGATTTATAACGGTCCTAAGTGATGCTCTAGTTCTAACTCTATGAGATGGATCACCTATTATTAATTTCTTAGGATGATTATGATCATACCTCCATTCCTTTGGTAAGTTGGATGTACCTTGTTCATCTTGAGATTGTGGCAACTCTTCTTCGATCTCTTGCTCTTTATCTTCTTTTTCTTAAGAGAGAGTATCTTTAAATGATATATCTTTCAATTTCTTTTCAAGAATTTCTACATCTACATCAAGCTCTTCTTCTTTTATTTTAAGAGAGTTAGTTTCATAAAAAATAACATACATGGATTCTTCCATAATTAATGTTCTTTATTAAATATTCTATATGCTTTATTATGTGATGAATATCCTAGAAAAATTCTTTCATCAGATTTTGCATCAAACTTTTCTAGTTTATCTTCACCATTTATTAAAATAAAATATTTACATCCAAAAATTTTAAAATATGAAATATTGGGTTTCTTTACTTTATAGAATTCATATGAAGTTTTCTTTAGAATTGATTTAATTAATGCTCTATTTAGTACATAGCATATAGTGTTAATAGCTTCCGCTCAAAAATATTTTGGTAGGTTGCTTTTACAAAGCATGGTCCGTGCTATTTCAATTAATGTTCTATTCTTTTTTTCTACTATCCCATTTTGTTAGGGTGTCCTAGATGCTGAAAATTTATGAGTGATTCTATTTTTAGAGCAAAAACCTTCAAACTTTTGATTTTCAAATTATGTCCCATGATCACTTCTTATATACAAAACATTGCATTCTTTTTTCTTTGTTATTTTGTTAAATAGATCAATAAACATATTAAAAGCATTATCTTTATGAGATAAAAATAAAATCCATGTATATCTTAAAAAATCATCAATTATAATAAAGCCATATCTTTTTCCTCCAAGACTAGTAGTTGAAATTAGTCTAAATAAATTCATATGAAGTAATTCTAGAGATCTAGTAGTTGAAATAATTTTTTTTTATTTGAAAGAGGATTTTGTTTGTTTACCAACTTGGCATGCTTTGCAAACTTTGTTCTTTTCAAAATTTATCTTAGATAAACCTTTTACTAAGTTAAGTTTAATCAATCTAGCCAATGAATTTATGCTTGCATGACCTAATCTATTATGTCAAATCCAACTTCATTCATTTATTTTAGCATTCATAGCAACAAAACACTTAATGTTTTTATTTTTAAATTCATTAAGATCAATAATATAAGCATTTTCATGTTTTTTTTCTATGAATTTAATGTTATCATTTAAAGAACTAGTTACAATACAATAAGATAATTTGAATGAAATATTAAAGCCTTTATCACAAAGTTGGCTCATGTTAAGCAAGTTGCATTAATCCTTCAACATATAAAATATTTTCTATGCTAGTATATGATGTTATCAAGATATTATCAAGACCAATAATTTTTTCTTTATCGTTGTCTTCAAATGTCACAACACCCCCATCTTTACCTTCAAGAGAGATAAATTATGATTTATTTCTTCTTTCTTCTCATGAATTTCTTAAACCTTCTAGTGATTAGTGATATTTCTTCATCATCCATTGAGTCTCCTTTAGAGTTACTTTCCTCTTCATACATGGCAGTAGCTTTGAGTGCAATGCTCTTCTTTTTCTTCACTTCATCTTCTTTTCTTTGGTTCATGTTTAGCTCATGAGTAATGAGTGAGCCAATTAACTCTTCCAATATAACATTGTTTAGATCTTTCATCTCTTGAATGACAATCGCCTTTAACTCTCAATTCTTTGACAAAGATCTAAGAATTTTACGCACAACATCACTATTAGTATAGTCTCTTCCAAAACTTTTTAAACCATTCAAAATATTAGTAAATCTTATGAATATTTCAGTAATAGTTTCATGTGATTCCATTTTAAATAGCTCATATTTATGTAAACATATTTATTTTTATTTTTTTTGACCTGACTAGTATCCTCATGGATAACTTCAAGTCTATCCCAAATCTCTTTGGTGGATAAACATGTTGATATCCTATTGAATTCATTAGCATCCAAAGTATAATATAGTACATTCATTGCTTTGGTGTTAAGTTGAGCTTTCTTTTATCATGTTCATCCCGATCATTTTTAAATTTTGGGATGGACACTCCATCAACTATAATTATATGTGTGTAAGGGTCTAACATTATGACATTCCATATGTCATAATCTTATGCTTAGATAAATATTCTCATTCTTGCCTTTTAATACATATAGTTAGTTCCATTGAATAGTCGGGGTCTATTGATTGATTGCCCTTCAACTAATGGAGTCCCAATTGGGGTTGCCATTTTATCTTTAGCTCTTCGATAGATAGATCAACAACTAATATTAGAACACCTGCTCTGATACCACTTGTTGCCCAAGAATGGCTATCCAAAAGGAGGGTGAATTGGGTATTTTAAAAATTTTAACTTCAGACTTATGCAAATTATGCTATTTAAGTGCTTAGTGAAACAAACTATGTGATGTATAGTGGATGAGAATTGTAAAATAAAGAACACACAATCATAAATACAGTAATTTTATAGTAGTTCAGTGCCAAACTCAGCACCTACAACCACTTCTTAAATAAATTACTTAGAAATTCAACTATAATGACTTAACTTAATTACAGTCTGATTATTTTACTTGGGCTCACAATCCAATCCTATTGATTTTATTCTTGGCTCACCAACTACAACTATACAATAATTATTTTTTTGGGCTAACAATCAATCCTAAATGGTTTTAACTTTGGCTCACCAATCAAACCATACAACATCCAACTTTAGGCTTAGACTAACCCAAGTTTTTCATCCTAAGAAACTTGAATGAAAAATACAATTAACACAAACTAAGACAAACTCTTTGAAGCTTAAGAGAAGAAATTCTGGATAGCTTTGCTTGTAAGCTTGATTTCTTCTTGATGAATACTTGAAGAAAGTAGAAGATGATCTTCAATATCAATAAGCTGACTTCTCTTAGATTGAAGATGATGGAAGGATAGAAGTATATCTAGAAATCACTTCTTTCTTTTACTATTTAGCTTACATACTTGAAAGTTCTGAAAATGATTGCTTGAAAGCTCTTATATGCTCAAAAAAATATTTTTTATGTCTAAAAATATTTTTTATATTTTTTTAAGATTTTCTACCACTACAAGTCATCTAGGAGGACTTCAGAAAGTAATCTAGCCATTGGAGAACCAAAAATAGCTATTTGAAGGCATGTGGGATGAAAAAGCTGTGAAATCAGAAACTAGTCATTATAGATACTGGGTCGGCTCAGTCTTCAATAGATTGGCTTAGTTTTCAACTTAGATGGCTTAGTATTAGTAGACCAAAAAAGTATGTTTCTATCTTCTACTATCTTTTGAGACTAGGTCGGTTAAGTTATCACTGAATCAGTTCAGTTAAAAACTAGATCAGCTCAATCTCATGGGTCTTGAAAATTGATCTTTCTATGCTTTCTATCTTCTGCTTCCACTGAGACTAGGTCGGCTCAGTTTTGGACTGGATCGGCTCAGTGTGCACGCCAAGCATGTCAAGGATTGTTTGTCAATCTTTCTTCTTCAATTTGATTTATAGACTAGACTTGCCTTCTTAACTTGATTTTATCTTCATTAAAGCCTCTTGAAGAATGTGTCCAATCTTTAATTTTTTTCTCTCAAATCTTAAGTGGTGATCTTTACTTAGATATTGGGAAACATTTAGAATTTGCGAGCATTTGAATTTTACAACAACATAATCTCAAAAACAACATTAGTAACTTAATGATTTATACTTAAATACTTTTGTTATTATCAAAATTAATCTAAGGTCAACAATCTCACTGTTATATTAGAACAACCTTATATCAGAATGTGTTGAATGTTAATCAAAAATTTTTCAAATCTAATTTTTAGATCTATATGTTTCATACATCCCATGTATAATAAAGATCTAATACGTCTTATGTATTTCAATTAGATCTAATCTAATTTATAAATCTAATTTTTGGATCTAAATAACATGCATATGAAATTAGAAACTTGGGGCTCAAATACCACTTGAAGGATGTCTAACATCCAGGATATGCATGTAGAAATCTTCGATGAAATCTTTGATCGCAGTGGAAGCTAGAAGGATCTAGATTTAAAACTTTTAAATCAACCAACATGCATGATGTAGATCTAATCTACATTCCACAGGATCGATCACATGTTAAAATTTAAATGCTAAAAATTAAAAATAGATTTAGAGATTAAAGTTATACCTTTGTGCAAGTAGCTAAACACCACAATTTGATGATCATAGTAATTTGATAAGGCTCTTGCAGAGCCGCACATGCGTCCGACCTCTATGAATATCCACTGGGACAGATCTGGATCACCTTTCTTTTGCTTTTCTGGATCCTTGATTAGCAACTGATCTTCTTCCTCGAGATCTCAATCCTTAAGATCAAACTTTTCTCTACTTGGCATAATAAAGACTTGGCCTAACACCTTAGGCCTATCAAATAATGGCACCCAACAACTTTGGGCGTGAGATAGGAAGGAAAGGGACGGAAGGCGTGGATGGCAAGTAGAGATGAAAAATCTAATTTTTCTCTCTTTTCTTGAACCCAAAAGTAGCCCTTTATATAGAACTCTTTCAGAATTAAATCCAATCATGATTAAAGGACAATTGTTATCTTATAACAGTATACTTTTTATTCTAATTTTCTTTCCAAGAAAACTAGCCTAGATTGGAATCCAATCAAGTTTAAAAGGATAATTATTATCTTATAACAATATGCCTTTTATTCTAATTTTCTTTCCAAGAAAACCAGCTCAGATAGAAATAAGATCAAATCCAAAAAGAAAAGCAGAGGAGGTGTCAATCTTTGCCGCCCCTCAAACTTTTCATATGAAAAAACATGTGCTCTCTTATGATTTCCACACCATCTCCATGTGGTATGCATCCATGGAGTTGCCAAAAAGAGAGGAGGCATGTGCCTCTCTGGTTGTCATCTAGAGGTGGCATGCACCCTCCTCAATCCTTTTCTTATAAAACAATGCCAAGTAGAAGATTCAGGGGAGAAAAGATTGAGTCAACTCTTGACTTGATCCAATCCTTATGGGTGCCCAATTAGGTTCCTACTAAATCCAAATGGGTTAGTTAAGGATTAAGGCAATTGATTTGATCCAATCCTTATCTAGTAAAGATTCATGTCCAAAAAAGAAATTGGGTTTAACCATGTACTAGCATGGTGCACTTAAATCCAATAGGATTTTACCAAATCTTAATCTAATTGAGCCAAGCTTAATTGATCAATCCAAGATTGAATCCCTTAATGTATGATCCCATAGATTCAGTTCTATCTGATAGTGAGACATATTATAATCTCCATCATAGTATTATTGAAACATTTTTCAATAGGTTGGAATAGTTTCAACTCACAACTAAAAACATTACTACAGAATAGGACTATGGCAGTGGTTTATAACCACTATCGTAGCCCAAAAAATCATTGCTATAGACTATGGCAGTGGTTATATAAGTGCTGCCACTGCAGCCATCATAGTAGATCTATGGCAGCGATTGTTACAGCGGTTATAGAAACCGATGCCATGGACTATCTATTGCAGGAATTTTTGAATCGCTGCCATATCTTGACTTGTGGCAGTGGTTATATAATCGTTGTCATATCTTAACCTATGGCAGTGGTTACATAACTGCTGCTATAGAGTCTATGGTAGCAGTTATTGAACCGCTGCGATAGGTTCTATGGCAATGGTTGACACATGCCTATGACAGTGGTTGGCACGTCTATGACAGCAGTTGTAAAACTACTACCGTATCTTTTAAATAATTAAAAAAATATAAAATTTTTAATTTTTTATATATTTTATTTGATAAATGTAGAGATATATAATACAAAAAAATATTATAAACATAAAAATATTTTTGAAATGCTAAAATTTTATTATCGAATAAAATTTATTATAATATTTTTTAAAAAAATATATATCAAAATTTCTCTAAATCTACATCATCGTCATTACCGAAAGATGGAGCATGAGCTGAAGCCAGAGTTGGAGCTGGAGCCAGAGCCGGAGTCGAAGTTGGAGGAGCTGGAGCTAGAATGTGGGCCAACATATCCTCAAAACCCATGAAGGCACCTCCAAAATACATGCTAAGCGTCGATACCATGTCTCTCACGATGCTCTCTAGATAAGATGTGCGCTCCTCAGCCCGATCTACCCACATCATAGCATGATTTGCCCATGCCAACGCCTCCTCAAGCTCCTCTCAACTGATGACATCAAAAGCCTATGAAGAGATGCTCACCTTAGATCAATAGCTGGCCGACGTATGTCCGAACCTGCATCAAATCCTCCTAGAGTGCTCAGGCCTCAAGACCTAAGATAGATGGTCATGGGGGCCAGAGGTATCCGGGCCCTTGCTCGCGAGCGCATCAACTGATCCTATAATTATAAATTCAAAAAAAAAATTTATAAGAAATGCTATAATACTAATCATATATACTAATATATTTAATACTTATAAAAATCGTTTCGATCGTGGCGTTCATTGATCTACCCTTCTTGTCCGTATGGCTGGATCGAAAAATTTCGCTATGGCTAGGCATCACTCCATCTCTCATCAGCTATAATAATGGATCAGTTTATCAAAAAAATAAAAAAAATATCAATTTAATTTATCTAGTAAGATTTAGAATTCATTATCTCTCTATGCACATGACTGGCCATAGACTCATGATCGAGAGTGTGCGTATACTCCTGGACTATCCGATTCTTCTAGTTTTGATGGAAGATAGCCTAATAAATATTTAAATAAATAATAAATATTTAAAAAATATTTAAATATAATTTTAAGTATATTAAAAAATTTAAAAGTTAGTAATTTTATCTCAAACTCCTGGCTCCTCTAATGTGTAACCATCCTCTCCCATTGACTCGAAGGACAGTCCTGTATCTAAGGAGTAAGCTCCTCTAGAGTGTCTCATCGATGCTTGAGCCATCCTCTATGGAGCTTGACCTTGTAGCCTCGGTACAACTTTTTGATCTTCTTCAATCAGGCATCTCGAGCCCTCTCATGATCAAAAAAATCATACCTTCTCTATACAAAGTTATCAAAAGTCAGTTACAAAATTATTCTAATCAAACATAGTGTAAACATGTAAAATACATAAATATAATTAAGATGCACTTACTCATATCTCCTCCCACACCCTGTCTCTGACAGCAGCATCCATCAATCGCTAGTCTTTGGGCTCTATAGGAATAATGTCTGACCGCATCACAAGCACTCCAAAAAAGAAATGCATCTCCCACGTGGTCTCCCCTCCTGACCTCTCCTCTGCATCATACTGCACCATCACCTGATGCTGGCAGTTCCACACATGCACCATACGTGTGGAACCATGAAATGTCCATCACGATGATGCACCTACAATGAAAATATATTATGCAAATATATAAGTGTATAAATACTATATAAAAAAATAAATAAATAATATAATAAAAATATACAATCAAATGCCAGTGGAATAGCATGTGTCGGAGATGTGAGTGATGGTGGAAGCTCATATACCAATGGAGTAGATGCTGTCGGTGGAGATTTCTGAGCAGCCAATGTAGAGGTGGATGGAGTATGCTCTGACCGCTCCTTAGATGCCGAACTCTGCGTAATCCGTCGAGGGGCAGGGGTGAAAGCTAGATGGCATTTTGATACCATCGTGACCTATGATGTTAATGAACATTAACCAATATAACATGTTGAACAATAATATTAGCAACACATTAATAAATAGACTCTAATAATTTATATCAGAACGTTGAAGTCATCGTCTAGTGGCATCTACAATATGGACATCACCATCGCTCCTGACAAATATGTTTGGGACCTCGACAGTACCAGGTAAGTTTTGTCCTAGAGGAGTACTTTGCATGCATGGTCCAACATCATCATCAACTTCGGTATCATCAAAAATATGCCTAGACACTATCTTCACAATAATACCCCATTGAGGCTCCAAGGGATCACTAATGTAGAAGACTTGACTAGCTTGAGAGGCAAGTATATACAGTTCTTCAGTGTGGAGATAGCATTGCATGTTAACGAGAGTAAAACCACACTCATCAGTCTTCATCCCAGACTATGATAAGGTGTCAAACCAATCGTACTTCATCAACGCAATCCTTCCTATAGAATAATAGTCCAAGATGACTATCTTCTCCACCATGCCATAATAGTTCAAATCCTTCGTACGAGGTGGTGAATCCCTCGAGCTAGCATAACACCCAGTGGTGGTGCTCAACATGATGCCACTATTTTGTATTGCCATATTTATGGATCTGCTATGAATTTTAAATCTGTAGCCGTTAATGACAAGCTATTTATACTCACGCACGATACGATTAAGGCCCATTGAAAGAGCACGTACTTCAAAGATCACATTACTGAGCGGCAATCTCCATACCTAATTAAAGAGATGATACCTAATTAGTAAACATGTTCAAATAAGTTGTATAAGGCAAGAATATTTAATCGCTTATATGATCTTTGAACCATTCAAAAAATTCTTTACCATGCATTTTCTCTTTCTCCCGTATACTTAGAGAGCCATATTTTACTCTTATGACCTCCTTGTATTTGCTGCATGCACAAAGTACAAATTTAGATATAATTGAATATTTTCTTCTAATTATTATGAAATAAATAAGGCTAAGTAACTCATCTTATGTATGGCTTAATGTATCACAGTTGAAGAGCACGTAGCAGTGTGCCTTATCCCTTTTCTTAATGCTTAAATTAGTAAGACGGTATAAAGTGAAAAGTCCACCTGACTATGGAATGAACTCAAATGCAGGTTCAATTGGCTCATATTGAACATCCTGATTCCTTATTGGCCGATTACGACATGTCTCGAGCTTGTTTAAGTATATGATATAAAAATCCATACACTCTTGATCCAAATAATCTTTTGCTATGGATTTCTCCAGGCAATTCATATTTCTTACATAAGATTTTAGAGTTTGAATATTTCTCTTAGTAGGATACATCCATCGACAGAATACTGGGCCTCCAAGTGCAACTTTCTCCGCAAGGTGCACAGTGAGATGCATCATAACCGTAAAAAATGATGGTAAAAATATCTTCTCCAGATCACATAATATAGTCACCATTCTTGCCTTCATTTTCTTCACATCATTCTTAAGCAACCTCTTTGCACAAATATCTCTATAAAAGTTGCAAAGACGAATAACAACCATTTTGATATTTTTTGGCAACATATGGCGAACAGCTATTGGAATTAATTTCTGCATCAGCACATGATAATCATGAGTCTTCAATCCCTCAAGTTTGACATCCTTACTATTCACACACTTTGATATATTGCTTGAGTATCCATCAGAAACCTTTATGTTCTCCAACACATGAAGAAATATGGACCGTTCGGAGGCATTCATAACATAGCATGCATGAGGGAGCCTCCATTGTTCTTCCCTTGCCAGCTCTGAATGGAGTGATCTCATAATACCCCATTCTTTCAAATCAAATCGAGAATTCAAGTCATCCTTAGTCTTATCCTTGATATTTAAGATTGTTGCCAAAAGGAGGTCGCACACATTCTTTTCAATATGCATTATATCTAAGCAGTCGTGCAATAAGTTTTTCTCCCAATATGGCAAGTCAAAAAAGATGCTCTTTTTCCTCCAATTAAAGTGTGTGTCATCTTTCTTTGATCGATGCTTCCTCTTTTTACCACCAATTAGATCATCTTTTCCAAATTCAATATTGTGACTATCCAACTCTCTAAGTACATCAATTCTAGACATCCAGCTAGGCGCCTTATCTTCTTCAACAGTGCCATCGAAGGAGCGTGCATCCCTTCTATATGGATGGTTTTGATGGAGGAAACATCGATGCCCCATATAGCTAAAGCTCCTCCAATGTGTCAACCTTCTAGATTGGATGTTTTTTTAAAAAATCGGACATGCTAGCTCACCTTTGGTGTTCCAACCCAACATTAGGGCATAAACTAAAAAGTCATTTATTGTCCACAAAAGCACTGCACACATAAAGAATGACTCCTTCAGTAAAGCATCAAAAGTTGGAACACCTTGAATGCTCCATAACTATTTTAGCTCGATAATAAGAGGCTGTAAATAAACATCAATGTCATTACCTACCTCCATCGGTCTAGGGATGAGCACTATCATGAAAGTAAAGAATTTTTTCATACACATCTATGATGGAAGGTTGTAAACATGAATAAATACTAGCCATATACTATAGACGATATTCATATGCTTGAATGAGTTAAAATCATCGCACGATAAGCCCAACCTCACATTACATATCTCATATGCAAAGTCAGGATGTAATTCATTAAACTTCTGCCATGCCTCTCTATTGACTGGATGCCTTAATGCATCATCTTTTGTTCGGTCCTCTTCATGCCATCTCATGTCCTTCGATGTCCTTACCGACATAAATAATTTTTGTAGTCTTAAAATCAAAAAAAAGTACCACATCAACTTTTGAGGTATACGAGTCGATGTGCCGTCTTTATTCTATTTCCATCTTGACACACCGCACCTCATGCACTCATTTTGGTTGACATCCCCCTCCCAATAGAGCATGCAATCATTGGAACATGCATGTATCTTAGTGTAAGTAAAGTCCAGCTATTTAATAATCTTTGATGTCTCATAATTATTCTTCAGAATTTATGCCTCATCTAAAAGAATATCCTCCAAAAGCTCTAATATGCAGTTCACTTCATTATTACTGAATCCATTTGAGCATGTTGCATGATACAACCGGATTAAGAACTCCAACTTTGCCATCTTTTTACATTTGAGATACAATGAAATATTAGCATCCTTCATCAACTTACGAACCTTCTCTATATCCTCACTGTTTGTCATTCCACGAACCACAGGATCAGGCATGGACATAGATGCACTATCATTATGGCCAACAAACGAAAAAATATCATAAATCATTTGTTCCACTCTTCCATCATATTGATGGCCTCCTTGCGGTCTGCCCTCACCATGTTGATCCCAACAAATTTCATAACCAACTTTAAAGCCATAAATAGTAAGATAATCATTTACATCTTAATGAGGTAGCCATGGTCCATCCATACACTTTTTACAAGGACATTGGATCAGTCAATGATTCCTAAATTTTTTTATAGCAAAATTAAAAAAATTTTGAAGTCTAACCTCATATTCTAGTGAGAGCCTACTAAACTTTATCCACCCCTTATCTATTTTAAAAATGATGATACTACAATTAAATCATGTATGAAACTTAAATTATATACCAATGCATTATAAACAAATATGCATTATAAATAAAAAATGCATCATAAACAAGGATTGAAATAAATATCATGTGTAGAACTTACATTAAATATCATTTTTAGACATGCAATAAATGCATCCTATCACCAACTAATAGGTAAAGATAGGTCCTATCCCATTCAGAAAATGCATTATATCTATAGGTTCATTACAGTAATCAAACAATATGCAATAGGAATCGAATAAAATTTTGTCAGTATTTCTTCTTAGTTCTCCCATGTAGGGAGAACAAAAGAAAAATACTGTCCAAAATTTCATTCTGAATCCTTAGCATACCATTTGATTACTGCAACTACCTACACAGTTATCTATAATTTTTAAACTATCTAAACTAGACAATCAATTAATCATTGTACATAATTCTCTCATCCATATAATTACATATAATTATACGAATGTCGGAGATTGTATACACTAATCAATTGGCGGTTCTATCATTATGCAATGCAATAAACAAAAGCAACAAGATATAAATATCCAAAAAATGTTATTCAATAAATTCTACAACATGAATTGCATTCATAAATAATTAAGGATGAGCAATAGTCGTAGATCCGATCTCTTGCACAAACCTAGATGTTAATCTAGAAACCTGAAAGAAGAATGAAGTAGATGATGGCGGCACCTTAGGGCTTAAAGTTGGAACCTTAGAGAGACATATCAAATTCTATTCGCATCCATCGAGTTGGCTTGCTTAGAAGTCAAGCTGACTCCATACCTGAGACATCCAGCTCGGGTCCTCCCCCAACCGACTCGATCTCGACACGAGCCAGCTCGACTACGTATCTATGTGCCATTCCTTATTCTTGGTTGTCTCTGCCCTCCCCTCATCTTTCCAACTACCCATCTCCCACTCAATCTCCATCATCGATGAGGCCGGACCCTCGCCTCCCTGATCCCTCTCTCGATCTCCCTCATCGGTGAGATCGGACCCCCTTCCTCCCTCTCTCCCTCTCTTGATCTCCCTCGTCGGCGATGATGGCGAGGTTGAACCCCTCCCTCCCTCTCTCACTCTCTCGATCTCCCTTATTGATGAGGTTGGACCCCCTCCCTCCCAGTGATGCCGATGAGGTCGGACCCCCTCCCTCCCTCTCTTCCTCTCCCTTTCTTAGTTTTGGATCCCAAAATTGGGTTCAGATACCTAGGATCCATTAGGGTCCAAATCTGGTACTTTAAGTATGGACCCATTGGATATTCGGGTTCGGATCCGATATCAGTAATTAAAATCGAATTCAGATTTGAATATCCAGATTTCGATCCAAGCCTGATCTATTGATAGGTCTAGTCCAGTGATTAATAAATAATACTATAAAATTAAAATAAAAATTATACCTATGCCTACAGAGAGGGGGTCGCACCGAAAGCTCTGAGGATCGTCGACGATGGTGCTAGAGGAAGATGAAGGCGCTAAAGATAACCTGCAAAATAAGAGCAAGATAGTGAGATAGAGAGAAGAGAGAGAAAGAGTGGGGGCAAGAGAGGGTACAGAGAGGGAGAGGGCCTCGGAGGGGTGCTATGATGGGGATACTAGGGAAGAGGAAGGGCAGGAGGCAGATGGCTGGGGATGGGAGGGCAGGGGGCAGTGGCGATCGAGGATGGGGAGGGCAGGGGCGGTGGTGGTCGAGGATGGGAAGGCAGGGGGCGGGCAGTCGGGGATGGGGAGGGTGGGGGCGATGGCGGTCGAGGATGGGGAGGGTAGGGGCGGGTAGTCGGGGTTGGGGATCGGGAGGGTAGGGGGTGAGCGATTGGGGGGGCAGGGGTAGCAACGGTCGGGGATGGAAAGTGCAGCACGCGGGGTGGGATGGCCATGGGTTAGACGGGCGGGGGTTGGCGAAGATCGTCGGGGAGGGGTGCCGCCGATCGGGGGGGAAGGAGGGGTGGCATCGGTCGGGGTGGAAGACTTAGGTGGAGTCTCATCGATGATGGAGAGGAGGGGAGAGAGAGAGAACACGCACGGCAGAAAAAAAAATTTAGAAATTTTTAAGCTAACCTACGGCAGCGATTTTTGAACTGCTACCATAAATCTATGGTAGCGGTTACTAGAAATCACTGCTATAGATCTATAGTAATGGTTTTCAGTAACCACTGATATAAGTCTATTGATAGGAATGCGATGTTGTCGTTAAGACACCGTGTTTATCAGTTTAATCCGACTTCTTAAAATAATTAAAAAATTGCGTAGATAGTAGTGAGTCACGTCGAATCCACAGGAAAGGTAGTGTTTTTAGATTTGAAATCTTTGATTTTTGAAAAGAAAAAAAGAAAAGGATTTTGAAAAGAAAAGAAGAAAAGGATTTTTAGAATCAAAAGTGAAGTTGAAAAATTAAAAGCAAAAATTAAAAGGTACAGAAATTTAAACTTGGTACTAAGATCTATTAGTTAGATCTTAGCATCTACTTGCAATAAAATAAGAAGTAATAATTAAAGTGCAAAAATTAAATTATAATAAAAATAAAAAGCAAGAATTTAAAATGCAAAAATAAAATTTTTATTAATTAAAATTTTAGAATTTAAATACATAAAATTTAAAAAGAAAAGACAATAAAATAAAATAGCCTGATCTCTGATCTTGGATCGGCATTGGTAGAAAGATGGTGTAGAAGCTCGGCTCTTCTTCTCGGCATCCGTTGCTTTGAAGCAGCCTTTAACCCATAGCCTGGCTTCGCCCTGTACTAAAGCTTTACCTTGATCGGAGATGTTGATTTCTGGAGGCCTAGGGTCCTTTTTATAGTGCTAGGAGGGCTGGATATTTTTTTCTAAAGGCATGTGGGACTAATAAACTTTGTAATCATCAAAATTTGAATAAAATTTGAATTAAAATAGCTTTGATACATTTCTTATAAATCTGATAAAATTCAGCCGTTCAATAGGAATCCAACGGTCCAAAAATCATCAAAATCGGATGCAGATCAACTTAGATCGGTCGATTAAATTCTGGCCGCCGATCACGCTTTCATCGGGAAATTCTTGGCGCAGAAAAAATCGCCGCTTAATCCCCGGGAGTCCTGATTACCGCCCCCCGGGGAGCATTCTGGAACCGTCAGATCGAAGCTGGAATCAGGCGCCTGCCATCCGATGGTGATCCAGTGAAATTGGTAATCGAAAAAAAATGTTGACCGTCTGATCTTAACCGCAATCAACCGCACCATCCGATCTGCCAATCACGTTCCCATGGACCGCATAGACGCGCCGACCGACACTAACAACAATCACGCTTCTATCGCCAGAGTGAAATGACCAGATTACCCTGTGAAGCTGCGATAATTTCTGTAGGACCCTTTAAGGTCTAGGTCACCACGTGGCAGCTCTGATCGCCGTATTTTGCTAAGCTGGCGGTTCAACACCTGGATCGTAGACCGACTGATGGCTTCAACGGCTGAGTCGACTTTGATGGCTTGGCTTGCGCTGGTGCCTCGGCTTGCCGGAGCCGACTGAGCCATTTTTTTTTTTATTTAATTTTTTTATTTTATATTTTTAAAAAAATTCATTATCTTTTCCATTTTAGCTCCATTTTTTTTGAAATTTATTTCATTGTGATAAAAAAATGAGCTCTTTCTATTATAATAAATATTTTATTTTAATTTTTTTATTATTTTTTAATTATTAATTATTTTTAATTAATAAAAATATGAACTTTTTAAAAAATATATATAAATTAATTAATAATTCTTAAAAATTAATATAATTAATTAATAAATTAATACTTTTATTGGTGATTTATGATGCTTATCACACCCCCAACCATTTTGCTCGTCCCGAGTAAAGAAAGAATTTAGTTTTAAATACTTTTAACTTTAGAGTTTCGAATTTTACCTAAGCAATTTTCAAAAATGGCCATTGATATTCAGTAGGAGCTTAAATGAGAATATCATTGGGTATTAATACTTATCAATAGAAAAATTAAGTAATAGAATATTAAATTTTTTAAGAATTTTTCTAAATTATTTACTTTTATCTCTGATTTTGTCTAAACTTTCATATAGGCAGAGTGTATTGGCTACTTCCATCCTTCATTTATTAATTTTTATTTTCACATTGCCCACTTTTTGATGCGAATATCATTGCTTACTTAGGCAACGGGACCGGTTACTTGGTGGAAACCAATATTTTTTTTTTTTTTTTTTTTTTTAACGTTGTATCCACTATTGAGTGTCTTAACTCCCTTAAGTTTCTATTTGATCTATGTAGCAAGTCTGGGGCAATGACTCCCAAACCAAGTTGTGCTTTAGGGCACTAGGTATAGAATAACCCTTGGCTTTACTAGCTCGAATCAATAGGCTGCGAGTTAAGACTAGCTTTACAACGAGCTTCTTGCCCTTTCCACCTTTGATGCGAAACTCAATGCTTGCTTAGGCAAAGAGCCCGGTTACTCAGTGAGAAGTACTTGGAAACTATTTTTATTAAAATAAATTTTTATATGAAGAAACGTATAGTTTATTCCTAGCACAACCTATAAAAAGTAGACTTTTTCTTTGATGCTAGTAGAGAATAATTAGAAATGCTCCAAAAAAAAAAATTTTATGTTCTGGACTTAACCTCTTTATTGAATTTTTTAATACTTGATTCCTAATACTCATGATTTCCTTAATCTGTGTATCAATTTTCTTTTAAAAATGCTTAGTTTTATTCGATTTCTTAAGCGCATAATCAAGTATCTAAATACTAATACTACTTTTTGAGGACTCTAAATTTAAAATTTTTTATTTTCTTCTCCCCCAAACTTATCGACATTGTGACTCAATGGAGAGAAAAAATAAGGATTTATAGAAGAACATGGAAGATACACCTAAACTTAGTATATTAATATATATATATATTTTATTTTTTATTTATTTATTTTTTTTTTTTATTTTTTTTGCCAGCACATACCTTTGAAAATTTGGAGCTCTCCCTCCAACTTAATTCAAATTATCCTAAAAAAAGAATAAAATAAATTAGATAAAAATAAATATTGGATTGCTTCCAACAAGCGCTAGTTTACCGTCTTCACCAGACACAATGTAGCTACTATCTCATGGTCGAATATTAGATGACAAATTTCAATGGTTTTGGATTGCCAATCTTAGAAAAGTTGATTTTAATCCATGTATTGGATATTTCACTTTTAATTTTGGATATATTTTATGATTTCAATCTCAGACCATGTTTATTAAGAATTTCTCCTATTTGTTCTTCTAAAATGCTCATGAATGAGTTTTAGGGAGTTAAGTTTGATTCAATGGGTGCTGGAATGAACTAGAAGTGGTTTTAATTTATGGAGGTAGAATTAATGGTTATCTTGCTTAAACAACTCCAATGTGTCATTTTATTACATGCCTCTTGGATTTTTATAAAGAACCGACTTCTAGGATTAAAGGAAATAGGACATTAGGTTTATAAGTCTCGGTAAATCATCTATTCTCTTTTTCTTTTTCTACTTATTAAAACTAGACTAGCATCAGTTACTAAATTCTTGGCTTGGGTTCTCTTAGTGGTTAGTCCTCAGCACTAACCAAGTTTCTCTAAATTTTCATTTTGGTAGCATCAGTACTAGCCTCTCTCACCTGGTCTTGATAGGGTCAAAGAATCCTAGTAGCTTTTTAGTTCAAAATTACTTTGGTATTCAAATTGGAGATCTTAGATGAAACATTAGATTGATAATTTAATCCAGATGGTTTGGTAGTCATTAGGTGGGTTATTTGAAATTGGTAGGTTCATAGTTGATCCTAGTTCTCTCCTCATGTTAGACTCAACTAATTGTCCTCATTTGAGCTTCTTAGTCTGGCGATAGATTGCTGTTGAGTTAGAATTAATTGTTAAAGTTGGTTAAATCTATCATCATGCTAGATTGGTCTGTTGAGGAGGTGGGTATGAAGGCTGATTATAATATGATGGCATGGTTAAACTGACTAGGCTAACCATTATTAATAGGCATAGATTTTGATAATTTTGCTCAAGTAAAAATTTGGGTCTGACCTGAGGTCTGTGGGACATCCAAGAAAAATTATGGTGGTTGCTCAATCTGGATTATATGAATTTGAAAATGGATCATTAATCATTTGGAGTATCCTTGAGTAGCTTGAACTTGTCTTGGATAAAATATGGAAACTGTGTCAGTCATAGGATATTCACTATCATGAATGGGGTTGGACTAGCACAGATTGAATAATTTTTCTGATAATTAGAAGATGAGTGTAATTGTGCAGGAGATTGTTGACCTAGGGTTAAGAGTTTGATCTATTTTCTGAGCAGAAGGTCAACTTTACCTAATTTTTGGAACTATTAGGTTCATATTTAGCATATATTTTGTTTAATGTGAATCACCATTCATTAAGTTCAACTAAATCAGAAAAAGTGATTTCCTACCATGCATGTATTAGTGTAACCCTAATGTATGGTTTAAAATTTTTTAGAATATTTTTTTTATTTATTATTATTATTATATTATATTAAAAATTAATTTTCTTAATTATTTTTATTTATTAATTTTAATTTAATTTAATTATAATTATTATTAATTTTTAGTTAGTTTTAATTTTTATTTTATTTTATTTTTTAGAGGAGAAAGGAAAGAAAGAAAAAAGTTCTAAAGAAGAGGTCCTAGGAGTCTAGAACTATAAGAAGAGAAGAGAAGAATTCGTTTTAATTAGATCTAATGTTGGTTAGCAATCAAGTTGATCAATCAATTCTGACTAAGGATTATCCTATGATCTAGACAGCTCCTACTGCCAAAGGTCACCTTCAATGCCTCCAAGTGTAGGATTAGCCAATCAACTAGCTAGGTAAGTGTAAGGTCGGTGGGAGTCCCCCCGTTGCTTGCTTAGACACCCAATTATGCTTGGCCAGGTAAAGCGATGGAACAATTAGAAACCACCTTCCTTCGGCCCAATCGTCCGAACCACTTCCTAGACACCAGTCAAATTGACTTATCCTAACCCGGTTCAAACTCTTTGGATTCCTTAATCCTATTGAGCTCGGAGTTCCTAGGGTTGATAGTCTAATTGATTTTAAATTAAAGGCCTTAGGTCAATGCAGGATGCTGGTTGGTTGTTGTAGCGCTAAAGAAAGGGTGATCAAATCCCCCCACCTTATCTTATTTAATTGGATGTGCCCTTAATTTGATTAAAATAATATGCAAAAAAAAAATTGAATCAAAGGATTTATGGCAATTTAAACTAGATGCATGTAACTAATTGTATTCTGAAAGGCTATCTTGCCTCCAGCAATCACAAAAAATAAAATAAAAATAAAGATAAAAATAAAACTAATATGATGCATGCTCTAGAACAGTTAGGATTTCTAATCTTATCATGAAGATTTTTAAATTAGTTAAATAAATATTTTTTTAAATTAATTTAAAAATAAAATAAATAATAAATAAAATAAAAAGAAAAGAGAACTAGGGTTAGGATTGATCTCACTGGGCAAAACTTCTGATTCTTTTTGTTCTTTTTTTTTTGCTACAAAATAATAAAAAAAATTAGCAAGAAATAAAAATTTTATTTATATTTTTTTTATAAAAAATCAAAGAGATCAAAAATTTAATATCCGTGCCTTCTTCGGCAACGGCGCCAAAAACTTGATAGGAACGCGATGTTGTCATTAAGACACCGTGTTTATTAGTTTAATCCGACTTCTTCAAATAATTAAAAAATTGCATAGATAGTAGTGAGTCGGATCGAATCCATAGGGAAGGTAGTGTTTTTAGATTTGAAATCTTTGATTTTTGAAAAGAAAAAAAGAAAAGGATTTTGAAAAGAAAAGAAGAAAAGGATTTTTAGAATCAAAAGTGAAGTGAAAATAAAAACAAAAATTAAAAGGTACAGAAATTTAAACTTGGTACTAAGATCTATTAGTTAGATCTTAGCATCTACTTGCAATAAAATAAGAAGTAATAATTAAAGTACGAAAATTAAATTACAATAAAAATAAAAAGCAAGAATTTAAAATGCAAAAATAAAATTTTTATTAATTAAAATTTTAGAATTTAAATACATAAAATTTAAAAATAAATAAAATAAAATAGCCGATCTCTGATCTTGGATCGGCATTGGAGAAAGATGGTGTAGAAGCTCGGCTCTTCTTCTCGGCATCCTTTGCTTCGAAGCAGCCTTTAACCCATAGCCTGGCTTGCCTGTACCAAAGCTTCACCTTGATCGGAGAATGTTGATTTTGGAGGTCTAGGGTCCTTTTAATAGTGCTAGGAGGGCTGGATATTTTTTTCTAAAGGCAATGTGGGACTAATAAACTTTGTAATATCAAAATTTAAATAAAATTTGAATTAAATAGCTTGATACATCTCTGATAAATTTGATAAAAATTTAGCCGTTCAATAGGAATCCAACGGTCCAAAAATCATCAAAATGGATGCAGATCAACTCAGATCGGGTCGGATTAAATTCTGACGTCCGATCCGCTTCATCGAGAAATCTGGCCGCAATAATCGCTTCAGGAGTCCTGATCACCGTCGGGAGCGTTCTGGACTGTCAGATCGAAGCTGGAATTAGGCGCTGCCATCCGATGGTGATCCGAGTGAAATTGGCAACCGAAAAAAACGCTGACCGTCCGATCTTAACCGCAATCAACCGCACCCATCCGATCGCGCAATCACTGTTCCCATGGATCGCGTGGACCGGCCGCACCGCACACACGCAACCAATCAACGCTTCTATCATCGAGTGAAATGACCAGATCCCTATGAGCCGCGATAAATTTCTGTAGACCCTTTAAGGTCAGGTCCACCACGTGGCAGGCTCTGATTCGTCGGATTTGTCGCTGAGCTGGTGGTCCACGCTAGATCGTTAGACCGACTGATGGCTTCAATGGCTGAGTCAGCTTTGATGGCTTGGCTTGGCCTGGTGGCTTGGCTTGGCTTGGCTTGCGGAGCCGGCTGAGCCGGTTTCTTTTTTATTTAATTTTTATTTATTTTATATATTTAAAAATTCATATCTTTTCTATTTTAGCTCTATTTTTCTTGAAATTTATTTCGTTGTGATCAAAAAAATGAGTTCTTTCTATTGATAATAAAATTTTATTTTTTAATTTTTATTATTTTTTATTATTTTTTAATTAATTTTTTAATTAATAAAAATATGAATTTTTCAAAAATTATATATAAATTGATTAATAATTCTTAAAAATTAATATAAATTAATTAATAAATTAATACTTCTATTGGTGAATTTATGATGCTTATCATCCATGGCAACGTTTTTCAGTCACCATTACCGTAGGTTGAAAATAATTTTTTTTATTTTTTTTAAATATTATATAATTTTAAAATTTAATGCTTATCTTCATCATTCATTATCTAAATAATTACTATTTGAGTATCGTCATAAAAGATCGTCTCGATCTGATGGTCCTAGCTTCATCAATCAAAAAAATTTAATTTCAACGATCATGAATGATGATACGATAATCTGATAGATGAAGACCTCTGATCGATCCAAAAATTTACAGTGATGATCTCAATGATATTTATAGCATACTATTAAAGTTTTACTTCATCGGATATCGTTATCATGGTCAATTTAGTATGGAATAATTTTAGCCATTAAATTAGAAACAAGCGATCAAAGGGCTAAATGACATTCAATTATGAGATAATTTTTTAGTTAAATGATCTTTGCTATAATTTTAATCATTTTATACAGTGATGATAGTAAAATTTAAATTATTTTTGTATAAACTGTTCATGTTAAGCAGATATTGCAAAAGCACGAGCATAACAACCAACGAAATTTAGGAATGGTTATTAGACGATGTATAGTTTTAGATCGTTCTTAGTCTCACAAGTTGAATTTTATAATCACCACCATAAAAAATGATTAAAGTAGTAGCCAAGATCATTTATAAAAAAAATTATCTCATAATCGGACACCGTCTGGTCCTTTGATTACTCGTTTATCATTTAATAGTCAAAATTAATCTATACTAAATTGACCAAAATAACGATATCCGATTGAAGTAAAATTTTGATAGTATGCTATAAACATAATTGAGATCATCATTGTTGGTTTTCAAATCCATCGGAGATCTTCATCTATCAGATCATCGCATCATCGTTCGTGATCATCGAAATCAAATTTTTTTGATCGATGAAGCTAGGACCATCGAATCGAGATGATCTTTTGCGATAACACTCTAATGATAATTATTTAAATAATGAACGATGAAGATGGATATTAAATTTTAAAATTATATAATATTTAGAAAAAAATAAGAAAAAAATATGACATCGGTAAACAAGAACCACTACTATAGGTCGACCTATAGTAGCGGTTAACGGCAACCACTGCTATAGGCCTATAGCAGTAGTTGTCGTTAACCGCTGCTATAGGTTGGATCTATTACAACGGTTATAAAAAATCGCTGCCATAGGTCTACCTATGGCAGCGGTTTCTTATAACCACTGCCATAAGTCAACCTATGGCAGCGGTTCTTTTTAACCGCTGCCGTAGAGTTTATTACAGCGATTTCGAAAATCACTATCATAGTATGCGCTGTCGTAGACTCTTTTTATAGTAGTAAAAGAATCATCGATCCAGAATAATGTTCGTGGATTCCACTATCCATCAGTGATATCTAGCAATATATAATAGCAAACTATTAGAACAGAAAAAGAACTTCAAGGTACAGTTATCATATAGTTTGATTTCTCTGTCATGAGTTTTGATAAGATGCAGGTCAAGGATAACTTATCAAACCTATTTGTCTATAATATGTTAGATTCAATTGACTCGAGTCTATGTGAAATCTTATACAAACTCTTTTCCATCATTCACCCACCATGGCCATGGATTTTAGAACTTAGTCTCATGAACTACATAGAACTTCTTTTTATCTGCTAGGATCGATGGATCCCATCTTGATGCACATCTTATTCCTATAATGGACCTATTATAGTCAACATACACCACAAGATACCGAAAGACTAGGTAACTGAGTATTGGTATAGTCAAACAATAGCAATCCCACTATGAACAATTGAGGTATTGTAGGTCAAAAAACTATTTATACAAATGCAACATCAAGAAAATCACTGATGAGTGGACAGTCATTCAAATGATTTCTCGTATTGATTGCGCGTAGTATCCTTGATCTCTATTAAGCACTTGTACTCTTGCTTCAGTATCTTCATACTATAGACTCCAGACTCATCTATTCATGAAGGAAAATAATTCATGCACTGATCTATTTGGATTAGTCACCATCCCTATGATGATCAATCAATCGGAAGCATTTGGGAATTGACCCCAAATGATATGTGTCTCAAATTCCAAACTCTTGAGAATGCATGTCATTGTCAAATCAACTCCTTGGATGATTCATGGATATAATTTAAATACACATAATGTGAATGAAAAATAATCCAAAATGTTATTAATTTTAAAATTTTAATTATAAAATTATGCCTTTAGAAGTGTATATGTGTCAGCTAATCATCTAACAAGTTTCTGACATCCACATAGGTCAAATATTTATAAAAGTAATATTAAAGAACCTTAGCATATGGTTACCACATAATTCATCCCTTTGATCCTGAATGCTCAAGACAACTTAGGGTTTGCTGTCTACCCTAAATATGTCATCCTTATTGTATTTCAACCTTTCAAATCCATCGCATGAATTACCCTAACCAAGGCTTTACTAAATTGAAATATAGTGATGCATTATCTCCAGCAGTTCAAAAGGATCAATCCCATCTTGACTCATACATAGACTTCGTAAGTACTTGACTGTACCTAGTAGCCTTCTGTCATTGCATTAAAAATATAGATAGTCTAGTACCAAAGCATAATAAGTTGCTTGCAAGTCACTATGGTGATCTCAGGTTTGAGGAACACTCATGCCTATACCTTATGGAAGTTGCTCTTGATAGCAGGGTACTCAGTAGGTGAGTCACTATTTGGTGACGATGTACTCCTACATCTCACTTGATGCTATGCCAGTGTCATACACTCCTTGGTTATAAGGACAACAAATCAATATGGCACATAACGATCTATACTTGATAAACATCATTATCCTTTTAATGACGTATCATTTGGTCGCGAAGAGGATTTAAGAACTATATGATAAATTCTTCTTTATCATTTAGAAATAGTTCTAAAGACTTTCATCATAACATAGGAGTTCAATATAGAAGATGCACAAACTTATGATGAAAAAGTTAAATAATTTTTATTAAAAAATAATTCATATACAATTACAATAAAGAGATCAATCATCTACAATCTAGATGATTGGCTTTAAGACACTATTTTTCAACACTTGAGCCATTTCATAATGATGAAACTGCTATACCGGCTCGATTCTCCAAGAGATATCATATCTCATAGGTGAAAAAATTCAGACTTCGGTAGTTGCAAGTTGCAGCACTCCTTTCATCCAAACTTCAAACTTGGGAGTAGAGGGACAAACGTTGAGAAAAAAAATGATTTCTGCCAAAGTCCTTGCAAGCCGGATATCGCCAAGCCTCTGAAGGTATCGTTTGATATTAGATGCAGTTCAGTTCGAGATGCTGCCAAATTAGTCCTCGGGCTCTAATTGATACCAAAATGCTTATCTTCGAGCTCGGTGCATTCCGACCTTCAATCTAAGCTTGGTGATATTTTATCATGAAATGGTAGCGACTTACTAATCTCCGACCTCGAGTGTCTACTGAGCTTTCCGACTCCGATCTTCAGTTCAGGCTTGACAACAGCAATTTTGAAGTAGTAGTTTCCATCAGGATCCAACCTCGAATATGGCTGAACTTCCAGCTAATCTTCCTCAAATCAGTTGAAGTGACCCTATCGTGGTTTCAGCTAGGAGACTCGATGCTCGTCTGGCTCTCAAGCTCGTCCAACCTCAAGGTCCAAAGCATAAATCTAGCTCAGATAACTGATTCTCAAGCTTGGCTTATCCGGCCTCAGATTCTATAATACAGCTTCAGCTTCATGTAACCAGCCATTAAGCTTGGAAGCCTTCGACCACCAAATGTCAGTAATAAAAGCAGGCATTTTTCATCTATGCTATAACAAAATTATAGCTGACTACTATCAAGCAGTTACAATCGTCTACTCATCCTCCATAATAGAATTGGCATAGCCTGAACGGTCCACTGACAATTAGTTACAGCGGTCATCAATCTGTTACAACTCTATCTATAAATGGGACCCTCCATATATGTCTTCTTCTTCTAATTATCTAACTTCTAAGTACTCCATTTTTGTGGACTAAATTTCTAATTTGATCGTCATAGGATTCATGCTGGAGCTATTCACTTGTGGCTAGGACTTTATTTTGTAGGTCTCACTGGTAAGATCTTAGGTATCCACTCCAGCATCTCGAGCAATGATTTGATTTTTGCATCAATAATTTTGAATCAGATTATTAAATATGATTAGTTTCAAATCAGATATATGATTATGTATATTAATATTTAAGTGATAATGATATTATTAAATTCGAGCTTTAAACATGGATTTGATTATGGTAAATTATATTTTAATTATTATCACTTTTATTATCATATGAATTATTTAATCAAAGTATTCATTACTTATTAGATTGTTTAATTTATTATTCTCTCTTTTGTTTTTTTGTGTTGCAGATTTAGATATTTCTTTAGAGCAAGATTAGAAAAGAGATTTGATAATATCAATATAATTCAAATTTAATTTTTTTTATTATGTTTATGAAACTATTATTTGAGATTCATTAGATATAATACTTTTAAATTTTAAATTTTAATTAACTTTATTAATAAATTAAAATTAAAATTTTAATGATTTAAATTATCAATATATTTGGTATTGTGATGATATTATATTTTTGTGCAAAGTTTGTGTGGAGTGTGCGGTGGGTGTGGCGATACCTACTTCGCGAGCTCGGATCACCTTGAAAGACTCCTTAGCAATGGCAATACTTTATCAGCATTCACTCTCTATGTCATGTCCTCTCGGGCTGGAAATGGATGCTGGTCTCGATGAATGTGGGTGCGGAGGTGAAATTGAGGTTCGAGCTGATTGCATGCACTTGTCACTCATCAAAGCTATTGAGAGTACTTTATCATATTAATATTAATTTAAATTTTTTTATGTAAATGATATAGATTTTAATTTTTTTATCAAAATAATATAAAAGTATAAAACATCATTTAAAATGATAATTTTTAGGAAATAAAATATCATTTCAAATGATGTTTTTGTGGCCTAGTCAGTATCCTGTGTGAAGCCATGGAAAAAAAAGTCATTGCAAATGTTGCTTTTAAAAATATCATTTAAAATATCACTTATAAAAGTATAATTTAAAATATTTTTTTTTAATTTTTTTATTTAGCTTTGGATGTGGGTTGGTGGGCGGAAAGGAGCCGGTCAAAGGAGGCATTGGTGGAGATGGTCGGTTGGGGTGGGGCTGCCCGGGGGGTGTGGTAGTGGGTGGGAGAGGCCGGTCGAGGGGGGGGTTGGGCTCGTCGAAGGGAGGGGGGCATTGGTGGAGAGGATCGATCGAGGTGGGCCCTCCCGGAGGGGGCGACGTGGACTGGTGGATGGAGAGGGCCTACTGAGGGGTGGGGGAGGACTGCCCGTCAGGAGGGGGGGCGTTGGGTGGCAGCATGGGTTGGTGGACAGAGAGAGCCGACTGGGGTGAGGGGTTGCCCATAGGAGACGGTAGGGGGGAGTGCGGTAATGGGTGGAGAGGGCCGTGGTGGGGCGACGTGGGCTGGTGGTTGGAGAGGGCCGGGGGGGGGGGCGAAGGTGGGAGGGAAGGAAGCCTTTTTTTTTTTATTTCGTGCATGGAGGGGGGGGGGGTAGGGTGATCCCCTGGGGGGATGGGGTGGGGTGGAGTTTTTTTATTTTTTCTTTCCTTTTCTTTTTTCTTTTCTTTTCTTTCTTTTAAATAAAAAATAAAAATAAAATAATTAAAAATAATTAATAAAATAAATAAATAAAATAAAATAAAATATTTAAAAATAAAGATTTTTGAAATAGTGATAAAATATTATTTTAAAAAAATAAATTTGAAAAAAATGGATGGGCATTAAGGAGTGGGGACAGTGTAGAGGAGTCATGGGCATGCCGGTGGAGGGTCTGGGTATTCAGTGCAAAGCCACGGGCGAAGGAGCCATGAGTGGTGCCAGAGGGACGTGTGGGTATTTGACGCAGGTCCATGAAAGAAGAAGAATAAAATAAAAAAATATATATTTAAAATAATAATAATAATAAATTATTTTTAAAAATAATTTAAAAAAGTTTAAGATCCGGAGAACTCATCTGGCTCTCGAGTGCACTCCTCGACGAAGTTGGAAGGCGCTTATTTTTAAATTATTTTTAATTTTTTTTACATTAATATTTTTTTATTATTTTTATTATTTTCTTTTTTAAAAATTAGTTTCTAAAATTATTATTATTATTATTATTTGGATTTCTTCCTCCTCCTCCATAAATTTTTATTATTATTTTAAATAATAATAATAATTTTTAAAAATATTTTTTTTAAAAAAATAATAAAAAAAATTAATTAAAAAAATAATTTTAAAATTAATTCAAAAATAAGTGCTTTCCAACTCTACCAAGAAGTGCATTCGATAGCTGGATGAGTTCTCCAAACCTTAAATATTTTTTTCTAAATTATTTTTAAAAATAATTTATTATTATTATTTTAAAAATATATTTTTTATATTTATTTTTTTAAAATAATATTTTATTATTATTTTAAAATTTTAATTAATTATTTTTAAATATTTTATTTTATTATTTTATTTACTTTATTTATTTTTTAGTTTTATTTTTTTATTTTAAGTATTTTTAAAAAAAGAGGAAAAAAAACTTCCTTCTCCTCCACCTTTGTCAGCCAAAAAAAATAAAATAAAAGAAAGAAAAGAGAGAAAAAGAAAAGGAAAGAAAAAAAACTCCCTCCCATGCCCTCTCCCCATCCTAGCCGTCGGGTTCCTACTAGTCAATGCGCCCTTGCACCCCCTCCCCCTCTATCCATGAAACCTCCACCTCACCCCCACCTCCGACCAGCCCTCTCCGCCCATGCTGCCCCCGCCCCCCCCACCCCGCCTCCCTACGGCTGGGTTCCTCTTGTTGTGCGCTCCCCTTCTCCTTTCGTCCATAAAACCTCCACCCCCGTACCCTTCCGCTCCCCACCCCTTTCCGACCCTCTGCCCACTATCGTAATCCTCTCTAGGCGACCCTTCCCTCCGACTGGCCCTCTCCATCCATCAGCCCAAGCTGCCCTCCATATTAATCCACCCTATCCCCACCTACCCCTAGGTGGGTCTCCCAACCTTCAGCCAGCCCTCGCCCACCAGCCCACCTCCCACATGGCTCAGTCATTAAAAAAAAAAAATGCCGCACATTTAAAAGCGCCATTCAACATGGTGTTCTTTTTTTGGCTGGCTCATCTATCCACGTAAACTTGGCTTACTATGCAAAAATATTATTGCAAATGATGTTTTATGCTGAAAAAAATATCATGGACGTTTCTCTTTTTTATCTGATAAATAAGTTAAAATTTATATTATTTATGTAAATAAATTTTTAATTCGTATCAGTAGGCTAAAATACTCAAACTATTGATTTGGTTTCCGCTTGAAGAAGGAAGAAAAAAGAAATCCTATTTAGTCGGTTGCCGCGCAGGCATACACCGGCCCATCAAAACGCCTACGACGCCTCTCCTCCACGCTCTCCACCCCTCTCCGTGCCTTTGGTCAAAGCATCCACATCCCCGTCAAACTTCTCACAGAAAGACTAAAAAGTTGGTGTCTCCTTTCCCTCCCGCCCTCTTAAAACCTTCCTATTTGTTTCCCTATTTCTTTCATTAACAACAAAAGAAAAAAAACTGAAAGCAAAGCGTAACAAATATTTCCTGTTCCTCCACAGCTACGCCCCTGTGCCCCTTCCAGATTTAAAGAAAAAAAATCGTATTTTTCCTAATTATTCTATTATACATAAATGGGTGAGTATACTGGAATCAGTTAGCGGTGCACGGAAGAATCAAATGACATTATCAGTGCATTGAATGGAGGAGAAGGAAGAGTCCATAGGGATGTTGGGGGAGGCCGGAGAGGAGGGTGGAGGCGGCGTGGGGGGTGGGAGTATGGAGCCTGGTCCGAGCGCCGAGAAGAGCGCGGGCAGCATCGCCGAGAGGAGGGCGGCGTGGTCCGGGTTCAACCCCAACCCGAGGCTAAACACCGCCCGGTTCCGAAGCATCAGCCCTCTGTCATCGCCGGGCGTCCGATCGCCGTTTGTCACCATACCACCCGGTCTCAGCCCAACTGCGCTGCTCGACTCTCCTGGGATGCTCCCAAATTCTCAGGTCAGTCAGCTCTGCAGCCGTTTGCTTGATTCTGTAAACGTTGGCAGCGGTGAGACTATTGTTCTATGATGCGGCACTTTATGCTCGATGCTAGTTTGCTTTATATCACCCATTTCGTGTCTAATTTGTCATATGTAGTACAAGCCACGGATTGTTGTCGATTTTGCATATTAGCGGTGTTTTCTACTTTTGTGCTGCATTTGTTGCTGACTATATGACTAAAGAGGGGTAAAAGTAGATTGAAAATTACATAGGATGAGGCAGTGAGAAAGAACTTGATATCACCACATCTTTTATGAAATATGCCCCTAAACATAGCAGAATGGAGGAAAAGGATTCATGCAGTATCCTCACTAGTTTGGGATAAAGGCTTGGGGTTGAGTATTTGTTGCTGATTATATGATCAATGTAGAATAAAACATACTGCCACCGATCCTGAGATGTCAATGTGGATTGTCACTGTGGATCTACAAGACAATAGATAAAGGTCAGAGAGCTTGCTGGATTGGCTCTTGTCGGGTCCTCCGATGCTTAAGTTAGAAAGGGTTTAAAGTGGGGCAAAGAATAAAGAAAGAATAAAGATAAAGGCTCCTCTTGCTAAGGTGATTTTTGCATTATTCATTATTACCTTCTTATAGAGGAACTTTCGATTTATTTATAGTTGGGATCTCACATCTTCAGTGAATTGTATTCCAACAAACTCTAGGTTGTGTGCAACAACCAGTTGACATGGCGCAACAACCTAGGGGCATGTTGTAACTGCCCAACATATAGTGGAATTCTTGAGACTCTACACATATTTGGATGGAAGTGTTGGATCGCCTGTTGCGAGAGGGCTCTACTCGGCTTGAGCTAGTCATTGGGCTGACATGTCACTTGATCGAGCAGAGATACCTTGGCTCTCTAGGCTGGATGCTCTTGATCTGCTCGTCCTAATTCTTTTGATCGGTTTGATGGTCTTGACTAGAATGCCTTGGAGAGTTTAAGGGGTCCCTTGGCTGCCATGTAGTTTTCGAGCTTGGACAAATCTCATTGTGCCATATCACCTTGGTCATTCAATGCCACAACATTGGCCTCCCCCACTTCCAATCCTCAAGCACCATTTTGATTCGGATGAAGGAAGTAACCATCTGTTAGACTCCGTGACATTGTAAAGAGGGCATTAACTCTTGAGTGGTGTCCCCTAAAGGATGAGTTTTGACACTGCCTCCTGAGGTGTCACTTGATCATTCGGAGTAATGTTGGTGGGATGCCTATCCATTGATCTCGATGGGAAGATGACCGATAGGACTAATCTAAGCTGTCTGTACTTCTTTAAAAAGAGGGTGAAGGCTCCTACAAATCCACCATGCTTAAAGTGGTTCTAGGTGTCCTTTTTGGTTGCTCAGGGAGATTCCCATAAAACCAGCATATCGTAAAGCTTTGGACCATCCTTGCATGGTGATTTGGTGGCTCTTTCTCCTTCATTTCTTTTGAGGAGGTTGATGCCCACCATTTATCTTCTTTTCCCCTTGCTACATGATAACACTCCCATAGATCTTCCTTAGGAAGGGGGTGTTTAACATCACATCGAGGTGTTCTAGCTTGCGGTAGAAGGGCCATGGAAAAAAGTGGCTAAAGTTGAGGCTGCTTTAGGACTTCTTCCGACTAGGTTGGCAACTGAAATGATTCCCATAGACATCAATGCTAGTCGGAAGATTGCTAAATGAAGGCCAAGTTGAGAGTTACCGAGGACAAGGTGGAGGTGGTTGAAGTCTAGGATTTTGCAATTAGGAGGGAACTATAGGTAGCTAGATAATAAGTTGTTGAGGCTAAAAAGAGGATTTTTCGAGCTTTGGCTGATTTTTAGTAGGAGATCACTTATTGGAAAATAGTATCCTAAAGCCAATCATCTAGGTTGTAGATGATTGAGTACATTATTGTAGTTGTATATGAATTATTCATTAATAAAAGTTATTTGGCTTTTTTATCATAAGTTTGTGAATTTTTTATATCGAACTCCTATGTTATGATGCAAGTCCTTAGAACTACTTCTAAATGATAAAGGATGATTTATCGTATAGTTCTTAAATAATGTTCGCGATCCAATGATACGGCATTAAAAGGATGATGACATTTATTGAGTATAGGTCATTGTGTGCTATATTGCTTGGTTGTCCTCATAATCAAGAAGTGTATGATATTAGTATGGTATACAGGTGAGATATAGGAGTACATCGTCATCGAATAGTGACTCACCTGCTGAGTGCTCTGCTATTAAGAGTAGCTCGTAAAGGGTATGGGCATGAGTGTCTCTCAGATCTGAAATTATCATGGTGACTTACAAAACAACTCACCATGCCTTGGTATCGGACTATCTGTATTTCTAATGCAGTGACGAAAGACTACTAAGTACAGTCAAGTACTTATGAAGTCTGTTGTGAGTTAAGATGGGATTGATCATTCTGGACTGCTGAGAGAATGCATCACTGTTTTTCAATTAAGCCTTGGCCTGGGTAATCCATGTGATGGATTTGAAAGGTTGAAATAAAATGTGGATGACTTATTTAAGGTTGACAGCAAATCCTAAGTCGTCCTAAGCATTTGAGGTCAAAGGGATGAATCATGTGGTAACCTTAGTTCTTGGATATTGCTTTGCAACTATTCGACCTATCCGGATGTTGGAAATCATTGCTAGATGGTAACTTCGATTAGTATAGAAAATAGTTTCTATGTTACCGACTTAGTGTTCTAACCTATGGAGTCATGCACTAAATCATGCAACATAGGAACGAATTGACCTATAGTCTAATTGTTCAATTTGGAAGTATGTGACTTGATTGAACAAATAGATTAGCTTAATTGAGAATTAAGTTAAAGATTATACAAGATTAAATAGTTGACTATGTCTAGCTAGCGCTGGACATGAGATGCATGTTTAATTCTGAGGATGATTATGATCGAATCTTTGATCCAAGAGATTCATAAGAGAATGAATTCAAGTGCTAATTATTTCAGATTAGATCTGATATAATTAAGCTTGAATTAATTGGGCTTAATCAGGTCAGAAATCCAAGTTAGACTTGGACCAGAATCCTAATTAGATTAGGGTTAGCAGTCTATTCGAAATTGGTTCGAACCTGGTTCGAATTGGATTTGAATCAAACTTGATTTGGACTAGATCTTTAGAGACCGAAAGCCCTAGGTCTCTCTCTCATGGAGGCCGACCAAGAGGAGGGGGCATTGGTTTTTGTGCCCCCCTCTTGTATGCGTGTGTGAGATAGAGAGGGTGCCAAAAAGTGGCGCCAATCCTTCTTCATGAAGCAATCTCCTTTGGATAAGGTTAGGACTAAGAGTTCTAACCAAACTAGATTTGATCTAGACTTGGGGCGTCACCTATTAAATGGGGAGCCTTTGGCCGTCGGCTTAACATGTCATTCCTCTGAATTTTATGCGACAAAAAGGAGAGAGGAGCCGTGAGTTGTGAGAGCTTTTGTGCGGCAAAGAAGAAGTTGTCCTTCTTCTCTCTTGGTGTGGAGATCCTCTAAGCCTTCTTTCTTGGCGTGAAGGCTCATCCAGAAAGATTCTAAGAGGTGCCATCAGATCTTCTTCCTTTCCTTGCTGCCCTTTGAAAGGTGCAAACATTTAGGTCTTGCAAGGCATCAGATTTAAGAAACCCTCTCTATCCGCTATGCATTAAAGGTATTTTTAATGGTTAAAAAAATTTTATTCATGAATCTATTCACCCAATCCTTGGGCATCCGGTTCTGAATCGGATTTTTTCCTTCAATTGGTATCAGAGCCCCAGGATTGAAAGACAGGAAAATATGATGCATAGTTATTTTGTTCTATAGGGATTACATCTAGTATGTAACCAGATTTTATGTTAGACATTAAAATCTGATTTAGACTCGTTAATCTGAATTTTTTGTTTTGGTTTTAATCAAAAATTTCAAGAAACAAATCAATAGTTGATAATAGTTTGTTATAAGTTTGTTATAACAGAATTTTCTTGTGCAGATTTTTTGTTGGAATAACAACCTGATTATAATCTGTTTTAAATCAGTTTTAACAGAATCTTTTGAAGAATGTTTCAGGTAGGAAGTTAGACTTAATCAAGATCTGAAACAAATCTGTTTTAACAGATTTTCAGATCTGTTTCTAAACAAAATTCTACACAACAGTAGACCGGGTTTAAACAGAATTTTATGCAGAATTTATTTCTGTGTTTATATTTGTTTTTGAATAGATTCCATATCTGAATCTTTTCTATTATATGCTGTATAATCAGAGGTTCAGATCTGAAATGAAGTTTGATGCAATATTAGAAATTGATATGATCATGTGCATACCTAGATTAGTTGTAATCTGAACTGTATGTTGCATATGATATAATAGATAATAATTTAAAAGATGCCATGACATATATGATGCATATATGCAATTTATATCAGATTAATTCATGTTTAATTGTTAAATCATGATCTGAAAATTAGTCTTTAGATTTGAAATTATATGTATGCTTCACATAAAACCCTTGCAAAATAGTTTTACAATTGAAACACACGTTTTATACACTTAATTTGGAATTAAGTGATCTAGATTTGAGACCATGGAATGCCGTACTGGGCCGAACTGCCCGGTACAGCCCAAACCGAGCCGGACCGGTGCTGAACCGGTCCGGTTCGGCATTTTTTTCCGAAAAAAATACCAAACCGCACCGAACCGCTCGGTTCGGTACGGTTCGAGATCGAACTGCCCGAAATCGGGCGATACCGGGCGATTCGGCTCGGAACCAAGCCGTACCGATAGAGAGACAAGGGGGGTGGGATGGTGGGGTGGGCCAGCCAATAATAGCCCTTGCCCTTTCTTTTGCCTTAGATGGTGGGGTGGGCCAGCCAATAATAGCCCTTGCCCTTTCTTTTGCCTTAGACTCTCAGAGCCTGAGAGTCCGAGAGCATGATCTCGGACTCTTAGGACGCCGAGAGTGCGAACAAAGGCCAAAAAAAAATAGAGGAAAAAAATTAAAAAAATTATCACAACCTCGGAGAGACGACAATTTTCGATCGATAGTAAGATAATCTAGTATTCTGTTAGTAAATATTTTATTTTTTAAAATTTATGTTCAAAAAATAGTAAGAAGTAAAAAACATAAGAAAAAATCATGCCAAAATTTATAATTTTTGTATGATTTCATTATATATTATAGACTTTTGAAAAATCTATGCGGTGATGCTAAGATCATTAATTTTTCTTAATTATATATATTTTTTTAAAAATATATTTTTAGAATAAAAAAATAAAAAAATATAAATTTATAATATTGTTTATGATAACTGAAGCTTCGTATGGTATAATTTTTATGTCTGATTTTGAAGTTTTTGATGTATCATATGCATAGTAATCTAGGCTTAATTTTGAATAAAATAAAAAAATAAATAGTATTTAATGTATGTTAATAAGTTTAGAAGAATATATGTAGAGTCTATAACATGTTTCTACTTGGATCTAAGCTTAAATAAACTATTTAAAATTTTTAAAATTTTTTTATTTTTTAATTACTTAAATAATAAAAAAATATAAGATCTTTCAATGAAAAAATTTAATTTTTAGTCATATTATTAAAATAATATATTTTATTAAACTTGCAAAAATGAGTAAAAAGAAGGATATAAAATGTGATATTGGTTGGGAGCATGGCGAGATGCTCTCGGCTCGGCACTTTTGGAGATACAAATGGTGCAACATAGAGTTCAAGGAAGGAGGGGTGACTAGGTTGAAGCAGTATTTGGCTGATGGTTATCCCAATCTGGCCATATGTCGAAAATGCCCGCAGGAGGTCCGACAGCTGATGAAGAAATATCTTGCTGATTTTAAATCAGTGAAGGAGAAAACCAAGTATAAGAGAGCAGAGGTGGACCGTCGAGCTGCAGAGCCACCTTCTTATCACTTCAGAGAGTCAGAGCAGGCCTCCGCTCCAGATGATGAGGCACAGATGGAGGCTGCCATTCGGACGAGTATGGATGATCAGTACCATATGGAGGAGATGGCGAGATGTAGAAAACGATTTGGATCGTCGTACTATGAATCGAGATCCGATTCTACGGCTGTTGAAGGAGAATTCGAGTTCAGGAGGACCACCTCAATCAGGAAGACTCCCAAACCCAATAGAGGCGGGCACAGTATTTCATCTATGCTGGAAGCATTTGATAGTAGGAGGTCCTCCAGGGACATGCCAGCAGGAGCCACCATTCATGATTTGGATCCACATGCTTTTTCTAGTAAAGATTCAAAACAACAGAGGATTGAAAGTATGTTGAAGAAGGATGAGAAAAAAGACATGTGGCGAGTTATTGGATCATAGTTTCATTTTAGCCACATTCCAGCAAATGCAGCAGGTAATACCTACTATCGGTCTGCCATTTCATCCATACAGGCAGTCGACCCGAGTGTAGATTCCCCAGCACTGAAGGATAGTTATGGTTAGCTTCTTGATGATAATAAAGAGGAGCTACAGAAATGAATTTTTTCTTACAAGAATAAATGGCCTACATACGGATTGACGATGATGTGTGATGGTTGGACTGGTCTTACCAGACGGAGCATCATCAATTTCTTTACTTATTGTGATGGAAAAATATTTTTTCACAAATCAATTGATGCTTTAGATAAGGTGCACGAAGCTACGTATATCCTTGGATTGATGGAGGAGGTGATTGATTCAGTAGGAGAGAAGAATGTTGTGCAGGTCATCATAGATAATGGATCGCAATATAAGGCTGCTGGAGAGTTGCTGATGGAGTAGCGACCATATATTTACTGGACCCCATGTGTTGCACATTGCATTGATCTCATGTTGATGGATATTGGGAAGCTTCATAGGATGCAACAGGCAGTGGACTCAACCCAGACTATTACTAGATTCATCTACAATCATACATGAGTCTTGTCATTGATGCAGACATATACTGGGGGAGAGATTTTGAGACCGGGTGTCATCCGGTTTGCTACAAACTACATAGCACTTGATAGCCTTCTAGAAAAGAAAGCAACATTGCATCAGATGTTTGTCAGTGGCGAGTGGCAGGAGAGTAGATATGCGAGAGCTGGTACTGAGGGAAGTCGTGTGGAGAACTTAGTGATCAGTCAGTCATTTTGGCAATGAGCTGATAAGATAGTGAAGGTTATCAAGTCATTATATGAGGTGCTTCACGCCATGGACAATGAAAGATACCCCCAGATGGGCTTTTTGTATCACATGATGGAGAGGGCAAAGAAACAGATCAGTGAGATAGATCCAAAATATGGTCAGGAATATATCAAATTATTGAGCGCTGCTGGGACTATCAGATGGGTAGGGATTTGCATCTAGCCGGTAAGCACAAATCCAAGAGTCCACTAAAATTTTTTTCCTTCTACTTGTATAAATCTACTCATTCATTTATGAAATTTATCTACAGCATACTATTTGAATTTGAGATTTCAATACACCATTCCTGGGATAGATATGGATAATGAGCTTTTTACTGCTCTTCGTAATGTGATATACAAGATGGTGGATGATCCAGAAATTGCATCGATGTATCTGCAAGAGGTATGTTAGAGAGGATGAGATATGAATATTTAATATTTTAACCAAATTCAGTCAGTAATGAACTACATATTTGTTAATATAATAAATATATTTTTCACAGATGAAACAGTTTGGAGAGGGGACGGATAGCTTTGGAGTCTCATTGGCTGTCATAAGTAAAAAAAGGATGAATCCAGGTAGATTACATATCAATAATGAGAAGACTTTGCTGACTTTACATACCTACGAATATCGTGAAGTATGATAAATAATTTTGGTTAATATTTTTGCAGCTGAGTGGTGGATTCATTTTGGATAGTCTGCAGAAAATTTGAAAGCTGTAGCCATCCGCATTCTTTCTCAGACAGTCTCCTCTAGTAGCTGTGAGCCTAATTGGTTGACTTTTGCCCTTATCCACAGTAAACAGAGGAACCGTCTGACATAAAAGTGCCTCAATGATCTTGTATATGTTCATCATATTTTAAGGTTGAGATTAAAATATATTCAGGATGAAGTACAGCTAAAGTACATGAATTCGATGTTGGATGATTATGTTGATGGGGACGAGGATCCGATGATTGGATGGCTTGTAGGCCAGCAGTAGGAGCCAGAACTTGATGAGCCGGGATCTCCTCCACGACCAGCCAGTTTAGTAGCTAGGGAGATCAAGGTGGATCCGGGGCGATGGGTAGATATAAATATTCCACATAGGATTTCAGTTGATCAGCCATAGCCTGAGGGCACATAGAGGAGTCATTCATCACATGACTTTATGTCCAAGACATCCTCCTAAATGTTTGAGTGAGAATTTTTGTAACGAAGCCGGCCATCTCAAGAAAGAAGAAGAGATCCATCTTCTTAAATGCAGCAAAGAAAGAAAAAGGATAAAGCAAAAGGAAAGACAACTGCAGCATCCTCGAGAGTGCAGGAGTCAGCTAGCTTAGATTTGGAGATCAGGATGAGTGATGATAGTAGTGACGAATTTGATGACCAGGAAGGAACTGGAGGACAAGAAATTATTGTTCATGAGACGCAGTCGCAGGACGGTATTCGATTCATCAGTGAGTCTCAGTTTACACATGCCATACAAGATAGGAACCATGGTGCACGAGCTGATAGAGACCGTGAGGATACTATTTCATATAGATGATGGCTTTTCAGAGGTCGTCCAACACACGATGCAGCTGCACATGATTTGGCACGTGACGTAGGATTCATGGATGTATCTAGATCATCCTCATATTCTGGATCTTACCACCCACAGGTAGCTTATGATCCATATGGATATGGATATGATGCATCTGAGACATCGTCTTTCAATGGCTACTATCATATGCAGTCTGGAGCTTCTTATGGATTGGATTTTGTTGCTGGCATATTTGGATGGGCCCCTTCACAGCCATACTATCATCCTAAGGACACCTCTCAGAGCCAGAGTTTGAGCGAGAGATCTGAGATGTCTTACAATCCAGAGAGGTTACCTTATGGGATGAATATTCAGGATTATCGTGCTAGTTGGATAGAGGGATGGATTGATATTCCTCTGGAGTATGAAAATGATTTGGATATCCACGAGCATCATAGATATTCGATAAGATTTTAGATCAGCAGATATCTTAAGGTTAGTAAATTATTTTTTTATATCTTGGAGAGTTGTATATTAAATACTTTTAATGCATTATTTTAGATTTTTTTATTTTATTTTTTGGGGATGTTAGAACTTAGAATTATTATATCATCCTGAATTAATTTAAAAATTATAAAAAAATTAGAATAAAAATTGAGTCAAGAAAAAGTAAAGAAAATCGGTACGCCGTGGCATACTGGTCGGTACGGCATGGTACTTTACCATACCGGTCAGGAGCCGATATGGGAATCGGTACCGGTTTTTGAATCCTTGTTTGAGACTCTAAGATCTAAGATCATATTTCATAAATCTTGGGTTAATCGATTAGCTCGGATTAGGTCCTAATAATTGGGTTAGACCTAGGATTAGAAATCATATAAATAATGGACTGATTAGAACAATTGATCAAATCTAAACAAATAGTTGATTCTGATTAGTTCAATTCTTCTCTTTAGATCAATTCAATAGTTGTAGTTGATCAAGTCCATTATTTTGATTTACCAAATGGGCCTGATTATGGCTCAGTGGTCGAGCTCGAACTATTAGGTTGATCAAATTAAAACTAATTAACCAGTTGGTGTCTAACGTAAGTATGGCAGTCTTGATCGGTGGTCTTTAATTGGGAGCTACTCACATAGATTGAGTCTATGGCGAGTCAATGGCATTTTCCTCCCACCGATCTTACTTACCTAGCCAACTTGATGGATTACGTTTTGACTAGATTACTTAGTAATTCGAGTTGACCTATGCCATTAAGGTTAATCAGTGTGACTGGTTTAGGTGCCCCTGAACTAGCTTTGTCATTAGTTCTTTTTGTGACTTTGTAAAGTCAGTGGAAGGATTATTGATTGCTGATTAACCTTCTCTTATTTTTTAAAATAAATAATAAAATTCTTTAAATTATTAGGTCCATAAAATGAAACTGTTATAGAGATAACAAATTCATAGCCTCTCATTAAGTTGGGTGATAGTGGATCCATTAGTCAGATAATCATTGGAGGCCTAAAGGCCTGGTGCTTATCTGCTATTGGAATTATCATTCATAATATGATAATTCAATCGTGTCTTTCTAATAGGTGGTTAGATTAGACGGCCAAAATTGGGCCTGATCATTCATTGGTTAGATGCACTAAATGTGGTTATGTTAATAGTTGGACCTAACCAGATCTTTTAATAGAGACCAAAGCCTACCGTAAAGGAACTTGGGGCAAAATTAATTATTAAAAATTATTTAAAAAATAATTGATTAAGAACCTATCTATAGATGTACATAGATTGGCCGACCAAAGTCGGGCTCATGTGCAGTCTGTGTGGATTCTAGTACCTGCTAAGAAATTAATATAATTTTTCGAATTGGAGGTAGAGGCTACTAATTCGTATAAAATAGTGAGAGAACCTTTAAATTAAAGTTCATATATTTAGGATTAAATGATTCATATACTAATGGTTTTTATTTTTTCTTTTCAGATATGGCCACTTCTTTGTCGCTCCGATCACTGTTGGATAGTGATAAATTGATGGGATCCAATTTCGATAGCTGGTATCGAAAGTTGAAGATAGTCTTGGAGCACGAATGGATCTTGTACATTCTGATAGATTCGACACCTGAGGAGCCCACTCTGAACACTCATGGTATGGTCCGACATGCTTACTAGAAGTGGCTGAATGATCGAACCCGGTGCGTTGCATAATACAAGCGGTGATGAATGACAAGTTTAGTCGCAAGTTTGAGGATGCTCAATCGGAGGATATGCTTCAAGTGTTGAACAAGTCCTTCGGCACCTTCGACGATGTTGAGAGGCACAAGACCAATTGTGCTATCTTCAATGCTAGGATGAGGGATGTGGCATCAGTCACGGATCATGTATTGTACATGATCGAGATGATTGAGCGCCTGAGCAAACTTGAATTTTTCTTACAGGAGCAGTTTGAAAAAGATGCGATTCTGAACTCACTACCCAAGTCCTACCTCCCTTTTCTCCATCATTTTAGAATGACGAAGCTTGTAGTAAACTACCACGATTTGTTGGGGTTGCTACAAACTTTTAAGAAGGATCACCAGCTCCATAAGGAGTCAGTGAATGTAGTGAGATGATCTTCTTTTGGTCATCGACCCTTTGAGAAAGGGAAGAAGAATAAAAAGAAAAATAAAAAGGTCAGCAAAGTACTGGGGCATCTAAGTCTAGTCAGACTAAGAAGCCTAAGTTCGACCAGAGTTAGGCAGAATGCTTCTACTGTAAGAAGCTAGGGCACTGGAAGAGGAATTATCCTATATATATTGCCTTACTAGACCCAAATAGGCCGAAGAAGAAGAAGCTATTGCTGAGCAAGGTTAATTATATAATAACACCTTATAATTTTCTATTTATGATACTACTACTTGGGTGTTAGATACTGAAAGCCTCTTTAATATTTGCAATTCGTTGCAAGGTTTACAGATCAGTAGGAGATTTGAAGAAGGCGAAAGAATCCTGAACATTAGAGATGGAAGACCAATTCCAGTTCTAGGTTTAGAGATCATCAAGCTTGTATTCAATTCTTATGTCGTTGTCCTTAGTGATTGTCATTTTTGTCCTAGTTTCTTATTGAACATTATTTCTATACCAACAGTTATGAAATTTTAATATTTTTTTTTTATAATGTCATTTTTAATGGTATTACTGTGATGGATGGACAATTGAATAATGGGATTTACGTATTATCACAGCCTATTAATATATTTTACTTGTCTGGTAAACGCTTTAGGATAGATGATGTCTTTGATGCCTACCTTTGGCATTGTAGACTAGGTTATATTAACAAGAACAGGATGAACAGGTTGACTCAAGAGGGAATCCTCAAAGTCAATGATGGTGAATCATTACCTACCTATGAGTCTTGTCTACTTGGGAAGATGACTAAGTCATCTTTTATCGGAAAAGGTGAATGAGCCAAGGAAGTTCTAAGTCTTGTACATACTAATGTATGTGGACCCATGAGTACTAGTGCCAGAGGTGGTTATCACTACTTTTGATGAGAATCAGGGTTTATGCACGTATTTCAGAAAGAAGCATTCTTGAGAAACCCTAACCCTAATTTATTTTTGTGGGTTTATTTAGGGTTTTTTTATTTTTATTTTTTTGAGACTTTTGTTTTTATTAGGACTCAATAAGTGAAGTTCTATTAGATTACAAGCAAGCAATTAGACTTATGTTAGGTTGCCTTTTGTATCTCTATTTAAAGGCTCCACCTATGTAGAGAAAGGTAGACTTGAACAATTGATTGATTTAATTCCTAAGATTCCAGGCTATGTTTTTTCTTTTTTTCTCTTTCAATTTTTATTTTGTTCTTTGTTTTTGCCCTTGGCTTTACATCAATTTTGTATCAGAGGCTCACGGTCCCTGATCCCCATCTTCTTCACGGTTTCATGGTCCCTGATCGCGTCTTTCTTTCTGCGTCGCAACCCCCCTCCCCTTCTTTGTTTTGTCGCAGCACTCCCCCTTCCCCTCTCTATCTTATTCCTTCTCTCTCTCTCTTCCTCTGCCCGCTACAGTCCACCATCCCATCTTGTTTTTATTCCTCCTCTCTCTCTTTCGGTCTACCCCAACCTACAGATCCACCACATCCTTGCCCGCTCACCATCGACATCGCCCCACCACCGACCGTCATTGCTGTCTTCTTCGTCGGTGCCATACCTCCATGACAGCTGCAAATTTTCCATCCATAGGAGGCTCAATCGATGGGAGGTTTGAAGTTGCCAAGTGGGAAGTTTGAGCCCATCGGCATCATCACCTCTTCTGTCGACGTCGATGCAATCGTCGCCAGCATCCGATCTCCATCAGGAGTCTTAATCAGGTTGGGAGGTTCCGATCTTTCCTTCGATTGAGATCATCTACCCCATCTCTGATCACTCGTGTCATAGGCCTCGTGTCGCAGCCCGCCCGCTACCGATCGTCGTCACCTCTTCCCGTCGATCGACCGAGTCCCCGGCGCCATCGACCCCGCCCCTTCCTGCTGTCCCGATTGGCCGCCCCTCCATCCACCTCTCTTTCTCTTTCGGTCTGCCCTAACTGGCAGATTCGCCAGTCTCTCACCATCGTCGTCGCCATCTTCCATCGCGCCGTCGATCAGTCAGAGTCCGCCGCCGTTCTTCCCTGCTTGCTAGTCATTGGTGCCCCTGAAGGCTATCGGAAAAAAAAGAAAGGGCGCCACATGTAGTCCACTGACCACGTGTGAGCAGTGGTCTATAGACCGACCTGGGTCTGTAAACAAAAAAAAGGGTCTATAGACCGTCAGTCCACAGACTAGGTCCGTAGATCTGGTCCACCCCAAAAAAAAAATAGGGGTCTTCCTTGTCTTCAAACCTACAAGCACCACAAGATGGTATTTAATTTCATATACTGAAAGGTATAATCCCTTCATTAAATTTTAAAATTTTTAAATATTTGAATAATTTATATTATTGCTTAGGCCCTTATTTTTATTCTTTATTATATTTTTTTTCATATATTTGCTGTTGCACGTACTAGACACATTCACATATTTCGCTATTGCACACACCAGACACATTGACACTGCATTCGACTCTACAATAATATTGTGAGCATCATAACTAAAATTTTTAGTACATATTAGTATTTAGCCTAATATTAAACACTTTCTTGCTATCATGACTATTGATAATCTAAAAAATGTATATACTTCTATGGAAAAAGAATTTGAATTCGTCAAAAATATTCAAATAACGTTCCAAGAGATCTTAAACTAGATATGCCAGTTTTTAGACCAATTTCATACTGAGATTAGTAAGCTTTGTGCTACCCAAGTAAATAGCCGCATAGACATGGCACATCTCATAGGAGTAGATTGAACGCCAATTATCTCCAAGAGAGTCAAGAATAGGCAAACAATCTTTAGAAGATGATCTTCCTAATAGTCAACCTATTTATGAATCTTCTTTATGAAATTTTAAACCTACTGGAGACCAGAGCCATGTCATGCACACTAGTCAATCTTTTCAGATATCTCCAATCTACATAATAGCCCTTCGATTATTCACCATTCTACAAACGATTTTGAGGGTTCTCATTATCATAAGAAAGATGAGTATGATTGAGAAGGCTATGAAGGAGAAGTAGAACCGCCGAATTCTACATCTAGGTATCCTAGGTAGCCTACTAAGTATGCATGAAACCCTAGATACTTTAGACCCCAAGGACAATAATTTGGAGTAAATTCAAATAGATATGAGGATTTTGAAGAACTACTTAAAGAGGTTAAGGTTGAAATAGCCTCTTATGATGGTAAGTTAGATCCAGAGGCATTCCATGATTAATTACTGAATTTAGAGTCCTATTTTAAGTGGTATCATATATTGGATGCCTCTCACATCAATTTTGCAAAAATAAAGCTCGTAGATTCTGCCAAGCGATATTAGCAAACAGTTGAAAGAAACTTAAAGCGAGTAGGACACCCACCTATATTACTTTGGGAGGAAATAAAATTTAAGTTGTGCGAGAAATATTTTCCTAGTTACTATAAAAGTTAGTTATTAGACCAATGGTATACTCTTAGGTAAGGAAACACTAGTGTCATTGACTACATGACTCACTTTGAGGACCTATAGTTGAGGTGTGACATATCTAAGGAGTCATAAAAATTAGTTTCTAAATTTATTAGCGATTTACGAAATGATCCAAGGAGAGAAGTCTCCTTGTATTCATCAGATTCTGTAGGAGAGGCTTATCACCAAGTCCTAAAAATTGAGAAATTTCATAGAACTTCATCTCAAAAGAGATGAGCTTCTTTTTTTAATAAATCTAGATAGTTTAGGTCTATCTTTGTTAGTCATTCAAGGAGTGTGTCACAAGCAGCATCTTTCTGTCTAGGACCAAATCCCACGGACACTAGGTTCAAAGGATATCTCAAACAGCCAGTTTTTCAAATATGGTGTCACTATTGCCATGAAAAGGATCACATAACTGCTCGATGTTCATGCTGTACTCTAACCATAAAACCAAAATATGAGAAAACAATACCTAAAAATATGCTAGAGACTTTAACCCTCTAGAACTAGCTAATTCAAAAGAAGAGTATAAGGAAGAATATGAGAAATTAGGAGATCATATTATCGTTATGCGATGTATAGTCACCACTTCTGCAGACTCTGAGGCTTGGAAATGCACTAGTATTTTTTATACATACGCCCAATGTGGGGATAAGGTCTGTAAACTTATCATTAATGGTGGTAGTTCTATGAATGTTGTATCTAAATCTGCCATTAATCGATTAAAGTTGAAGCCTCAACCCCATCCTTATTCTTATAGAGTTACTTGGGTAGATAAAATATCTCTCCCTATTAATGAATGCTGTATAGTGCCAATTAAGATGGAAGCTTGTTCAGCTGAGATTATATGTGACGTGTTACCTATGGAGGTAGCTAGTGTCTTGTTAGGTCAGCCTTGGATTTATGATGTAGATGCTTATTATTTTGGTAGAGAAAATACCTATATTTTTATGTATAAAGATAAGAAAATTAGATTAAATCCTGCCAATCCTAGCATGTCTCGATCTTCTAGAAAAGATAAGAGTTCTTCTCAACCTTTCAAATAAAAAAATTATTATATTTTAACTCATAAGAAATTTGAAGAAAAGAGTTTAGAGTTTGGAATTATGTTAGCGGTCATTCCTAAAGGTAAAATTCGATTGACCTCAAACATCCAAGATAATCCACCTCCTGAGATTGAACTGCTATTAGAAGAATTTAAGGATGTGACCTCAGAAGATATACCAGATGGCCTTCCCCCTTATGAGGCATTTAACATGCCATTGATTTAGCTCCAGGATCATAGATATGTAATCTTCCATACTATAGGTTGAACCCTAAGGAACGTAAGGAAATGAGAAGGCAAGTAGATGATTTATTACAGAAAGGTCACATTCATCTTAAACTCAGTTCACTTTAAAGTTTTCTTTAGCTTTTCATTCCCAAACAGATGGTCAAACAAAAGTTATAAATCGTAGTCTTGGTAATTTACTTCAATGTCTAGTTGGTGATAAGCTGGGAATGTGGGATTTGTCATTTACTGTAGAATTTACTTATAATAACTCAGTAAATTGGTCTACTGGCAAAAGTCTTTTTGAAATTGTTTATGGCTTTAATCTCCATCAACCATTGATCTTGTTCTCTTATCCATAAATAACCGTACTTCTGAGTCTGCCACTTCTTTTGCTAAATACATTCATAATATTCATACTGATATTAGGCAAAAGATTGCTATGAATACTGAGAAATATAAACTTGCTGCTGACGCTCACCATAGAATAGTGGAGTTTAATGAGGGTAACTATGTGATGGTTCATATTCGTCCCGAACGTTATCTTCGAAATTCATTCAAAAAATTACATGCTCGAGCTACTGGTCCATTTCATATTCTTCATAAACTTGAACCTAATGCTTATTATATAGAATTATCTTCTAATTTAAAATTTAGTCCAATTTTCAATGTTGAGGACTTGCTACCTTATCAAGTCATATTCGAGTCTCCTACTATGCATGCAGGTGATAGCAGGGATTCCACTCCATCTTCTTCAGTGCCAGTTTCAATTCTTTCATCACTTCCATCGTATTCGTCAGATCGAATTGAATGCATCATCATGGATGAGATTATTTTTTCTGCTGATGAAAGATTTCGATGATTTTTGATCAAATGATAAGACCGTCTAGACTCAGATGCTACTTGGATTCTCGAAGAAGAGCTACGACGTATTGATCCAGACGTTCTAGAAGATTATCTCAATTTCTCTCCAGAGTCGAGTTCTTTCCAACTAGGAGCGAACGATAGAAATTAAGATTTACATACGTATTTCAGAAAGAAGCGTCATTGAGAAATCCTAACTCTAATTTATTTTTATGAGTTTATTTAGGATTTTTTTTTAATTTTATTGAGATTTTTATTTTTATTAGGACTCAATAAGTTGAGTTCTATTAGGTTACAAGCAAGCAATTAGACTTCTGTTAGGTTGCTTTTTCTATCTCTATTTAAAGGCTCTACCTGTGTGGAGAAAGGTAGACTTAAAAAATTGATTGATTTGATTCCAGAGATTCCAGAATGTGTTTTTCCTTTTTTCTCTTTCAATTTTTATTTTGTTCTTTGATTTTGCCCATGGCTTTACATTAACTTTGTTACGTTCACTGATGACCTATCTAGGTATGGGTGAAGGAAAAAATCTATTTTTTGGATCAGGTTCATTCAGATCTAATTAGATCAGGAGGGATATTTTAAAAATTTTTTCTCTGAGATCCTAATCAGATATGAGACTCCTCAGATCTGATCTTATTGATCTGATAATAAAAATAAAATAAAAATTAAATCTAATTTAATTATATCTTTATTTTGGGTAATCCAATTATCCTGTGATGATCCTGATGTTTGCTTGAGGTTCTGGATGTAGCCACGCAAGTGCCTGGCCTCTACCGTTATCCACTCAGACAGAATTTGGAGATCTCTTTCTCAATCAATCCTCCAAAAATCAGATCTAGATCTGATCTTGAAGGTCTTCAAAACTCCTTTTGAAGAATTGTCATTGTCTCTTGCAGCAGTGCTGCCTTCTTCTTTTCCTGGCGCCTTTCACTTGCTTGGATCGCACCTTATTCGTGCCCAAAACCCCTTGGGCATGGAGAGGAGAGAGAGGACCAGAGGGTGGCATGGAGAAGGAAGGAGAGAGGCTTTGTGGCATGGGCTAAAGGCAGAAGCATTAAAAGCTAGGCATAGACAGGATTTATATAGACCCTGCTGTGCCATGCAGTGCCACATCATCCCGGTCAATCATGGCCCTTTGTGCAATCAGATCTAAATCTGATTGATGGGATGACATTATCTGATCCAATCAGATGAGAGACCCTCAAAATCCTCCTAAGGTGGCGCCAAGATTAAGTCAAATAAGAGTTCTTGGCGCCATAGAGTTCAATCCCCTGAAGCAACCCTGGAGTCCCATCTGTATGGGACTCCGTTATCCTCATGGGGTACACGCCTCCCAAGGCATGCATCCTCTTTCTATCTGCATTTTAGCAGGGGGACAAGGCCCCAGGTACTCTCCTATAGGCGCATGACACATGGGCAGATGTTCAAGTGTCCAGGGTCAACATTTGACCAATGTCCGAAAACAAAATAGCAGGTGACCGAAAATGGCAGGTATTGTCTTAAATTTATCTCATAAATTAAGATAATCCTTTTCTGATCTGGACAAGCTCCAGTCAGACCAAGTAAAGCTTCCTGAGTGAGTCCAAATACATTTGGCTCAGTCGAGACAAGCTATAATGATTATTAAAGGAGAACATTAGGCTCAATCGTGTGCTAGCACGATTTTCTTGAACCTAATTGAATCTTATTCAAATCAATTGAACTGGGTTAGTCCAATTGATGACATGTAGATTCAAATCCTTGTTTGTGTGATCTAGTTAGGTTCAGTTCCATATGATAATGGGATATGTCGCGATCTCTATCATCGACATCATCAAAACACCTTCCGATGGATCAAAACTTTTTTGATTCAGACAACTAGTATGATCGATCATCCAAATCATTCTAATTGCTCCCAAAATCCACCAGTGACACCTAGCAACATATGGTGGCAATCCATCAGAACTGAAAGCGAACCTCTCGGTGTAGTTACCTATGTGATTAGGTTTCTCTATCTTGAGCCCCGACCGGATTAGGGTTAAGGTGATCTCGTCAAATACTAATATCCATCATATGAATTAATCATTCGATTCAAGTTTCAATGTGAAAACCCTAATAGAAACTCTTTCTATTATTTCACTCTGCCATGGCCATGGGCTTATGGACTTGATTCTCATGATCATCATAGGGCTGCTCCTCATCTACCGAGGTAGATAGATCCTTTATTGGTGCAATCCAATTTCTACAATGAACATGCTATAGCCAACATACACCTCAAGATTTCAAATGGCTAGGAGATCAAGTTATGGTGTAGTCAAACTATAACACCCTCAAGGTGAACTATCAATGCACCTCAGGTCAAAGAACCAGACACACCACTGCAGCTTCGAGCCAGTCATCGACGAGAAGGTAGACTTCCTCATGACTGCTCGAGATGGTCACGCTCAGTACCCTCATTCTCTAATGAGTATCTATACTCTCGCTTCGGTGTGTCTACACCATAGACTCAAGACTCATTTACTCTAAAGAAGCGATCGTACACCAACCTTTCAGATCAATCACCATCCTCATGATGATCCTACGGTTGGGAGCATTTTATGAGTTAATAATGAAAATTCATGTCTTAAATTTTCAACTCTTGAAAATATGAACTATCATTACCATTAACTTAAGCGATGTATCACAGACACTTTCAAATACACACTGTGATAGAAAATAATCCATTTTATTATTTATAGTCAAAATTATAATTTTGTCCTTAAAAGTGTATTACAAGTGTCAGCCAATCTGGCTTCTAGGGCACACATATCTAACAAACTCTCACTTGATCTAAGTCCCATCTTCTGCTAATCTAAGTCCCATCTTCTTAAGGTGGGCTTCGATTTTCTGCTGGCCCAATGGCTTTGTAAGTGGGTCTGCCGTATTGTCTACAGAGTTAACTCTCTTGATCTCGACGTAATCTTTCTTGAGGTAATCACGGATGAGGTGGTATCGCCGTTCGATGTGCTTAGATTTCTGGTGAGACCTCGGCTCCTTAGTAAAGGCTATGGCGCCATTATTATCGCAGTACAGAGGAATGGCATCCAATGGCATCACTCCTATCTCTACGGCGAACTTCTTGTATCAGAATGCCTCCTTCACAGCTTTTGATGCAGTGATGTACTCTGCTTCCATGGTGGAGTCTGCTATCACTGTCTGCTTGGAACTCTTCCAACTGACAGCACCACCATTACACACAAACAGACTTTCAGATGTCGACTTTCGATCATTTATATCAGACATAAAATCCGAGTCTGTATACCCCTGGACTTAGAGTTCTCTATTACCAAAAACCAACAACATATCTTTAGTTCTTCTCAAGTACTTAAGGATACATTTTACAGAAGTCCAGTGTTTTTCACCTGGATTCGACTAATATCTGCTCGTGACACTCACAGCATGGGCTATATTAGGTCGTGTACATAACATGGCATGCATGAGGCTTCTTATTGCTGAAGCATAAGGAATCTTGCTCATGCATTCAATCTCCTTAGGTGTGTTAGGACATATTTTCTTGGAGAGATGAATGTCATGTCTGAAGGGTACCAATCCCCTCTTGGAGTTTTCCATGCTAAACCTCTTTAGTACTTTCTTTATGTACATCTTCTATGAAAGACCTAGCATCCTATTTGGTCTATCTCTATAAACCTTAATTCTTAGAATGAAGGATGCTTCTCTTAGATCTTTCATGGAAAATTTTTTAGATAACCATATTTTAACTGTAGTTAACATAGAAATATCATTCCCAATAAGAAGGATATCATTCATGTACAGTACGAGAAAGACAATAGCGCTCCCACTGATCTTTTTGAAAACACATGGTTCCTTCTCGTTCTTGATGAAACCAAACAATTTGATCACATCATTAAAATGAGTATTCCAGCTCCAAGATGCTTGCTTAAGTCCATATATGGACCTTTGCAGCTTACATACTTTATGATCAGAATCACTGGGTGTGAAACCTAGCGGCTGTTCCATATAGATATCTTCCTCAAGGCATCCATTTAAGAACGCCGTTTTCACGTCCATTTGCCATATTTCATAATCGAAATAGGCTGCAACAACAAGCAATGTGCAGATGAATTTTAGCATTGCTACTGGCGAAAAGGTATCCTGATAGTCAATGCCTTCGCGCGACTATACCCTTTTGCCACTAATCTAGCTTTGAATGTCTCCATATTCCCATCTGCACCAATCTTTCTCTTATAGATCCATTTACACCCAATAGGTACAATACTTTCAGGTGGATCTACTATGGTCTAGACTTGGTTTGAGTGCATCGAGTCAATTTCTGACTTCATTGCCTCTAACCATTTCTCGGAGTCAATATCTGATATCACCTCGTCATAAGTTTTGGGATCATCACCATGAACCCCATTATCTACGAGGAACATTTTCTCTACTTCCTCTAAAATAGTACCTAAGTACCTCTCACGGGATGGAAAATCCTTTTTGATCTATGAGATGGAGGTAGTGATTGTATTGGCTCAACTTGATTTGGTTCCATAGGGTCCTTAGCTTGTTGCTCTTGGGAGACTTTCTCCTCGAGCTTGATTTACTTTCCAATGCCACCATCTTGAATAAACTATTTTTCAAGAAAGATGACATGCCGACTCACAATCACATTATGGTCTTCTAGAATGTAGAAATAATATCCTAATGACTCTTTAGGATATCCTATGAATCAAGCTCTAAAGGACCTATAGTCTAACTTGTTCGTTTGTTGTCTTTTGACATGAGCCGGACAACCCCAAATTCCGAGATGACTCAGACTTGGTTTCATACCATGCTATATCTCATATAGTGTGGTAGAAATGGTTTTAGAGAAAATTCTATTCAGTAAATATTATAGTAGTTAATAGACTATCCTTAAAGAAAATCAGGAAGGTCTGTGAAGCTCATCATGGATCGTACCATATCTAATAGGGTCTGGTTCCTTCATTCTGAAATCCCGTTGAGTTGAGGTGTTCCAGATGGAGTCCATTGAGAGACTATGCTATATTGCTTGAGATAGTCTAAGAATTTTCGACTAAGGTATTCACCTTCTCGATCTGATCGAAGAACCTTAATGAATTTTTCAGTTTGCTTTTTCACTTCATGTCTGAATTTCTTAAACTTTTCAAAGGCTTCAAACTTATGTCTCATAAGATATACATACCCATACCCGAGATAAAACATCGGTAAAGGTTATGAAGTAGACAAAGTTGCCTCTAGCCGGCACATCAAATGGGCCACACACATCAGTATGTACTAGGGCATGTAGATCCGTGGCCCTTTCCCCATGTCCTACAAAAGGGAGCTTAGTCATTTTGCCATGAAGACATGATTCATAAATTGGATATGACTCGAAAGTCAATGGACTTAATAGCCCGATTTTCTTCAATTTGTTAATCCTATCTTCTGCTATATGACCTAGCCTTAGGTGCCATAGATACCTATTGTTTGGACTATCCCTAGGTCGTTTTGATCTTATGGCATTCACATTTTACTCGATATTAAAGACAGATACATCAATATGTAACTGGTAGAGATCGTTAATAAGAAAACCACTTACAATTTTATTTCTTTCATAAAGAATATTACAATGGTCCTTAAGAAAACTAATTACATAGCCTTCTAGTGCTAAACATAAAATAGAAATCAAATTCCTGCTTGCAGCTGGCACATAATAACAATCCTTGAGTACAAAATCTAAGCCAGATGGTAGTCGAAGAGGGTAGGTTCCCACAGCCATAGCAGCAACCCTTGCTCCATTTTCGATGCGTAGGATCATCTCACCATCCCTCAACCTTCTGCTATCCTTAAGATCCTGCATGGAAGTACATAATTGAGCACTAGAACCAAAGTCAAGCACCCAACTGGATGCAGAAGAAACCATAAGATTAGATTCAATAACGAGCATACCTCCAGAAGGATCTGTCTCCTTATTCTTCAGGATGGCTAGGTATGTAGGGCAGTTCCGCTTCCAGTGGCTGTCAGTATTACAATGAAAATACTTTCCTTTGTTAGCGGCCTTCTTCTTCAGCTCTGCCTTCTTTTTCTTTCCATCTTCCACCTTCTGCTTTTTTATAGACTTCTTTTTCTTTCCAAAAAACTTTCTCTTAGAAGAAATCCGTTCCGTAGCAAGTACTGAGCCTTTAGAATCTTTCATAGCAAGCTCAGCAGTAACCAGCATATTCATAAGCTCGGCCAGAGTATTCTGAAGTTTATGCATATGGTAGTTCATGATGAATTGCCCATACGCATCAGTCAAGGATTGCAGAATTATATCATTCTGCAGATCCTGGTCTAACTTCACTCCAAGCTTCTCAAGCTCTTTCAAGTCCTTGATCAACATTAGACAATGATCTTGGACTGACTGTCCATCATGCATTTTAGCCTTAAACAGTCGTTTGGTGACCTGATATTTGGCTGCGCGACTTTGTTCACCAAACAACTCTTGCAGGTGAGCCAACATTTGATGAGCAGTCTTGATATCTTCATGTTGGCATTGAAACTCATCAGACATCGAGCCCAACATGTAGTATTTGACCTTATTATCTTCATCCGTCCACTTGTCAATAGACGCTCTCTGTTCAACGAACGGACGAGCTAGTAAGGTGAGGGGATCCTGGTCCAATACATGAGTCAATTTTTCAAAACCCAAAATAATTTTGAAGTTTCGAAGCCAATCCTTATAATTGGGTCTGGTCAGTTTATGGGTGTCCAAGATATGGGTTAGTGGGTTGGACGCAGACATTTTTCTTTTTTCTGTAGAGAGTCAAAGTTTCTAGTTAGATTTTGTAATTAAGACTTGACCAATTTATTTAGGGGTTTGATTTTTAAACAAATTAGCTCCCACTATTTTCTCGGATTCCTACATTTTCTCTGTAGAGATGCGAAAATCTCCACAATTACTGATTTCTAGTGGATGGTGCAATCCCACCAACTGACTCGTCACCTCACCTAATAGTTATTGGTGATGGATTAGCCAATGAGTGAACAACTTTTGTCCAATGATTCTCTAATCATGGTGCTCCCAGACTTGGTCTCTAATTCATGAATCTCATTGTGCCCAGAATATTGATCCACTCCTTAGTTAAGTCAGACCCATCATTTGCACATATTGGATTCCTAATTGGGTCTTTCACTATATCTGAATTATTGAGCCAAATCTATCCTCCAGTTCGTAGCATCCAATGCCTAATAAACATGGTTGCGTCTTTCTGGTGCAACTGAACCACTGTGACCAGCCGAGAACAATCATTCCCAGGAAGGGCCCGCACATCTACAATGGTGGAAGACCTTAGACTTAATTTTTTCTTAGGAAGATTGGATTTAGGTCTCTTTAAACTTGACTTGACATAGCCATAATCATTATGACTAACCTAGTGACATGGGTTAGCTTGGATTGTTAGCCACCTTAGATCAGGACTGGACCGACAAATATGGTGAGGTAAGTGAGACCGATGGAAGGGATATGCCATTAACTCGACAAGAATGCATTCGAGTCGAGTAGCTTTCAATTAAAACTCAGTCAGTCGTATCTGCCAAACTTATCTTAGACATCAAATTATTGAGCCAGAACCAATCGGATTAGCCTACAATCCAGACTCTAACCATTGAGCCTAATTAGGTCTTAACTCGATCGATCATTCATGTGACTCGATCTTGACCCAGACTTAATCCTATTAGGCTGGTCAATTTAAGCACTCTTGATCCTACCTAATCAACTCTTGATTCGGTTTGATCAACCGCTAGACCTAATCAAGCTACGCAAGCCCGAACCCAATTTTATGAATATATCTTAGATATGAAAATTCTCAATTTTAGATCTAATATATTTCATAATCTTAATTCTTAATTAAGTTTAGGGCTTATAAACAAAACATGTATATAAAATCCTAGGATTTCAGGATCTAGAATTTTACAGAAAATAAGTTTTTGATTTTTGATTAAGGTCGAATACGCAGCACCCCTACATACCATAAGAACATCCCATCGAATGGAAAGACGGTCTTTAAACCCTACTTCGTTTTTATAACCGGACGGCCAAGGAAAATGCCTTAATCAGAAATATGATAAATCTACAAAACTAGTTAGATCTACATCATATATAACATATATAAAAATTGATTTAACTAAAAGTATGTTTTGCATACATCTTATGTATCATATCATGCATGTTTTCAGATTTAAATTATCTCATAAATATCTGAAAAATAAGATTTAAATTTGATAATATCAAATTAAAATTTATTCTAGACAATTTTGTAGAACTATTCTATAACTAATCTAAACATGCATCTGTCATATCTCATATGAACAAAATAAATTTATTTTCTATTTTTTAGATGTAATTATAATATTTATAATATCAAAAAATAGTAAATAAATAGATCTAAAAATTATAAATAATCAAATTAAAATTATGATTATACTAGACTACATAGAATAATTCTATTCCTAGTCTAATCATGCATCTCATACATCTTAGATCTAGATTATTTAATTTTTAATTTTTTAATTTCAGATCTAATCACATCTAATGTGACATCTGAAATCATCTAATTATCAAATCAAAAATAAATTAAAATCAGATCTAATGAATTATCAGAACCTGGCTCTGATACCAGTTGAAGGAAAAAACCTATTTTTCGGATCAAGTTCGTTCAGATCTGATTGGATCAGAAGGGATATTTCAAAAATTTTTTCTCTTAGATATTAATCAGATCTGAGATCCCTCAAATCTGATCTTATTAATCTAATAATAAAAATAAAATAAAAATTAAATCTAATTTAATTATATCTTTATTTTGGGTAATCCAATTATCCTGTGATGATCCTGATGTTTGCCTGAGGTTCTGGATGTAGCCACGCAAGTGCTTGGCCTCTACCGGTATCCACTCGGGCAGAATCTGGAGATCTTCTCCTTCTCAATCAATCCTCCAAAAATCAGATCTAGATCTGATCTTGAAGATCTTCAAAACTCCTTTTGAAGAACTATCGTTGTCTCTTGTAGCAGTGTTGCCTTCTTCCTTTCCTGGCGCCTTTCACTTGCTTTGATCGCACTTTATTCATGCCCAAAACCCATTGGGTGTGGAGAGAAGAGAGAGGACCAGAGGGTGGCATGGAGAAGGAGGGAGAGAGGCTTTGTGGCATGGGCTAAAGGCAGAAGCATTAAAAATTAGGTGCAGATAGGGTTTATATAGACCCTGCTGCGCCATGCAGTGCCACATCATCCCGATCAATCACGGCCCTTTATGCAATCAGATCTAAATCTGATTGGTGGGATGACATCATCTGATCCAATCAGATGAGAGACTCTCAAAACCCTCCTAAGGTGGTGCCAAGACTAAGTCAAACAAGAGTTCTTGGGGGGACAAGGCCTCAGGTACTCTCCTATAGGCGCATTACACATGGGCAGATGTCCAAGTGTCCATGGTCAATATTTGACCAATATACGAAAACATAAATTAGTAGGTGATCGAAAATGATAGGTGTTGTCTTAAATTTATCTCATAAATTAAGATAATCCTTTTTGATCTGGACAAGCTCCAGTTAGACCAAGTAAAGCTTCCTGAGTGAGTCCAAATACATTTGGCTCAATCGAGACAAGCTGTAATGATTATTAAAGGAGAACATTAGGCTCAATCATGTGCTAGCATGATTTTCTTGAACCTAATTGAATCTTATTCAAATCAATTGAACTGGGTTAGTCCAATTGATGACATCCAGATCCAAATCCTTATTTGTGTGATCCAGTTAGGTTAAGCTTCGTATGGTAATGGGATATGTCGCAATCTCTATTATCGACATCATCGAAACACCTTCCGATGGATCAGAATTTTTTTGATTCAGACAACTAGTATGATCGATCATCCAAATCATTCTAATTGCTCTCAAAATCCATCAGTGACACCTAGCAGCATATGGTGGTAATCCATTAGAACTGAAAGCGAACCTCTTGATGCAGTTACCTGTGTGATTGGGTTCCTCGATCTTGAGCCCCGATCGAATTAGAGTTAAGGTGATCTCGTCAAATCCTAATATCCGTCATATGAATTAATCATTCGATTCAAGTTCAATATAAAAATCCTAATAGAAACTCTTTCTATTATTTCACTCTACCATGGCCATGGACTTATGGACTTGATTCTCATGATCATCATAGGACTGCTCCTCATCTACTGAGGTAGATAGATCTCTTATTGGTGCAATCCAATTCTTACAATGAACATGCTATATAGCCAACATACACCTCAGGATTTTGAATGGCTAGGAGATCAAGTTATAATGTAGTCAAACTATAACACCCTCAAGGTGAATTGCCGATGCACCTCAGGTCAGAGAATCAGACACACCACTGCAGCTTTGAGCTAGTCATCGACGAGAAGGTAGACTTTCTCATGACTGCTCGAGGTGGTCATGCTCAGTGCCCTCATTTTCTAACGAGCATCTATACTTTCGCTCCGATGTCTCTACACTATAGACTCAAGACTCATCTACTCTAAAAAAGCGATCGTACACCAACCTTCTGGATCAATCACCATCATCATGATGATTCTACGATCGGGAGTATTTTATGAGTTAATAATGAAAATTCATGTCTTAAATTTTTAACTCTTGAAAATATGAACTATTATTATCATTAACTCAAGGGATGTCTCACAGACACTATCAAATATACACTGTGATAGAAAATTATCCATTTTATTATTTATAGTCAAAATTATAATTTTGCCCTTAAAAGTGTATTACAAGTGTCAGCTAATCTGGCTTCTAGGGCACACATATCTAAGGTACATCTACTTGATGAAATACAAATCTGAATCATTTGAAATATTCAAATGGTTCCGTAATGAGGGAGAGAAATAAACTGAAAAGAATATTAAAACTCTTCAGTCTAACTGAGCGGGTGAGTACCTCTCCAATGAGTTTTTGATATATCTAAGAGAGAATGTGATTTTCTTGTAATGGATTCCTCCTAGGACACCATAACATAATGGTGTGTCTGAAAGGAGGAATCGAATCCTGTTGGACATGGTTCGTTCCATGATAGGCTTTGCCAGTCTGCCGATCTTCTTTTAGGGATATGCGCTCGAATCGGCTTGTTATGTATTTAATAAGGTTTTGAGTAAAGTCTGTAACTAAAATACCGTATCAGAAATAGATAGGGTGTAAGCCAGTACTCTCACACCTTAAGGTTTGGAGTGTCCGGCTTATGTCAAACGTTTAATAACAGACAAGCTTGGACCTAGGTCTGACAAATTTTTTTTTTATTGCATATCTAAAAGAAATCAAAAGATATTATTTCTACCTTGCTAATGAACAAAAGGTGTTCGTCAGCCTTAAGGCAATCTTTTTAGAAAAGAAGTTTCTTGGTAAACGAACTAATGCCTCTAAGATCGAGCTTGACAGAGTTCCATAGGTAAAAGAACTGACACGTGTAACTAAATCTGAACCGGATTTGATTAGATTAAATCTGGCGATCCGGTAGAGTGCCATATCAGTCGGACAGATACTATAGTTTCTTGGTCAGGATGGAGATCTTGTCGACCTCGATGAGAATGACGAGGATTCGGTCACCTATATGAATGCGATGTAGGAGTCTGACTCTAAAAAGTAGCTTGAAGCCATGAAATCCAAAATGGAATTCATGAAGGTCAATGTATAGACATTAGTTGATCCACCTGAAGGGGTAAAATCTATAGGATGTAAGTGAGAATTCAAAAGAAAAAGGAGCGCAGACGAAAAGGTGGAGACCTATAAAGTTTATCTGGTTGCCAAGGGATATCATCAACATTATGGTATTGATTATGATGAGACATTTTCTCTTGTAGCAATGCTCAAGTCCATTCGGATCATGCTTGCGATAGCCGCACATCTGGACTATGAAATCTGGCAAATGAATATGAAGACAGCTTTTCTGAATGGAGAGTTGGACGAAGAGGTGTATATGATATAATCTGAGGGATTCACATCCACAGATAGGTTTAAGGTGTGCAAGCTTCAGAGATCCATTTATGGATTGAAGCAAGCATTTCAGAGTTGAAACATGCACTTTGATAAGACGATCAGAATGTATGGCTTCATTAAGAATGTAGAGGAATCCTGTATTTATAAGTGGGCTAATGGTTCCATGGTCATATTTTTTGTTCTATATATGGATGATATTTTCTTAATCGAGAATGACATTCCTGCATTATAAGGATTAAAAGTATGGTTATTGTCACAATTCTCCATAAAGGATTTGAGTGAAGCATCCTACATCCTGGGGATAGAGATCTATAGATATAGATTTAGTAGGCTGCTTGGGTTGTCCCAATTCACATACATAGATACTTTGCTAAAATGGTTCAGCATGGAGAATTCCAAGAAAGACCATCTTCCGATAGGCCATGAAATTTCTCTCTCAAAGGATTGTCTGACAACCCCTCAAGAGAGAGCATATGAGTAGAATTCCATATGCCTTGACAATAAGTTCTATAATGTATGCCATGACATGTATGAGATCGGATGTGGAATATTTACTAGGTGTAGTAAGTCGATACCAATCCGATCCAGGTAAGAACCATTGGAAGGTTGTGAAAACCATCCTTAAGTATTTGAGAAATACTAAGGACCAATAGCTAGTATATAGAGAATCTGACTTGAAACTCATGGGATACACTGATTTTAATTTTTAGTCAGATCATGATGATAGCAAGTGTGTCAGGATATGTCTTTACTCTAAATGAAGGAGCGGTCTGTTGGAAATATTCCAAGCAGCATACTATGGTTGATTTAGTTTGCAAAATAGAGTATATTACGGCATCTAATGCTGTAAAAGAAGCTGTGTGACTGAGAAAATTTATCAGTGAGCTTGGCACCTTTCCTTGATGGTGCAGTTCTGCTCTACTACGACAACACTAAAGTCATAGCTTAGGTGAAAGAATTGAAGGCACATTAGCGGACGAAGCATGTTCTGCATTGTTATTATCTTGTCCGGGAGATCGTGGATCAATGTGATATTGAGCTTCAGAAGATCGACAGAAAGGAGAACCTAGCCATCCATTTACTAAAGCCCTCAGAATCAAGGAGTTCGAAGATCACAAGATGAAGATAGGTATTCGATACTATTTCGATTGGTTTTAGTCCAAGTGAGAGTTGTTGGAAAATAGTGTCCTAAAGCCAGTTTGTCTAGATTGTAGATGATTGAGCACATTATTGTAATTGTATATGAATTATTCATTAATAAAAATTATTTAGCTTTTTCATCATAAGTTTGTGCATCTTCTATATCGAACTCTTGTGTTATGATGAAAGTCCTTAGAACTACTTCAAATGATAAAGAAGGATTTATCGTGTAGTTCTTAAATAATGTTTGCGACCAAATGATACGTTATTAAAAGGATAATGATGTTTATTGAGTATAGATCATTGTGTGCCATATTGATTGGTTGTCCTTATAACCAAGGAGTGTGTGACACTAGTATGGCATACAGGTAAGATGTAAGAGTACATCATCACTGAACAGTGACTGACCTGCTGAGTGCTCTGTTGTCAAGAGCAGCTCGCAAAGGGTATGGGCATGAGTATCCCTCAGATCTGAGATCATTACGGTGACTTGCAAGCAACTCACTATGCTTTGGTATCAGACATCTGCATTTCTAATGCAGTGACGGAAGGCTACTGGGTACAGTCAAGTACTTGTGAAGTCTATGTGTGAGTCAAGATGGGATTGACCCCTCCGTACTACTAGAGATAATGTATTACTGTATTTTAATTAAATAAAGCCTTGGCCTAGGTAATCCATGTGATGAATTTAAAAGGTTGAAATACAATGTGGGTAACTCGTTTAGGGTTGATAGCAAACTCTAAGTCGTCCTGAGCATTTGAGGTCAAAGGGATGAATCATGCGGTAACCATACACTAAGGTTTTTGAATATTATTTTGCAAATATTCGACCTATCTGGACATCGGGAATGATTGCTAGATGGTAACTTCGATTAGTATAAGAAATAGTTTTTATGCTACCGGCTTAGTGTTCGAACCTATGGAGTCACACACTAAGTCATGCTATGTAGGAAAGAATTGACCTATAGGTCTAATTGTTCAATTTGGACGTACATGACTTGATTGAATAAATAGATTAGCTTAATTGATAATTAAGTTAAAGGTTATATGGGATTAAATAGTTGACTATGTCTAGCTAGCACTAGACATGAGATGCAGGTTTAATTCCAGAGATGATTATGATCAAATCTTTGATCCAAGGGATTCATGAGAGTGAATTCAAGTGCTAATTATTTCAGATTAGATCTGATATAATTAAGCTTATTTTGATTGGGCTTAATCAGGTTGGAAATCCAAGTTAGACTTGGACCTGAATCCTAATCAGATTAAGCTTAGCAGTCTATTTGAAATCAGTTTGAATCTAGTTCGAATTGGATTCGAATCAAACCTGATTTGGATTAGATCCTTAGAGACCCAATGCCCTGGGTCTATCTCTCATGGAGACCGACCAAGAGGAGGGGGTGTTGGTTTTTGTGCCCCCCTCTTGTGTGCATGCGTGAGATAGAGAGGGCGCCACTTTTTGGCGCCAATCCTTCATGAAGCAATCTCCTTTGGATAAGGTTAGGACTAAGAGTCCTAATCAATCTAGATTTGATTTGAACTTGTAGCATCACCTATTAAAGGGAGCCTTTGGCTGCCGGCTTAACATGTCATTCCTTTGAATTTTGTGCGACAAAAAGGATAGAGCCGTGAGTTGTGAGAGCTTTTGTGTGGCAAAGGAGTTGTCCTTCTTCTCTATTGGTTGTGGAGATCCTCTAAGCCTTCTTCCTTGGTGTGAAGGCTCATCTGGAAAGATCCTTAGAGGTGCCATCAGATCTTCTTCCTTTCCTTGCTGCCCTTTGGAAGGGTCGAAGTCCCGAAGATCATCCATCTTTCCTATGCTGCCTGGCATGTGTGTGAAGTAGAGGACCTATACGTTCAGGTCTTGCGAGGCATCAGATTCAAGAAGCCCTTTGTATCCGTTGTGCATCAAAGATATTTTTAATGGTAAAAAAAAAAATATTCATGAATCTATTCACCCGCTCTCTGGGTATCCGATTCTGAATCGGATTTCTCCCTCCATCACCGAGTCCTGCAGGGCTTTTAAGAGTACCAAAAGGGAGTAGCAAAGCTCCGACATGACCTCATCTATCTCAACCCCAGCAGGAGCTGTGTTAAGATGAGGTGAGATTTGACGGGTGAGCACCCCTTGTCAGAGATGGGAGAGTAGGTCTCCACATGGTCTTCTTTGTAGAGGTGTGAGATAGGGTGAAAGGCAGCCCCCTGATGATCTCGCGGAGTCATCGACCTTGTGGAGCCGGAGTTCAGCTAGTTTGGGGCACCTCTTTTCTTGTAGCAGCCTAATCTAGTTTTTGACCTATTATGTAGTTGATCATTGTTATTGAAATGGAATTATTTTCGAGCATATCTATTCTTTTACTTGTCATTGGGATGCTTGCTCATAGTCATTTCAAATAGACCAAGGTGAACCCAGTTAATACAAAGATATTTGCTTTCAAGGTTGGTTGAATAAAGCCAGAAGACCAAGATAGAGCCATAGTCAATAGAATCCAAATATTTGAGATCGGCTAGGTATTTTAAGACAAGGCTATAATATCATAATGTGCTCGGGTACTAGCCTGAGATAACAACGAGAACATGATATCATAATAAGATGAGATCATACAAGATGAGCCCATAGAATAAGCCAGAATGCCTTCTAAATGTATGATATTAGAATTCGATGAAGTGCTTAGGGTCAGCAAGAATACCATTGATGCATTCAAGAGGTAATAGGAGATTGCCTTGTTAGAGTAGAATATAGTCTCTCGTGGGCCTTTGAGCCCTTTCTTGGTTTTCTTCTATTTGGCGATGCTCTAGTGATTGAACCAAGCATGCTTCCTTTTATCCAAGCCTAGTTGATACGAGGACTTCTAATTGTCAGCGAAACTCGAAGGATCGAACCAAGCATGCTTCCTTCAATTCGAGCCTAGTTTAATACTAGGATTTCTGATTAGTTGGGTTCTTTTGGTTAGCAATGCTTGAATGATTGAATTGGGCATGCTTCCATCTGAACCTGGTTGATACTAGAACTTCTGATCAGTTGAGCTTTTTAGGTCGATGATGCTCAAGTGATGAATTCAATGCACTTCCTCCAATCTGAGTCTAGTTGATACTAGGACTTCTCGGAGGTCCTTGTCAGTCTTGGGTTGTCTCTATAGAAGTATATGGAGTTCAGCTCTCCAGGTTTAGCTTTCTAGCCACGTAGGCTGACACAATGGAGGTCCCAGCCAATCTTGGGGTATATCTGCAGGAATACCTAGAGTTTGGCTCTCCAAATTTTGCTCCTTTGTTGTGTCGGCTCACAGAACAGAGATCCTAGCCAATTTTGGGGAATCTCTACAGAAGTACTTGGAGTTTGGCTCTCTAGTCATATAGGCTCATAGAATGGAGGTTCCAGCCGATCCTAGGATGTCTCCGCAGAGTACCTAGAGGTCGACTCTTTGGATTTAGTTCCTTAGCCATGTAGGCTCATAGAACAGAGGCTCTAGCCAATCTTGGGTTGTCTTTGTGGGTCAATTATTCTGAAGTCAGACACTGCATTGAAAAAGAGCTGAAATACAACTTCGTTAGTTGCAAAAAGTATAAAAGTTGATTCCACATATCTTACCATGCCAGCCCCAAGAGCATTAGAGCTTGGCTGTTTCGGCACCCTCCTTGCCTAATGGCCTCGGTCTGTCCAGGATCTGATCCCTTTACTTGAGTCTTTAGGTCACGAGCTCTTTCCTATCATACCCTCCATGGATTGAGGTGATCACCCCGGCAAGTTGCCTATTGTTGTCTTCCTGTCTAGGGGATGCCCATCCTACTCGGCACTCCTCCACCAGTTGCCAACATTAGTGGCAGAGATGTCCTTGTCGAATGAGGGCTTTGACTCGTCCCTTAGTTGGAGGCATTCTTTGGTGTCATGCCTATTGCCCTTGTGTAACTAGCAGAATTTGTTTGGATCCCTTTTGCTAATAGGAGACTTCATCTTCTGAGGCAGATTGAGATACTCTTGATTCTAGATCTCCATTATGATATGGGCTCTTGGAGTGTTAAGAGGGGCATACCTATTGATCTTTTGAGGTAAGTTCTGAAGTTATGTGACGATACCTTCATCTCAACCATGCTTCCTTCTAGGCTCATCCCTCTCTTCGTAGTTCTGATGTTTTTTTGTCATTCCTTCCTCCTGCTGCCTCTTTGCGAGCGACAACAGCCTCCTCAACTTGGATGTATTTGTTCCATTGGAAAAGGAGCTCAGCCAAATCTCTTGGAGACCTTTTGGCTAGTGAAAAGCTAAAGCACGAGGTCTTCAGCCTCTTCATTACTACGACTGCCACGATGGATTGATTTGACTCATGCACTTCCAGGGTTTCAGCATTGAACTAGGCGATGTGACTTTGGAAAGACTCATCCTCCCTCTACTTAATGGCAAACTAGTTGGTGGTGATCCTATTGCCTTATATCACCAAGGAAGTGGCTGATGAACTCGAGGTTGAGTTGATCAAAAAAGTTGATTGATCCTAGCCGAAGGCTCGATTTTGAGGGTGGCCGGAAAAGCTTGGCTCATCATTGGATCGTTGGCTTCCTGGAGCAGCCTGAGATCTCTGAGGCTTCCTAGATTGTCCACTAGATCAGTGGTGCCATCAAAGTGCTCCAACTGCGGCATCTTAAATATTTCTGATAGGAGCTCCTCCAAGATCTCCTTAGTAATGGGGAATTGTTCATCACTTCCAAATTTTCTTCTATTTCATCCTTTTGCCCCCATAAGGCCTTGATTTGGTTTCACATCTTCTCGATCTTGTGGTGGAGGTCAGCTTCCTGCCTCGAGATTTATTTATAGCTGTGATTCAGATCATCTTCTATTCATTACAATATTCTTATAGAGGGCATCTGGATTTATTTATAGCGGGGATTCTGTATCTTCAGCGAATCATATCCCAACAATCTTTGGGTCATGCTGTAGTAATCTACTAATGTAGCACAACATAGGGGCATGCTATAGCCGCCTAGCATGTGTTGGAATTGCTGGGATTTTGCACCCATTCAGATAGAAGGGTTAGACCACCTTTATTGTGAGATGTACTTGGCTTGGAACGATCACTAGGTTAACCAGTCATTTGGTGGAGCTGAGATATTTTGGCTCTAGAGGTCAAATGCTCCTGGTCTGCTCATCTCAAATCTCTTGGTTGGCCCGGGGGTCCTGACCAGGATGCAGTGGGGAGTTTAAGGATTCCTTTGGCTGCCATGTTGTTTGTGAGCTTGGACGAATCTTATTGTGCCACATCACCTTGGTCATTCAATGCCACAAGAAAACTCTGAATTACTAAAATCAAGATAAACATTTTATTTTTTCTTCCACATGAAATGGTTATAGAAGTGACAATGATTGTGTCCTTAACACGATCTTTCGAAAATTTCTCTTGAATTACATCCTCTGAAATTGAATCTTCTAGTAAGTTGTGATTTAAATCTCATGATCATAAGTAAACTATTCCTTCATATGAGTAGTGCTAGACTTCATTTACATGTAGCAAACACCACTTTTACTAGCATGAACTACATAGAACTCCCTTCTAAAGTGGGTCAGCCTCAAATTAACATGGGTCTGCATGTTAATTGGGGAAGGTTGTTGCTCACATTGTGTCTAGGGAGTTGTAACCCACACTTATGGTGGAATCTCTATGGATAGGCTCTTTATTGTCTTTTTGCTTCATTTGCTACATTTGCAAGTGGAAACTTTTATCTTGTCATCCAAATTTATTTGACACAAAGGAGAATTTATTTATTGATGTAGTTAAACATTGAATTTGATTATTAATTTTATTGTGCACTGTACAATATGTCATAGGATGCACCATGTTAGTGGTGTAGAAAAGGGGTTCGTACCTCATGCTGCTATGCACTGCTCTGTCCACAGCTTATTACTCCAATGTACTGTTGCATGGGCTGATACACAGCATAGGTGTCTTGAAAAATATTTCTTATTAGACAAGCTGAAGCTGCCGTTTTTGTTTTTTCAACACTTTGATGGGATGATATACTAATCTTGGTGCATACTCCTTATGATGAATGTTTTGTGTTTGTGCATTTGGAGCATGCTCTATTTCTTTCGCATGCCAATAGCTTAGTATTTTTCTGGTTACTATATGAATTTTAATAGATTGGTCACAAAGTTTGAGCTTGTTATCTCTTTAGTCATTCTTTTTTCTTTCAAACCAATATAATTATAATTATTGAGCTTATTAGGCATATTCAAGATGATATTCCTTGGTGCATGCTACTCAGGTTAAGTAGGACCAAGATAGAATACATAGAATATGGTTTCTAGTAAAATTAGAGATAGAGATGAAAATGGAATGAAAATTGAGGATCATGCAGTTCCTAAGAGTGATCATTTTTGGTATTTAGGATTGATTATTAATAAGAGGATATTGAAGAGGATGTTATTAATAGGATTGATTGGATAATGGAGAAGTACAGCTGGGATAATGGAGAAGTATAACTGGGATATTATGTGATTATAAGATATTTGCAAAGTTGAAGGAAAAACTTTACAGGATAGATATACTACTAGTTATGCTTTATTGTATAGAATATTGGGTGGTATATTCACAAGATGAATGTGATTGAAATGAGAATGTTGAAATAGATGTATAGTAATACAAGAAAATAAAAATAATAAATAAAATCATTCATAAAAAAGTAGAGATAGAACTAATTGAGGATAGGATGACTTAGATGGTTTGGATATGTACAACATAAGTGCGGAGTGCACCAGCAAGGACTGATCTGATACATGTAGAGAGAATGAAGAGGGGTAGAGGTAGGTTGAAAATCACATGGTATGAAGTGGTAAGCAAGAACTTCATATCTTAACGTCTTTCAAGAGCATGTCCTAGTATGGAGGAAAATAATTTATGTAGGCGACCTCAACAAGTTTGGGATCAAGGTTTATTGAAGTTGAGTTGTATTCAAGGTTCGCGGACTCGATACTACAATCCATATCGGTTGTCGGTCGGTATGGTATGGTATCGTACTACACCGTACCATGAATAAAAAAATCAAAAAAATCCCATCCAATAGCAAAAAAAAAACTATACCATATCGGTACCGTACCACCCCCATACCGATATCGTACTATCCCATATCGGATCAAACCGTCCGGTACTGGTCCATACCAATCCGTACCACACCGAACCGAGTGGTTTGGGTGGTTTACTGGAAAAAAGGACTGAATCGGATCGGTTCCCCGCTAGTTCGGCTCGATACAGGATGTACCGGATAGTTTGGCCAGGTACGACATTCCATGGTTGTATTATTGGTATCTATATTGGACTGACTTCAACACTAACATGTATTTTATAGACTATAAATAAGGAATCAACATGCATCTTTACTATGTAGTAGGATGCTAGATTTATCTAACTAGTTCAAAAATAAATTCGGCAACTAAAGACATTTTTACTACCAGAAAGCAATTAAAAAATGGTCCAGTCAAATGAATAAGGTTTGAATAGCTTTTGCTAGAAAATCTAAGTCTTTGTTGTTTGACATTTTTCAATAACTTTCAAAGATGGTGCATGACTAGTGTAACCAATTGTTAGTTCAATAATTAAATTTTTATGAATTTTGTAGGGTCAACCATAGGTTTGCCATCTTGGTACTGGATTCTTTATCAATACCATCCTATTACAGTGTTTGCACATGGTTCGGTATGGTATGAGATAGTGTACCAAGTGTTGGTATGATATGAGATAGGATATCGATATGAGATTGGTATGGTATGGTATGCTCTATACCAAATGGTACGACCCAAGGTTTTTGGTACCGGTATCAGTGGCCATGCCAATCGTCGGCCGACATGGTACCATACCAGTACCGAACCATATCGACACATGGTACCGTTGGGAGTCTCCTATTTTTTTTTAAACTTTTTTTAGGCTTTAAGATTCATGCTCAAGGGCGGGGTATCATATTCTCTGCTCCTAAAAAGAAATTCATCCTCGAAACTTTTCTTGCTTAAGTCTTCAAAAATTCAGGTTACTTTTACCTCAGATCATAATCATCCTCGAATTCTAAAATCCTTTAAATCAAATTACTATTCTTATTGGCTTGAAAATAATTCAGACCATTATGCTTCCACGGAGCACTCTGATTCAAATCCATCAATGCACTTATGTCAAATCTAAGTTTCTAAGTTGTCACAATCAGTATAAGTTATCATCCCAATATCCCTAATGTCTATCTACCTACACTCGTATGTCTAATTTTGTATCATAATTTATCCACTTATGTTGCTCTGATACCATATTAATTGTCACACCCTTGACCCGAGATCATGAGCTAGGGATCATGGAAACCACCACATACTCATGGAGAACTCTCCCCATAAGCATGCAAGGCATCTCATCATGATATCATAAAGCAATATTGGAATAAAATCCAAATAATTAATGATCAACTTTAATTCGAATGACTAAAACAAATGTCTTACAAATAAAATTCTAATAGTTTTATATCAAAGTTCAATAAATCCAAACCAAAATAAAGATATTGAATTTTGCTTCTAATTCGCTCTCCCATATCGAATCCTCGAGTCAAGCTAGACATCTAAATCTGTAAAAAAAATAGAAACTCATCATGAGCTAAATCGCTCAGTAAGCAATGAATATCTTGACTAGATAATTCATGTGATAATATATGTTGCAATTATCAAAATATAGTTTATCATTAATTAGTGTACAATATAATTAGATTCATATTCAAAACATGAATTTGGTAATCTCAGTATTTTTCAAAATATTCATATGCATAATCATATATCTGATTTTGAAATCAATCGTATTCAAAAATCTGATTCAAAATGAATTCCACTTAACTCATCAACCTTCAAGTATGACCATACTTATACTATATCATGTGGCCGGGCTGGAATACTACACATCCTATGGCTGGGCCAGAATACCATACGTATATCTTATGGCTGGGCCGAAAATAGAATCATGAGCTCAGAGTGCCAATGCATAACCCTCAATTTACAGGATTAGAATATAGTGAGGCTGAGAGTCCAAATCCAATTCATATCAAAATTTTTTCAGAGAATAACACATATTTCATAATCAAATCAAAATATGTATATAGGATTTCAGATCAGTAAATAATACAGAATATGTTCTTTCAAAATTCCATATCAATTTTCATGCAAAACATATTTTTATAAGATTCATAAGCAAGCTTTACGGACTTGGTACCGGAACCCATGCCAGTAGCTAATTGATATCGTATGGTACCGTACCGTACCATACCATCCTGTACCACTAATAAAAAAATAAAAAAAATATCCCATCCAATGGCCAAAAAAAAGAAAAAAATTGCCCTATACCGTATCGTACCATCCCACACCGGTGCCATATCATCCTGTATCGGACCAAACCACTCGGTACTAGTCCATACCAATCGGTTTGGTCCGATTCAAGTCATTTTGCAAAAATCGGCCTGAATCATTCTGGTTTTCTACCGGTATGGTATGGTATGGGATGTACTGGCCGGTTCGGACTGGTACGGAATACCATATTCATAAGTTACATATAAATTAATTAATAATTTATTTGATATTCAAAATAATATTATATAAATGAAAGATTCGGAGAAGGTAGATCATTACTTATCTCATATGTGCTATATCGAATCCATATAATTTTCGAAGTTTCTCTTTTAAAACCTAATATGCAAAATTATACTCTTATCAAAATTTAACCATGATTATTTTAAAAATGAAAACTCTAAATCCTCATAGGGCTGGCTACGCAGCAGCATCCAACATTAGTCAGTTTCATCTAGGGTATCAAATCGATCAACTATAAATCAAGGATCAAGGTAGGATGCTAGGATGCAATCAACAATAAAATCTCATGATGCTTGGTTCGATCAAGGTGGGTGTGGCATGCTGTTCGGTGACTAAGAATCAGAATCTTTTTGTTAAGATCGGATCAAAATTATTGAAAGTAAACCCTTTACTAGATCAATTCTAGAGAGAGAAATCTATGAAGAGAGAGAAAACTCCAGAGAGAGAGAAATTAGAGAGAGAGAGATGGACTTTTTAGAGAGAGAAAGTAGGGATTCGAAGAGGAAGAAACTCTCTTTTTCTTCTTTTCTTTTCTTCTTTTTCCTTTTTCTTTTCTTTTGTTTTTTTCTTTTTCTCTTTCTCTTTTCCCATGGGTCCTTTACCAAAATAGGGCATCCTTTGGGTCTCTATTTGATCCCCTGGATTAGAGGCCACGGCCAGCCGACAATAGTTGGGGTTGTGATGCCGCAGCCCAAGACTTCTACATCGGCAGTCGGCGTTGACCACCGGCATCGAAAAAACCACAAAAAAAGGGTGGAATCAAGGGGAAAAACAGGGGAACATAAAATTAAATTTCTTTGGTGAAGCCAACAGCCGGCTGTAGTGTCCAGCATGATGGTAAGAAAGGGAAAAGAGGGAAGGAGGGCTAGGCTTACCTTGGGCTCCGGTGAGCTCTCCACCTTGGATTCCCGATTGGCATGGTGACAACTTCTAAGACGAAACTTCTACGATCCCTTCGGATTGGGCCTTGGATCTTGATGGGAAGAAGAGGGAAGACCCCTTCCCCTTAAATAGAGTTAGAGGGGAGGAGTTTGACTCCTCCTTGGTGATGGTTTCCAACTCCATTTAGGAGCCGTTTGGGAGAAGAAGACTCCCACTAGGAGTCTTCTATTTTTTAGTTTTTTATTTTTTATTTTTTTAGGCTTTAAGATTCATGCTCAAGGGTGGGGTGTCACACAAACCCGAACCCTTTTCTTCAAGTGTTCTTGAGGTGCTTCTCATGCTCTTGCTAATGTTCTTTCTCACTCTACCAATGAATTCTTTTAGCACAAACTATTGTATAATGTCCATGTTGCATTGACTTGAAATGTGTAAGGTTGTTGATTTCTCTTTTTGAAGCATGATGCACACAACTATTTTCAATCAACTTTGGGCATGCAGTGCAAGAAAAATCCGTTTCTTGCCTTTTTTATTCATATTTTAGGTGGCTTCAGTATCAGTGACATGCAACACTGGGGGAAGGTATAGAAATTCCAGAAGTGAAACAGAAGTGAACCAACACCACCCATCCCAGTTGTGAAAATCCCTTTACTTGATAACTTGGGGCCTGTTTGGGAAATATAGCATGATTGGGCTGAATTTCCTGCTGGATTTGTGGATTGGGCCACTCATTTAAGCATGGCTCTATCAACCAAACACTTCCCAGCCCAAATCCTTCAGGAAGGAAAAAATACCTCAGTGGGCCTTTTCTTCTTCCTGCAGCCCAAAGCCTGGGATTTAGGCTGGTATATGAGCAGCTCCTTAGAAGATGGAACTAGATGGACCAACAGGCCCAATTTCTGTGGGATTTTCAGCACAATCCTCTGAGAATCTCCAAACAGGCCCCTGATCATTCCAGCATCCTATGATCTTGAGAGCCAACTTTTAATCTTGTTCAGCATTCCAAAACTAATACCTGCATCTCTGCTGGTAGATACCCTAGAATGGAACTATTTTATTTCTTACAATTGTGTGTCATTAATATCTTTTTTGTAGTAACATTTGGAAATTAAGAAATAATTCTTGAAAGTTATGTTACAATGATGTGCTTCTTTAACTTCTATGGCATTTTTATCTAAGCAAAAATGTCCAACACATGAACGTATTTTCTTCTTGTAATTGATCTGGAAATTCCTTCTCTAGGCACAGCCATCCCCAACTACTGGATCTTTTCAACTACCATCTCCGGGTCATGAAATTCTGGCACTATATGCTATAAATGCATGTACAGATAAAGCCATCTGTGAGGATATTGATTCGTCATTCATGTTTAAGACTCCAACTAACATTGTTTCTGTTCCATGTCTGCAAAGTGCTCAACGGGTAATTTCTGGCCCTCTATTTTTGTTGTATCAAATTTGCATACAGTTCACATATCAATATTGAACCTGAGTGTTAAGAGTTATTTTTCATTAGTAATGTTAGGGTTGATGTGTTGGATCATTCTTGCATATTTTTATTAAAGTTATTTAACATGTGTCAGTAACTTTTTTCCATCAAATTTCAACTTTGAAGATGATAACATTGAGGCCAAGTAATGTATCTCAGTTTTTATCTGTTTAAATTTTATGTTATATATTACTTGACTCTAGGGGGTTGGTTTGGTAACTTTGTTATGACTGTAGTAAGCATAAGAATTTTACTTCAGGAACAGATTTCAACAAATACTATGGCAACATAAAATTATACTACTGAACTTTTATTGCCATGCTACAAATTGTGCTCCAAAGGTACTGACATGATACCATTTTCTTAGCAAAACTAGAAGGTACAATGAGTAGGTAATCAAACAAGACATGCATATGCAAAAGATACCAAAATAATGTTGGTATAACTCAAAGTCTTAGCTGTATTACTATTCCTGACTAAATTGGTAAGCATGTAACACAAGCAACATTAAGATAATCAAGTATACACGCTAATTAGGACACAATAAATTAATTATCATACCTGTCACCACTAAGTTAGAAGCCATGACATCTTTCTGGGTAAGAGTATAAACTCGATCTTGACTCTTGGCCTTTTGCCCCTCCTTTGATTTTGTCTAAGGATGGCAATAAGATTGGGTTGAACAAGACATGGGTTGGATCAGATACATGATAGATTAAAAGTCTATCAACCCAAACTCAATGTGTTTATTAAACATGTCAAAAATTTAGATCCAAATCTAACCATTTTGTTTAACAGGTAATCTTGCTCGATCTACAATGCATTGAAACAAGTTAAACACGTTAAATGGTAAAGCATTGCCACCCGAAATATTGTCCTCTCTGGATTCCTGCTGGTAATGAGGTCCACTGCATCAGAAGCATCTGATATCACATCTTTGTGGCTTCTGGCTATCGATGGTAGCGTTGGTTGGCCTCTTGCCTGAATCTCCAAAATTTCTACTACTCTTGTCCGTAATATCCACTAGGACTGTTCTTCTTCTGACTTTGTTCCCCAACTTTGTGCTCTTCATGGAGCTTTGTTGCCATTAACAAGGCTTTTGTTCACTACAGCTCCATAGGTGGTTGTCTCAAATGACACCACCTCCTTCCTGATTTCATGCTTGAACACCATCTCAAACTTATGAGCTCAGATCTCCTCATCCTCCACCAACTATGGGGCAAACTTGGCCAACTCAATGAATTTGGCCTCATACTGGGCCGCTGATGCACCTCTCTGTTTCAGTGAGGGGAACTCTTGCTCCTTAAGTATCTTCACACTTCAGGGAAGTACTTCTCTTAGAGGGCTTTATAGAACCTAACCAAGGTAAATGGCTCCATGTCATTCTCATGTTTTCATTTTATCATTTGCCACCATTCATATGATTCTTCTTGGAGCATGTAAGTAGCATAAGACACCTCCTCATCTGGGCATCTCACAATTGCAAACACTTTCTCCATCTCCTTTGGCCAATTCTTGGCCTCTAGGGGTTTAGTAATTTCTTGGCCTCTAGGGGTTTAGTAATCCCCTAGAAAACTAATGGAGCTATCTAGCCTCCTGAACTCAGAGCAGCCACTATGCTGCCTCTGCTGAGCCTCGGTGTCCTGGTGCCATTGCCGATGCTGTAACTATCATTGCTGTAATTCTGTTGAATGAATTGCTGTTGTTGCTGCATAAATTACTGCTCTTCTAGTTGTTGCTACTGGATGAATTGCTATTGCTCTATTTCCATCCTCCTTACCATGTTAGCCCTTACAGCTACTTGTTGCTCCACTGCTCCTATAAGAACTTGCATCAGTTAAGATGGATCTGCCTATCCTCCCAAGTACATTTCCAGATTTATCTCTGCTCATGGGGCATTACCAGCAGGGTCGTTGGTGCCCCTCTGCAGTGGGTACCACTAGCCGGCTGGTGAGTCTCATTAGTATGCTGGTTCATAGGCTCTTAAGCTGCTGAGGCATCGGCAAAACTAAAATGGTCTGCTGGCATGGCCTTATGCCATCTCAACCTACACTCATTGAAATTAGCACCCACAAGTTATAAATAATCCTTCCATATTGCCAGAATAATAAAAGACAAGATAAACATGACATGCATATATAGTATTTATATAAAACATAGAATGCATCCCCAAACTAAATGTTTACCCCACCTAGGCTCATCCTAGGTCAAACCCTAGTGATCATAACCCAAGCTCTAATACCATAAATTGTCATGCCCCAAATCTAGACACGTCCATCGGGCATATGATATGGCCACATATTCTTTTAGGGTTAACTTCTTGAAACATACGCAAACTTTTAAAATAATCCTGTACTCAAGTCATATAGATAACGATGGCTATAGAACTAAATATCATCTCATAATTAACAAACTATGGCTTCCATCATAGCAACTATTACTTTAAATTTTAAATAATTCATTAGAAACCCGAATTCAGATATATGCAGGTGTCCAAAATAATATGAGTTACCACCACCCCTAATTTTAGATGAAAATATCTGTTACTACTAACAAAATTAGACTAGTTTTCAAGGCCTCTTTCCTAACCAAAACATGATGTCTGGTTTACACCACAAGTAACTAGCCTTGCTCCCAATCACACTCCCATATTGATACCCTCTTCGCCTTTATACAGGAGCATCTGGAAAAAGAAAGGTAAACAAGATAGTGAGCATGAGAGCCAACTAGAGTAATCAACATATGCTCATAATTTAGTTTACATCAAATATATATACATACACACACATAGCAAGGAATTTTTTCCTTCACAAAGTATCCAATATATATATATATATATATATATATATATATATATATATATATATATAATTGAATGACCAATTCAACTATAGATAAATAAAAGATTAGGCAATTTCACCAAGCTCCAAATCACCTATACTCACTACCCAAAATATGGAAGAACCTTTATTTTCTTTTTGATGACCCAACCTTGGTCAGGCCCCTGCCTCATGGCTAGGCACTGATCACATGTCATGTTTCGATCCCATGATGGGGAAACAATTTCATGTTATGTTTCCAGCCTGTGATGCAGCATCAATCCCATGAAGCTAGTTATCAAATGCATGCGCATGCCATCAACATAACATAATACAACCAAATAGCAATTTACTACAGATTTAGAATTTCACAACACACTTAAAATATTAGTTTCAGACATGAAATTTTCATTCATTCCACAACAAATGATACCATAAAAATGACAAACATATTCTCATCATAATAATCAGATTTCATAGGATATGATTATACATACAAGATATCAATGCCTTTATAGATAAAAAGGGAGCATATAAAGACTCTTATTTCCTCATGCCTATGAAACACTCGACAAATTTCTTGAGCACCTTAAAAATTAACCTAAAAAAGGGTAATTCAAAGTTTAAAATACTTGTCAAGGTTTGTTAAACTGGTATTTTGTGGTCATACTAGCTAGCAATTGGTTTGGTATGGTACTAAGGCATACCATATTGAGCTAAGGTATAAGGAGTGGGTGGAAGAAAATGAGAAAGGGAGAGGGCGAGAGAGAAGCACATACCTCATTGGTAGTGGTAATGAAACCCTAATCCTAGATGCGGACTCATTGTCATCATTGAGCCGTTCTTGTCATGGAGTATCAAGAGAGAGGTGAGAGGTAAGAGGGGAGAGGAAGATTAGGAGAGGAAAATCGAGAGGGAGAGGAAAATTGAGAGATCAGGAGTGGAGAATTGAGAGAGGAAGAGAAAAATTGAGAGAGGGAAAGGATTGGGATTTCAAGAAGGATTTTTATAAAAGGAAATTGATTTGCTTCGCAACCAGATTGATTGGATGAACCATCCTGGTAATTGACTAGTTCGGTCCGGTACACCAAAACCGCCTAGCTCAAGACAATTCAATGGTCCTCGATACTTGCTATCTAATTATCCATCCCTTTGATATTTCAAATTCCCAAGCCCATCACTACTAGCTGATCCGAATAAAACAATTGTTTCTCCCCATGGAACAATCCTTAAGATCACTTAATTTTATAGTTAAGAAGTACAGTCATCCCTTTCAAAGTACAAAACTATTAGGACCTAATTCCACATCAAGTAGTACAATAATTAACCTGAAGTCATGGCTTTATATTTTATAATCTACCCTATTCTATGGAGTATGGACAACTACAATAATCTAGCAATTTTATATACCCTTCTGAGCTAATACTATTAAATTAAAAATTCAAGGAACTAAACTTTTACCTTAACCACTGTGAAGAAGGGTTTGCTAACTAAAACTCACTAGCTCTTGTCTTGAGTGTTAACTCCTCGACATGACAAGGAGAAGGTCAAAAATAGTGTAGGAAAGAGAGTACGAGGATGGGAGAGTGTATAAGAGAGGGTGAGAGGGTACGCATATGAGAGAGATTGCCACACCCCTGATCTAAGATCGCAAGCCAAGAGTCATTGGCAACTACCACATACTCATGGAGAACTCTTCCCACAAACATGTAAGGCATCTCATCACGATATCATAAAGCAATAGCGAAACAAAATTTCAATAATTAAAGTTTAACTTTAATTCAAATAACTAAATTAAATATCTTACAAAATAATATTTCATAATTTTACATCAATTTTAATAAATTCTAATCGAAAAATAAAGATATCAAATTTTGCTTCTAATTCACTCTCTTATATTGAATTTTCAAGTCAAGCTAGTCCTTTAAATCTATAAAAATTATAAGATATAAAGCAATGAGCTAGACAACCTAATAAGCAATGTACCATTTGGCTAGATAAATCAAGTACAAATGATATACTGAAAAATAAATATGCAAGGTGCATCAATTCAAATATATAGTCCTAATCAAAATAAGATCCATGTAAATTCAATCTTTTCAAAATTCATTTTCAAGTTCATTTTCTTTCATAAATCAATTTTCTTCAAAACATCCGATTCACCTCGACAGCCACGAACTATGACCATACTTATACCTTGTGGCTAGGCCAGATGAGCTCAAAATAGACAAAGTGCGAATGTACAACCCCTACTGGCAAGGTGTTGATGTACCAGCGCATAGCCCTACAGTAAGGTGTCGATGTACCAACACACAAGCCCTACTTGTAGGATATCGATGTACCAGCAAACTATGTTCATTGGTAGGATATTGATGTACTAACGTACTATAGGTGGTGTGGTGCTCCCAAGCCTTGGGAGGCCATGGGCGGAGCCAGGGTGAGGGCTCTGGGGAGACTAGGATAGGTGCAGTCCTAGGGCTAGGACAAGAGTTGTCCTAGGATGAAGGCAACATGTAGCTCTTTACGGGCTCGAGGTTCAGGTATTGAGGACCTTAAGGGGCTTGGTTGGAGTTTCGGAAACCTGGAACACAAGATGGAGCGAGGAACCAAAGTCGAAAGATTGAAGATTGCAGAAAAGGAGCTTTCTGTAGGTTACCGACTTAGTCCAAAACTGGATCGGCTAAGTCTCAGAGCATAGGACAGAAAGAAGATCGCGTTCGGAACTATAGGCACGGCATAGAAATTGAGTTGGCTCAGTATGAAACTAAGCCGACCCAGTCTCAGGTTAACTGACTCAGTGCTGAGATTGAGCTGGCTCAGTTTGTGGGTAGAGTTACACGTGGATTCTGTTTGGGCTAGGATAGGGACTTATCCTAGGGGTTTTAAGGCTTGGTTCAAGAGGTTTTAAGGGGGCTAATTCATGTATGGATTGGGTTTAGATACAGGGGATGAGAGCATGTAAGTCATGGGTGTACATGAGCTTGGTGAGTGCTTTCATGTATTGAGTTAGCCTAGAAAAATTTTTGAGCTGGGGTTTATTAGGGTTCATATGGAAACTCTAGGGTACATAAATTAGGATATTATAATTTTTACAATAAGATTGGAATACAATTGAGCTTTTCTCTTTAACTCTCTGATTTCAATGCCAAAATTTTAGCTTTTCTTATCTTTCTTAGATCTTTTTCAGTTTGCTGGATTAATATCTAGGTTCACGCAAGAGATCGGATCTACGGCTGTAGCTCTGAGCAGCCGTAAGAACAATAATTGGTATCAAAGCTTAGTTAAGCGTGGAGGAGGAAGAAGATCGGTTTTCAGTAGAGATTAGCAGTGAGATTCAGATCTAAAGACTTTCTCCAGGCTTCATGAGGAAGGAAGAGATCACAGGGCTGCTGTACACCATCCCTAGTCAAGATATTTTTTAGATCTACCTATTTGCTGTTATTTGATTTGGATTGATCATGGAGAACAGCGGGTTGAAGGTAGGATTAGAGTTTGATGGAAGGAAAAGTTTCACGATGTGGATGGTAAGTATGGAGGATTTGCTGGTTCAGATGAGACTGAATTCGGCTTTGGAGGATAGGCTGGGGGAGATGACAGATAAGAAGTGGGTGTCCTTGGAGAGAAGGGCATGTGTCACGATTAGGACTTGTATGGTGTGTTGGAGGAGAGAACACCCAAGGGATTATGGTCGAGGTTGTAGCAGTTGTACATAGGAAAGAACATGTGCAACAAGTTGATGTTGAAGAAGCAACTGTATAGCCTTCGGATGCAGGAGGGCGAGGATGTTGCGGGGCATATTCAGTGGTTCGACCGGATGAGCATGGACTTGCTCTATATAGGGGTGAATTTAAAAGAGGAGGACAAGAGTCTATTGTTGCTGTGTTCGCTACCCAGGAGCTTCGATCCATTGGTGACAACTTTGCTGTATGGTAAGGAGACATTGATGTACGAGAAGATCATATCAGTGCTCAGGTCCAATGAGCAGGAATGGATGACGAAGAGGGAGGTCTTCTAAGAGAGTCTTGTGTTTTCAAAATAGCATAGGAAAGAAAAGAAGGGCGAATAGAGAGTTAGCAAGGGATCCAAGAGATGCTTCAAGTGCGAAGAAGCAGGGCACTTTAAGCAGAAGTGTTCGCTTTGGAAGAAGTGCAAGGGAGGAGAAAACTTGGATTCCATTAATTCAGTCGCTGATAGTGAAGAGTCGGATGAGCTCTTGGTGGTCTCGGAGGAGTCTGCAGGATGCAGTGTATCTGAGACGATTTCGAACAAATCTGTGGAGTGCAGAGGGTCTGAAGGGGTAGCGACGGTGTTTGAGGTACAGCGACAGGCCCAACAGTGCAGTATTGAGTGGTTAGCCTCGGGGGACTCGGAGATAGAGTCGGCTTCTGCGGCATCAGGGGGACTTTAGTTCTAGGTGGAGCATCGGACAGAGGTGGCTTCACAGATGAAGCTATGACATGGGTTTAGAGTAGAGGGTGCAGAGGGAGGACCTATATCCCAGCACCAGTGCTGGGGTTGTACAGATCCAGGTGGAGAGGATTGTGCAAGGAGACAGGTGTGGCTCTGAGAAGACAGTGTCAGGTGGAGTATCTGGATATGCAGCGAGTGTTGGTAAAGGAACGTTGCATGATCTCCACCGAAGTCCAGGATAAGTAATGTAGCTACCAAGCAGAAGGATATCTACAACTTCAAAAGTGGTGCAGAGAAACAAGCCAAGGACTTCAGCGGTGGAGGCAGTCATCCCGAAGGTCTTAAAGGAAGCTTAGCAGCTGAAGAATAATGATAGTAGCAAAGTGAGTATGAGGGGCTATCAGAACATGCAGGGACAGCGGGATCGTGCAGGAGGATGTTGCTAGGTGTGCCAAGGCTTGGGCGCATCAAGGTAGAGATTGTAGGTGGTGTGGTGCTCCCAAGCCTTGGGAGGCCATGGGCGGAGCCAGGGTGAGGGCTTCGGAGAGACTAGGACAGGTGCAGTCCTAGAGCTAGGACAGAAGTTATTCTAGGGTAGAGGCGGCATGTAGCTCTCTACGGGCTCGAGGTTTAGGTATTGAGGATCTTGAGGGGCTTGGTTGGAGCTTCGAAAACCCGGGACACAAGATGGAGCGAGGAACCAAAGTTGTGAGATTGAAGACTGCAGAAAAAAAGCTTTCTGCAGGTTAGCCGGCTCAGTCCAAAACTGGATCGGCTAAGTCTCAGAGTACAGGACAAATAGAAGGTCGCGTTCGAAACTGCAGGCACGGCACAGAAACTGGGCCGGCTCAGTCTGAAACTGAGCTGACCTAGTCTCAGGTTAGCCGGCTCAGTGCTGAGACTGAGCCAACTCAGTCTGCGGGCAGAGTTACGTATGGATTCTGTTTGGACTGGGATAGGGACTTATCCTAGAGGTCTTAAGGCCTGGTTCAAGAGGTCTTAAGGGGGCTAATTCATGTATGGATTGGGTTTACATCCAGGGGATGAGGGCATGTGAGACATGAGTGTACATGGGCTCAATGAGTGCTTTCATGTATTGGATTAGCCCAAGGGAGTTTTTGAGCTGGGATTTATTAGGGTTCATGTAGAAACTCTAGGGTATATAAACCAGAATATTGTAATTTTTATAATAAGGTTGGAATACAATTGAGCTTTTCTCTCTAACTCTCTTTCTCTTCTCTCCGGTTCCAATGCCAAAATCCTAGCTTGTCTCATCTTTCTTAGATCTTCTTCAGTTTGCTGGATTAACACCCAGGTTTATGCAAGAGGTTGGATCTATGACTGTGGCTTCAAGTAGTCATAGGAACAGCACGTACAACTTCCACTAGTAAGGTATTGATATGCCAACATATAATCCCCATCGGCAGGGCTTTGATACATAGTCAAGCTGCGAGTTGAAATCTATCTCAATTCAAATCTCTCTTTTCGATAAAATTAGTTTCGTATTTCAATCGAACAATGCACAAAATGATTTAGAATTAGAATCAATTGATCACAACTCCATAATAGAATCAATACATTCGATAATGCTTCGAACAATATTCTACAATGAAGTAAATTTAATAAAAAATATCATGTTTCATATTCATAAGTCACAAACAATATAATTCAAAATTCAACAATATAAATACTATACAACTTGTTGATAAATCTAGAAAGAGTCATATTATTTACCTTGTAAGCAAACTGATTAACAAGTAGAATTAAATTTTGAGAATCTTTCTCGAAGTCTATTACCATTGCATTGGAACTCTGCGCATCTTATTGCGTAAGAGCATAGACCCTTCCTTAGGTGTAAAGTTGCAGGCTTCCACCCTTGTTTTGTTTAGTTGTTAGGGTAGGCCGATTCTCCATTTTTTATGGGCAAGCATTTATTTTGTGGCTTTTCTGACCACAACCAAAGTATGCACCAATCTTTCAATGACAATCACTTACTGCATGATTTCCACCACATCGGGAACATTTAATGTTATTAGCCGATCCAGAGTTTTTACTCATTAATCTCTTATTTGAACCCCTAGTATGTTTACTGTTCTATCCTTAGGATTCATTTGACCTATTTCTTTTCTTTTGATTTCTTTCCCTTTTTGCACGTTCATCATTAACTTCCCTTTCAATCATCAATGCTTTATTCACCATATCTGCAGAAATAGTTAGTTCATATTGGCACCACTTGCTTTCTAATTTCTGTCCTTAGGTCCATCTCAAATTTATGCACTCGGTCATGCTTATCCTTGACCAACCTCGGAACAAACTTGGCAAGCTCCGTAAATTTAGCTTCATATTTAGTAACTGTCATATTTCTTTATTTTAGATAGATAAATTTTTATTCTTTCAGTGTCCTTATACTCCAAGAAAAATATTGGTCATAAAACATCATTCGGAATCTTTCCTAGGTGAGTTGTTCTTTATTTTGTTCATATTTGTGTTGCAGTCTCTATCACCAATTGAATGCCTCATATGATGCATATAAGATCTTTTCATCATTATGGCATCTCATAACAACAAATGCTTTCTTCATCTTCATAAGCCAATTCTCAACTTCCAAAAGTTTCGTAGTCCCCATGAAAGTCGGTAAAGACAACTTCTTAAATTCTACAATATTACTCCATTGCTCTGGCTGCTCTTCACATCCTTATGGTGGCGGTTTGTTGTTGCACTTGTCATTGTTGCAATAATTGTTATTATAATTGTTGTTGCAATTTGCACCAAGCTGACTAAGGTCTGCATTGTTTGGGCCATGCTTGGTTCTTATTGCTCTATCTAGGTGTTCTTAGTAGGATCAATGACTCCTTCCTATTGAGGGATGTCACCGACCTACTAAGTACTCAGTACTGCCATCTTATTGGTTTGATGTCTCTCTAGTAGCACCTCAAGTAGCCCTTGTTATCTGACATGAAGCCATCTTAATCTTGTATGAATAATGAGTTTTCTAAAATTTTCTTTCAAAATCTAATATTCAAAATCATACTTTTATCAAAATTTAACTATGATTATTTTCAAAATAAAAATTCTAAATCCTCATGGGACTAGCCATGCGGTAGCACTCAACATCTCAGTTGGTTCGATTTAGGGCATCCAATTGATCAAGGGTCATGCTAGAATGCTAGAATGCAGTCGATGGTGAAATCTCATGATACTCGGCTTGATCGGGATAAGGGCCGGTAGACTGTCCGACGGTCAATAGTCAAGATCCCTTCATCAGGATCTATCAAGGCTATTAAAGGATCTTTCTAAGATCCAAAGAATCCTAGAATAGACAATGTAGAAAGAGACACATTTAGAGAAAGAAAGTAGGATTTTCTAGAGAGATAAAGTAGAGAGAGAAACTAGAGAGAAAGTGGAGAGAGAAAGTGGGAAGAGAGAGGAAGGCGAGAGGAGAGAGAAACTCTCTTCTATTTTTCTTTCTTTCTTTTTTTCTTTTCTTCTTCCTTTTCTCGGTAGAATAGGGGATTTGGCTAATCCCCTTTTTCCTGGAGCAATGGATGTTCCATCGTCGAGGCCATGGTTAGGGTTTTGATGACATAGTCGTTGCTTCCCTTTGCACTGAGTAGTGCAATCGAATAGTGCTAGAAATTTAAAAAAAAAGCTAGTGGAAAACATGGGAAATAGGGCTCGATTTCTCCTAAAAAAAACCCGATGATGGCTGGCCGGAATCTATTCTCCAAAGGGCTGAGACAGATGGGGGAAAAGTTTACCAAAAGTTCTCGATATCATACTTGGCTTCTTGGCAGTGCTCGGCTACGATTTCTAACAAACTCTATTGGGTAAAACCTCACAAAATCCAGTGTGATTCCTCAAAGTTGGGCCTTCAATCTGATAGGAAGGATGCAAACCCTTCTTCCCATTAAGTACAGCTCAAGGGAAGGAGTCCAACTCCTCGACTTCGATTTCCATTCGAAAATCAAGGGAAGAAGACTCCCGATCGGAGTCTTCTTCATCCCTTGTTTTCTTTATTTATGTTGCTTTAAAATTCATGCAAGATCTTTTTTATAGCCTTGCTTTAAGATTTGTGCAGCTAGTTTGGGGTATCACATTCGTAACAACTCAGGACTTCATCAAAAAGACTTGCTAGAAGGTGCTTTTTGGGTTTCTTGGCCCTATATAAATACCTAAGATCTTTATAGTCAGTAACCGAAGTGGGACTAAATATACATCCACTCGGATCCTCACATACTCCTCCCATTTAAATCCTAGCATTCTCGTTAGGCTAAGGGCCCAATCCATATATCGATTCATAAACATCACGATCGGCCCGTGGTCAGCCCCTACAGTATTTCTTAATCTATATAGGCTATGGGTTGGATCGGCTCTGATACCATTTATAATAATTCAAGACCTCACCCAAAAAGGTTAGCTAAAAGGTATTATTTCGGTTCCTTGGCCCTATATAAGTACCCAAGAGCTTTCCAATGAATAACCCATGTGGGACTAAAATACATGCCCTCATGGGTTCTCACAGCGAGTATATGTAGGATGTTGATAGGCAGCAAAGAATGCAAGAGAGATAGAGGGATAGAGAAGAGAGTGAAGGGGGGGGGGAGAGAGAAAGGAAGAGAGTGAAAGAAAGGGGGAGAGAGTGATTGGTGGTAGGTGAGGAAAAGAAATGCATGGGTTCTATGCATGTAATTAACAAAACGGATATCACCTCAAAGGTGGCCACCTATGGTGGTTCTAGGCAACTACACTGATGCTATTCTTGGCTCAAAATAGCCCCAACTTCTACCTCTGATCCATCACAATCAACCTCTAAGATCTTGTCAAAATATGCTAGAACTAATATAGGGGAATTCATTAATCATTTGCCCCGTAATTTCTTGAAAGCTATTTTTAGCCCAATACACTTCGTTTCAAGGTGTGGATCAACCTATCCCCAAGTTTTAACTTAACCGAAACTTGTTCCTATAATATGAAGAGATACAATGAGAAATCAATATTAAAGCTTCTTAATGAACATAAATAAAACCAATTAAAGCTCTTTAAAACTACTGGAAGAAACCCTTTTGATGTGCACTTTAGTTGGGAATATTCAATGAAAACTCTTGAAAGTGGTGGTCAAAGTTGTGTTAAATGCTTTTCACTTAATTAGTGCTATTTTTCTTTGAAAGTGCTTTCTTTCTTAATCTATCTCTTATTTCTTCACCTTCTGGAAGCTGTTTTATGATGAATAGCTGCTAGAGAGTGAATACTGGCTGTTGGAGACCATTTGAGAGTGGTTGGAGTTTGTTAAATGCATCTTCTTTACTCTGAAAAAATTGCCGTTGTAGCCTGCTAGAGGTCAGCTCTTGAAAGAACTAGAAAAGTGTGCCCTCTATTTCTTGGTTGTGGCACATCAAGGGTCGACCTGCAGATCAACTCTTGGTCCAGGTTGATTTTTGGTATATGCCAACCATCATTTTGACTGGCCAACACCCTAAGTCAACTTCTAGCCAACTAGAGTCAGCTCTCATGCTTCTGAAACTTTGGAACACCTTCAAACTTGCCTCCAACTTGGAAAATTTGATCCTTTGAGCTCCTCCATGTTTCTCTAACTGTTTGAGCTTCTAAAACTTCCTTGAAAAGCAACATAAACTGCTCCAAATACAAATGAAGTATTAGTAACCCACTCAATTATTTTGTAATCATCAAAATTAATCACTAGGTCAACATCAGCAGATTTAAAAGTCACATACCATTGTATGAAACTAAAGAGCAAACAGTGTTGAGGTCTGTCCTTCGGATTTACTGATTTCGCATGACCTGTCCACATTTTTGATTAAATTGCTACACCTTCAGGTTCTTGGTCTCAGGTTCTAATATCCCAAAAGATGATGGTACAAAAATATATTTTCCCTGGATATTTAAAGCAAATTTACTGACTCCATATAGCAATAGCTCACTATAGTCACCACTGACTCATAAGTAATATAGATTTAAATAATGACATATCTAATATGCTGTGAATATACCTAGTTTTCAAAAGAACATAAAAAATTTGGAAATATGCCCTGTTAAAAACAGGTTGTGGTAAAGGATGCTGAGCAGCATTCTCAGTATTCTCGTCTAGGGTGAAATCAAATTGAATGGCTTATGTAGAAGAGTATTTTTTGGGAGGAAATATGTACTCATCATCACTGAAATTTTTAGAAAGAAACTATTAAGTGGAGCTAAGTGCAAACAGTGGATTGAAAGATGAATAGGAAACAGCAAATATTTTGTCATAAGAAAGAGCTTACTATTTCTTTCGATAAAATGTTGGTTATTTCGTATGCACTTCTCAATCGTGTTTGCACATGATTGCACTAAGAATAGTTTTTGTATATGAACCCCTTTTCTAGCATGACTAAGAAGAGAGATCGTCAAATATATGGGTTGATGAGGACATTTCCTACCTCAACTCTTTTGTACCATGCATAGTTGTTATACCACCCAAAGACCAATGCTTCCCATATATTCGATGATAATAAACAATCAAAATCTAATATAATCTATACAAAATCATTTTTTTAAATTTTAATAATTAATTTAATATAAGACTATTGTTGATGTATAAAATATAAAATATAGGCAAGAAATAAAAGTAAAAAATTAGTGTGTAATTGGTGATATCCAACCTACAACATGTCCAAATTTTATGCCTAATGGAAAAATTTGGCATGAACTCCCCCTTTTTCTCACTTTCTTAGCATTTTGTGGTCAGAAAACAAAAGAGGGATGGAAATGTATTCTCACTCAATCCAGCAGGTGTTCAACATCTTGGAGCATGGGTTGAGGGGTGGAAATGCAGCACCACCACGCTCCTTCCTTTTTCCTTTGTGTGTGTGTGAAATAGCCTTTTCAAGTGGCTGTCTCAAGACATGAAAGGGGAGAGAGAGCCAAACCCACCACCAATTTTTGTAAAAAAATTGTCATTCCATTTTGGACAGCTTTGGTATCAGCTGAATTGGGCTAGGTACCAGCTGGTATGAACCTATCTTGACTAGGACACATGGTTCCTACATCATACTGGCTGAACTGGGCTTCGTGTTGATCTGTACTTGCCAATTTTGATTGGGATGGTTGATACATCCTGATTTCTTCGAGTTTTGGTGACTTAGATGCTGTCTCGACCCCCTTTTCCCATTGAAATGGTATGGTATTAATGATGCAGTTCCATTTTTACCATAGTTTGCCATGCTGTCTCGTAATGTACCATTACTGGTCTCGTACCATATTGGTCCGTACCAATATGCTGTCTCATACTGTACCGACACTCGGTACATTATTTCATACTATAACGAACCATGTATCGACACTATAATAGGATGGTACCGATATGAGCTTCAATACCAAGATGGTGAATCTTGATTTTTACGGTGTTTGAAAACATGATCTTAAGCTTTAGATCATCCATCTGTTAGAAAGCAGGGAAGGGTAGATTATATACATGTTTTTCAAAACTATTTTGAAATCGCAGCGGAATAAAAGAGATTAACTATTTTTGTCATGCATTAAGTCGGATCTAAAACCTTTCCTAACATGGATCTAAGACATATGAAATCTAAAATTAATTTATGAGATCAGATCTCATACCTTATCGCAGGTGGAAGAACTCTACAGCTGATGATCCTAAACTTGATAGGTTCTTAGAGCCATGCAAATGCCCAGCCTCTATAGGTATCCACATGAGATTTGATCTGATCCGAGGCTTGTCTATCTTCCTAGGGTGCTAGCTCCCTTGCAGAGAAAATCTTTTGATGATTGATTTGATCCTTCTTCAGATCTGAAGGACGATCTTCAGTCGAAGGAGCAGTGGAGGTAGAAGAAAGGTAGCAGCAACTCAACTTTCTTCCTCGGAGTCCCATGCCTTGTACCAATGGAGTTTTCCCTTTGGAAGGAGGACGCCAAGAAGTCCCTCTCTTACTCTAGTGGTCGGCCAAATTTTTTTCTGATTTCGAAAACCCTTTAGAGGCATCCCAAAGATAGATCTTTTTAAGGTGGCACCTAATAAAGTCAAACTCTATCTAAAATTCAAAATAAATTTCAGATTTAAACCAAAACTTATCTATATCCAAATGAGAGAATAAGTGGTCGACCAAGAAGTGGAAAAATGTGAAAAACCTCATGCAAATCTGAAATTTGCATGAGGAGAGAAGGGGCGTGGATAATGGGTGGCGCATGGAAGAGTCCTTCATAAATTAGACTGTAGGGTTTTGGATTGAGCCTCAAACCAAAAGTAATTCGATTTAGGCCCAAACACCTGATTGAACCTAATTTAATTAGGTCTCTAATTAGATTAAATCCTAATCCAATTAAGATTTAATTGAACACAAATTCAGATCAAATCAAAAATTGATTCCATTGCAATTGAGTTATCTCATAACTCAATCAAACCAAACCCAATTCAAGTTAAACTGAATCCAATTCAATTAGACTTGATCTAAAACTTATTGCTTAATCAAATTGAGCCTAATTAGTAATCAAATTACTAATTTATCCTTCTTGAGTTAATTATCAATCGTATTGACAATTATATCATTAACAATTCATAATCATCGATCAATCATTGGATTGAAGGGACCGGATCTAGGGTTTTAGGGCTAGATCTTGAAACTTTTCAAGATCTGGCAGCAGAAGACTGGAATAAATCAAAATTTATTCTTAAAATTAGAGAATACTCTAGATCTAATATTCTATTACATGATTATGGCATTAGATTAAATCAGAAATCAAAAATATATGACAAAGAAAATGGTGTTGATCACATGAACACAGATCTACATTAGATCTTTTGCATATATGTAAGATAGGATTAGATCCATATTACCTATGCAAGTTAGACGTTCTAACTTGCTGATTCGGACTGAAGGATGAAGCTCCGAGCCGCACATGCGTCCGACCTCTAAGAGATGTCCACACAAGCTCACGAACCCCTATCAGAAGTCCGATGCAGGAAATCAACATAATATGCTAGTACTGTGCTGATCCTTTTTTGACGATCGATCCAGTACTTTCTTCTTCTAGATTTGAACTCTCCAAAGATTAAAAGGAAGTGGAGAGATTTTAGATATGAGATACTCTTAAAAAAATCTCAAAAATGGAGGAAAAAAGATGAATGGAAGAAACCCTAGAAGAAGACACTCTTCTTCTTCTTTCTTTTCTTACCTAGACACCTGGATTGGTGTCTATGAAAACCCCACGCCCAAGAACCTTTTCCCTATGATTTTCACATGCCCAAAACCTCTCTCTATGGTTTGCAATCTATCCAAAAATCAGACCAAAATGAGACATATATATAGAGATATGGAAGAGTCTTTTCTAGATCAAATTCCTAAACAAGGCAGGACCATATTTGGCAAGTTGCTTGGGCGCCCCCTTCTCATCCCATACTGTGGACCACCTGGTAGGCGCACAAAAACTTTCTTTTTCTATCGTAGAAAAATAGAAAAAAATTAGGTGGGGGGCGGCACAAAGGAAGGAATTTTACTTTGTTGGGATTCTATCACATAGAGTCCAAACCACAACAACTTACCTTCTATACGCTTGGTCTATAACTTTTCCAAATAAGAGAGAGAAGGAGAGTGGCATGCATGAACCATTAGGGAGAGAGGATTCTATGCCAAAATAGAGAGAGTGTGGGACGTGGGGCAAATGTGGTGCAAGGATGGAATCCTAGTCCTACTAGGATTCCATATATGACTTTTTCAAAAATTTGATTTCTCAAACCAAATTAAACCAGAAGTAAACCAACCTAATTAAATTAGGTCCTAACCAAATTAAGAACCTCATTAAATCAGACTAAATTATATTTAAATTTGAAATAATTTTTTTAATTAAATTAGAAATTGGGTTGACCCAAGTCCTAGTTGAACTAGGACTAGTTCTTCCTTGCACTTGGCTTATCCAATAAACCAATTGGACTTGATCCAATCAAGCCCAAACTATATCTAATTAAATCATATTTAATTAGACTTAATCTCAGCCCTTTGGCTTAATCAAATTTAGCTAATTAGCAATTAAATTGTTAATTGATCCTCCTGCAATACTTGCACTAGGTTAAACATCAATCGTATTGATCGTTTAATTCTAAAACGATTCTTAATCATTGATCAACCATTCAATAAGATCGTGAACTCTAATGTGTGTGACCCCATAAGTCCAAACCTAAGTCGGTAGCGTAGGAATAAATTTCTGTACCAATCGAAGTGACCATCTAGCAATGATACTCGACAGCTAGATAGGTCGAATGTGTAGAACAACATTCTTAGAACCCATGTGGATATAGTTTCCATACAATTTATTTCCTTGACCAAAATGCTCATAGGATACCTCAGAGTTCAACTGTCATCTCTAATCAAGCTATCCACATTGTATTTCAAATTACCAAATCTATCTCATGAATTATCTTAGCCAAGGTTTTGCTATATTGAAATACAGTGATATATTCTTCTCCAACTCTTGGAATGGTCAATCCCATCTTGATCACACATCAACTTCGTAAGTACTTAATTATGCCCAGAAACACATTCAATGACAACATACCCCTATATCTCATTTGTATGCCATACCAGTGTCTCCATACTCTTTGGTTAAGAAGACAACCAATCTATATGGCTTACAACGACCTATGCTCGATAGACGCTGTCGTCCTTGTTAACAGCTTATCATTTAGTCGTGAATAATTTTAAGGACTAATCGATAAATCCTCTCTTTATTAAATCTAAAAAGTCCTAAGGACTTCATCACAATAATGGAGTTCGTTAGAAGATGAAAACTTACGATGAAAAATGCCAAAAATATATTTTATTAATTAATATATCAATTATAATTATAATATTACTCAACCATCAATAGGTTGATGATTGGCTTTGGAACACATTTTCAATAACTCCCACTTATCCGAAAGCCTCTCGGCAGAGTATCTAATACCCATCTTCGACTTATGGTTGTCGAACTTCTTTATTACCAGGGCTTTAGTGAAGGGGTCGACCAGGTTCTCCTTTCTATTGATCTTTTGAAGGTCGATGTCATCTCGATCCATGATCTTTCGGATCAGATGGAAGTGGCGCAGAATGTGCTTCATTCGCTGGTGTGCCTTTAGTTCCTTCGTTTGAGCTATGGCACTAGTGCTGTTGCAGTAGAGCAGGACCGGACCATCTAGGGAGGGTGCTACTCCGACCTCGATGATGAACTTCCTCAGCTACAGCTTCCTTCATGGCATCTGATGCTGCGATGTACTCTGCTTCATAAATAGAGTCTGCCACAGTATGCTGCTTGGAGTTCTTCTAGCAAATGACTCCACCATTCAAAGTAAAGATATATCCTAACATGCTTCTGCTGTCATCATGGTTAGATTGAAAGTTGGAGTCTGTAAACTCTATAAGTTTCAGATCTGGCTCACTATAAATCGACCATTGGTCCTTAATATTTCTCAAATACTTAAGAATGGCTTTAACCACTTTCCAGTGGTTTTCTCTAGGATTAGACTGGTATCTACTCACTATTCCTAGTGAGTATGCCACGTCTGGTCTCGTATATATCATGGCGTACATGATAGATCCCACTGTCGAAGCATATGGGACTACTCATACGCTCTCTCTTTAGGAGTTGTCGGACAATCCTTCTTTTAGAAAAAAAATTTCATGGCTTATCGGGAGATAGCCCTTTTCAGAATTCTCCATGCTGAACCTTTTCAGCACAGTATCTATGTACGTGGACTGAGATAACCCAAGCATCCTTTTAGATCTATCTTTATAGATTTTCATCTCTAGGATGTAGGATGCTTCACCCAAGTCCTTCATGGAGAACTGAGATGACAATCAAACTTTTATTCCCTGCAGTGCGGGGATGTCATTCCCGATTAAATGAATGTCATCCATATATAGGATAAGGAATATCATTGCTGGACCTTTAGCCCATTTATAAATGCAGGGCTCTTCTCCGTTCTTAATGAAGCCATATATTTTGATTATTTTATCAAAATGCATGTTCCAACTTCGAGATGCCTGCTTCAATTCATAAATGGATTTCTGAAGCTTGCACACCTTGGACTCATCTGTGGATGTGAACCTCTCAGGTTGTATCATATACACCTCTTCGATCAGCTCTTCATTTAGAAAAGTTGTCTTCACATTCATCTACTAGATCTTATAGTCCAGATGGGCAGCAATCGTAAGCATTATCTGAATGGATTTGAGCATTGCCATAGGAGAGAACGTCTCATCATAGTCAATACCGTAACATTGACGATACCTTTTGGCAACCAGACGGGCTTTATAAGTCTCCATCTTTTCATTTGCGCCCCTCTTCTTTTTGAAGACCTACTTACATCCAATGGGTTTAATCCCTTCAGGTGGGTCAATCAATGTCCACACATCATTGACGTTCATGGACTCCATTTCGAACTTCATGGCCTCGAGCCATTTCTTGAAATCAGATCTCTACATTGCATTCATATAGGTGATTGGATCCTTATCATTCTCATCGAGTTCGATGGAATCACCATCTCGGACTAAGAAACCATAGTAGCTATCCGACTGATGCGGTATTCTACTAGATCGCCTTAATGGTGCAGGTATATTAGGCTCCGGATCTGATCTAATCAAATTCGACTCAGGTTTAGCTATAGGTACCAATCTTTCTACCTGTTGAACTTCATCAAGTTCTTCATCAAGGAACTCCTTTTATAAAAAAATTGCCTTAAGATTGACGAACTCCTTTTGTTTATCAGCATGGTAGAAATAGTAACCCTTACCTTTTTAGGATACCCTATAAACACACACTTATCAGACCGGGGTCTAAGCTTATCTGTATGCAAACGTTTGATATAAGTTGGACAATCCCAAACCCATAGGTGAGAGAGTGTAGGCCTACGCCTAGTCCATATCTCATATGGAGTCTTTGTGACAGACTTACTCGGTACATTATTTAATATATAACATGCAGTCTCAAGAGCATAACCCCAAAATGAAACAGGCAGACTAGTAAACTCCATCATGGATCGAACCATGTCTAACAAGGTTCGATTTCTCCTTTTCGATACACTATTATGCTGTGGTGTTCTTGGAGGAGTCTACTGTGAGAGAATCTCATTCTCTCCTAGATATGTCAAGAACTCACTGGATAGATATTCACCTTCTCAATCTGATCGAAGAGTTTTAATATTCTTCTCAGTTTGTTTTTCTACTTCACTTCGGAATCTTTTGAATATTTCAAATGAATCCGACTTATGTTTCATCATATAGACATATCCATATCTGGATAGATCATCTGTGAAAGTGATGAAGTAAAAATATCCACCTCTGGCATCTATGCTTATTGGTCCACATATATCGGTATGTACAAGACCTAAGAGCTCAGTGGCTCTCTCACCTTTTTCAGTAAAAGATGACTTGGTCAATTTTCTAAGAAGACAGGACTCACAGGTTGGAAGTGATTCACAATCATTGACTTTGAGGATTCCCTCTTGGATCAACCTATTTATCTTGTTCTTGTTAATGTAACCTAGCCTACAGTGCCATAGGTAGATATTAAAGACATTATCTAATCTAAGGTGTTTTCTAAAAATGTACATTACACTCACAGGCTGTGATAAAATATAAATATCATTTCTTTGTTGTTCTTGCATTATTGTAACATTATTCATAATGATATCACAATAATCTTTTTTTATAGATAAATGATAACCATCTTTGGCCAAAAGGCTAACAAAAATTATATTTATCAAAAAGGAAGGACAATAATGATATTCATTTTAAAAAATGATATTAGTATTGAGAATAAGTTGAACTATTCTCATAGTTAGAACTAGAATAGATCTTTCATCTCCAACATTCAGGAATCCCTCATTATTTTCAAATCTTCTACTAATTTGAAGTTCTTGCAACGTATTGCAAATATGGACTGGATTTCCAGTATCTAATACCCAAGTAGAAATATCACAAATAAAGAAATTACAAGGTATTATCATATAACATCCTTGATCAGTAACTACTTGCTTATCTCTCTTATTTAGGTTGTTGGGGTTATGGGAATCAAGATACTGAGGACCGTTCTTCTTCCAATGCTCCTGCTTCTTATAGTGAAAGCATTCTACCTGATCTAGGTTATTCTTGGATCTTATGTTTAAACTAGGCATAGAGGCCCAGCACGAACCACTTCATGCTGCTGAACAACATTCAACTTCTGATACTTATTATCGAAGTTGGATCCCATAAGTTTATCATTGTCTAACAGTGAATGGAGCAACTATGGTTTGGGTTTGACTGCATAAAGGAGAATCAAAAGCCTAATTAGTAATTGATTCATTAAACTTAAAGATTTTGACTTTAATCAAAAGGTTCTTCCACTATTTTATTCGAACTGGTAGCCTTTACCTCCAATTCGAGGAATTACTTTAATTCCTTGGTACTAGAGTCCACATAGACTGCACATAAGCCCAACTATGGTTGGTCAACCCATGTACATCTAAGGATAGGTTCATAACTAATTATTTCTCCAAATAATTTTTAGTAATTTAATTTTTTCCTAGGTATCTTTTTAGTAGGCTAGGGCCTCCATTGAAAGTTCCAGTTAGGTCCAACCATTAACATGATCATACTTGGTCCATTTAACTAATGAATGATTAAGCCCAACTATGATTGGTCAACCTAATCACCATTTAGAGAGACGTGGCCAAGAAATCATATTATGAATGATAATTTCATTAGCGGATAAGCACCAGGTCTATGGGCCTCCAATGATTATCCAACTAATGGACCCATTATCATCCACTTAATGGAAGGCTATGATCTAGTTATCACCATAACTATTTCATTTTAAGAACTTAATAATTTTAGAGGATTTTAATTTAAGGAAGAGAGAAGGTTAGATGAACCAGCTTGTCATGATCCTTTCATTGGCTTCACCAAGTCAGCTTAAGGGAGACCATTAATAAGCTGGTTAAGGAGCACCTAAATCAGTCATATTGATTTACCTAATTGACATGGGTCAGCTCGAATAGTCAAGTGATCCGATCAAAACATAATTTCACTAAGAGGCCAGATAAGTTCGATTAGTGGGAGGGTCTACCAAAACTTGCCTTAGACACTATCAGAAATGGCCAGGTAAGTGGGCTGCCAATTAAAGACCACCACTTGGTTTACCTTAGACATATTATCGTCCACAACATTCCAGGCATCACCTAACACTGATGCCAAATTGTAGATCCATGATATCGTTCGAATGCCAATCATCCTTGACATCACAAGCACAGATATCATGTTGTGGAAGCTCCTGATCTTTAGCATGGACTTGAAGGAATCTGTGACGTTCTCTATGGGCAGCAAACCATCGATCCTCCACCTAGATCTGTGATGGGGCACCTCCCTTCTTGGGCTTAAGGGAGATGCCCCCTTTCTCTAGGGCTTCTTCAAGAACCCTAGGGTGGCAACTCTAGAGAGAAAAGAAGAAGAGAGTTGAGGAAGAAAAGATCTGTATTCAACAGCATTCACAGCCTTAATGAAACCCTAATACAATCTATGTATTTATACATAGCCATTAGGCCCGACCAAAAAACTTTTCGGCTAACCCAATACATGAAAGCACTCATCGAGCCCATGTACACCCGTCTCCTATGCTCTCATCCATACATGAATTAGCCACCTTAAGACCTCTTAAATCAGACCTTAAGATCCCTAGGATCAACCCAAACCCTAGCCCAAAATAGACCCTCGCGTAACTCTGCCCACGCATTGAGCCGGCTCAGTTAACTCTGCCCACGCATTGAGCCGGCTCAGTCTCAGCACTGAGCCGGCTAATTCCACTGGGTCAGCTCAGTCTGAAATTGAGCTGGCCCAGTTCTGTGCCGTGCCAGTAGTCCCAAACATGCAGCTCTTTATTTTGTCTGTGCTCTGAGACTTAGCCGACCCAGTTTTGGACTGAGCCGGCTAACCTGCAGAAAATCTTTTCTGTAGTCTTGATTCTCCTGCTTTGGTTCCTTGCTTCATCTTATGTTCTAGGTCTTTGAAGCACCAACCAAGTCCCTGAAATCTTCGGAGCCAACCTCCTGACTCCTTTCGTGGCCTCCCAAGGCTTGGGAGCACCACAAATCCTCACAATCTCCACCTTGGTGCCCTAAGCCTTAGCAAATCCCTCGACAATAACCTCCTACACGATCCCGCTATCCCTGCGCACTCGATAGCCCCTTGTGCAATCATCGCCTCCGCCAATCTTCTTTAGCTATTGTGCACCCTTGAGGCCTTTGGGATGACCACCTCCACCATTGAAGACCTTTGCTTGCACCTCTGCACCACCCTGAAATTGTAGGATCCCTTCTGCTTAGCGGCTACATCACTTTTCCTAAACTTTTCTGGAGAACTGTACCGGCACTTATTGCAAATCCTGACATGGTCTCCTCAGAACTACGTCTGTCCTCTTGCACATGCCGCTCCACCTGGAGTTGTGCATTTCCAGCGCTAGTGCTAGGATATCGATCCTCCTACACCCCTCTGCTCTGAACTCATGTCAAATTCCTCTCCAATTATGAAGCCATCTCTCCGGAGCTCCACCTATATCCGAAGTCCATCTGATGCCGCAGAAGTCGACTCTGTCATCGATTTCGTCGAGGCCAACCATTCAATGCTGCACTGCTGAGCCTGTCGTTGCACCTCGAACACTGTCGCTGTCCCTTCGAACCCTCCACGCTCCGTGGATCCCTTTGAAGCCATTTCGAATACCTCCGCAACCCGCGGGCACCTCCAAAACTCAAGAGCTCATCCAACTCTTCTGAATTCAGTGACTGAACCATAGGGAATTCCACCCTAGTCCTTTTCTTTTGCCCCTACACCAGCCATCGCTTCAGTTGCGCCCAAAGAACCATCCTCCATCTGAATCGTGACTCTTCCTAGTGCTCCTGCAGAAGAAATCTGATCCATGATACTTTCGACTGCTAGAGACCTCCTGGCGCTTTCTGAGACCCCCTAGCTCTCCCTGAGACCTGCACTCGGTCTCTCTGAGATACCACTGACACTCTTTGCTGAGATACACTACTCGGCTACTGCACCACTGAGCCTCTCTCAGCCCCTGTGCCTTCAGGGAAGTGCTCCTGCAGCACTCCAGTGCTCCCTGACTCGTCTCTGTGCCGCTCTACAACCGCCCAATCCTAACCTACTGGACCTCCATGGATTATCCATCTCCATCACTCCCAAGGCTTCGCAAATTCATGCTTTGATCGAATCGTTGAATACATCTCTGACTACTTCCCCGCCTTCCAGAATCGAAGGACGTATAGTCGCTTCTTCAGCCTTCCTTCGATCATTACCCCTTGGAAAATCTCTCTTCAACAGTCCTTCACTGCCCATCTTCTTAGAGAACCCTGATGCTCTCTGCTGAGATACCTCCCTCAGCTGCTGCATCACCGAGCCTCTCTCAGCCCTGCATCTCCAGGGAAATACTACTGCAGTACTCCAGTGCTCCCTGCCTGTCATATAACCGTCATACATCCTGACCTTTCCACCAAGACCGATCAGCAAATCATGCACCAAATCCTTCCACCCCGAGAAAATTCCTTTCCATTAATCCTCTTAACCTCCACCTTTAACCCACTGCTCCCGGTTGGTCAAACCACAGTAATAACAAGGTAGATTTGAGACATACTGTAGAATCCTTGTGCAGATTTTTGATTTCACCTTGTACGACTTCTCCTTTCCTTGCACCATCAGGCTCTGAAACTTGGCTCTGATACCATATTGTCATCTACAACGTTCCAGGCATCACTTAACTCTGATGCCAAATTGTAGACCCATGATATCACTCGAACGCCAATCATCCTTGACATCACAAGCACCGATATCATGTTGCGAAAGCTCCTAATCTTTAGCATGGACTTGAAGGAATCTGTGATGTTCTCTATGGGCAGCAAACCACCGATCCTCCACCTGGATTTATGATGGGGCACCTCCCTCCTTGGGCTTGAGGGAGACGCCTCCCTTCTCTAGGGCTTCTTCAAGAACTCTAGGGCGGCAACTCTAGAGAGAAGAGAAGAAGAGAGTTAAGGAAGAAAAGGTCTGTATTCAATAGCATTCATAGCCTTAATGAAAACCTAATACAACCTATGTATTTATACATAGCTATTAGGCTCGACCAAAAAACTCTCCGGCTAACCCAATACATGAAAGCACTCACCGAGCCCATGTACACCCATGTCTCCCATGCTCCCATCCTCTGGATCTAGATCCAACCCAGACATAAATTAGCCACCTTAAGACCTCTCAAACCAGGTCTTAAGATCCTTAGGATCAAACCAGACTCTAGTCCAAAACAAACCCTCACGTAACTCTGCCCGCATACTGAGCTAGCTCAGTCTCAGCACTGAGCCGGCTAGGTTCCACTGGGTTGGCTCAGTCTAAAACTGAGCCGGCCCAGTCCTGTGCCGTGCCAACAGTCCCGAACGCGCAGCTCTCTATTTTGCCTGTGCTCTGAGACTTAGTCGACCCAATTTTGGACTGAGCAATCTTCTTTCTACAGTAAACTGAGCTGGCCCAGTCCTATGCCATGCCAGCAGTCCCGAACGGGCAGCTCTCTTTTTTGCCTGTGCTCTGAAACTTAGCCGACCTAGTTTTGGACCGAGCTGGCTAACCTGCAGAAAATCTTTCTACAGTCTTGATTCTCCGGCTTTGGTTCCTTGCTTCACCTTGTATCCCAGGTCTCCAAAGTACCAACCAAGCTCCTGAAATCTCCGGAGCCAACCCCTGACTCCTCCCATGGCCTTCCAAGGCTTGGGAGCACCACAAATCCTTATAAGACACCAACTAATTTAATTAGTCTCGATTAGATCAACCTAACAGTTTGTGCTAAACCGCGTAGCCAAGAATCAAGTCCATCTTGGATCTCGTTAAAGACATGGACTTGACCAACTACAACAATTGTAATTGATCTAGAGAATCCTTGACCTAATCTAAGACAACAATTGATTAGATTTAGTCAATTCTCTAATTAAGTCCATTCTTTAATCTAACCCTAGGTCTAACCCAATTAATGGATCTAATTCTCACTAATCATTTAACCGAATGTGTTATGATTTGTGTCTTAGGATCTTCAATTCACAATCCTAGATCCTAATCAAACAACTTAATTTTTAATTAAGTTTTGGGCTGAGGGTTAGGATTCGATTTTTAAAAAATAATTTTTATATTTATAAAATATTTTTACAATATGGTTCTACCAACCAAGTTGCATGTTTGATTCATAATTAATATGCAAGTAAGATAAGCATGAAACTACTTTAGATCTAATCTAAATAGGTTCATGTAATGGAAACAGTTTCAACTCCAATCAATCATAAATTATCTTAGATCAAATCTAACACATTTATGATGATTAAAATTAGATTAAAATATTTTTAATCAGATCATAAGATCTCTTAGATCTAATCTAAAGTTTTATGATCAATGTTTTAGATCAGCTTGTACTAAGACCACCTCTCCACTGTAAGAGATAAACCTTGCAGCAGGACAATCTTATAAGTAGTCCGTGCAATCTAAAACTTTTATTTTTAGATTTAAAAGTCTTTTAAATCTAATTAATCATAAATAAAATTAGATCATATCTAATAAATTTATGATAAAAAATAGATCAGCACGAACTAGGATAACCTCTCCATTATAAGGGATAAACCTTACAATAGAACAACCTTATAATCAGTTCGTGTGATCATAATTTTTAATTTTAGATTTAATAATCAGATTATAAATTAGATCTAATCTAAGAAATAATCTAAACATGTAAAAGTAATCATGTAATAATCAACCTAGGCTCTAATACCAAATGAAGGAACCGGATCTAGGATTTCAGGGCTAGATCTTGAAACTTTTTCAAGATCTGGCAACGAAAAACTGGAATAAATCAAAATTTATTATTAAAATTAGAGAATACCCTAGATCTAATATCCTATTACATGATTATGGTATGAGATTAAATCAGAAATCAAAAACATATGACAGAAGAAAAGGTGTTGATCACATCAAGGCAGATCTACATTAAATCTATTGCATATATGTAAGATAGGATCAGATCTATATTACTTGTGCAAGTTAGACGTTCTAACTTATTGATCTGGGCTGAAGGATGAAGCTTCGAGCCATACACGTGTCCGGCCTCTAGGAGATGTCCACATGAGCCCACGAACCCCGATCAGAAGTCCGATGCAAGAAATCAGCATAGTATGCTAGTACTGTACTGATCCTTTTTTTATGATCGATCTGATGCTTCCTTCTAGATTTGAATTCTTCAAAGATTAGAAGAAAGAGGAGAGATTTTAGATCTGAGACACTCAAAAAAATCTCAAAAGTGGAGGAAAAAGGATGAATGGAAGAAAACCTAGAAGAAGACCCTCTTCATCTTCTTTCTTTTCTCACCTAGACTCTTGGATTGGTGTCTATGAAAACCCCGCACCCAAGAACCTTTTCCCTATGATTTTCACATGCCCACAACCTCTTTCTATGATCTACAATCAATCCAAAAATCAAGCCAAAATGAGACATATATAGAGATATGGAAGAGTCTTGTCTAGGTCAAATTCCTAGACAAGGCAGGACCATATTTGGCAAGTTGTTGGGGCACCCCCTCCTCATCCCATGCCATGGACCACCTAGTAGGCACACAAAAACTTCTTTTTTCTACCATAGAAAAATATAAAAAAATTAGGTGGGGGTGGCATAAAGGAAGTAATTTTAATTTGTTGTGATTCTATCACATAGAGTCCAAACAAACCATAACAACTTACCTTTTATAGACTTGGGCTATAACTTATTCCAAATAAGAGAGAGAGAAAGTCCCGACTTGACGGAGGTCATGGATTAAACCTCGTCAAACCCATCGTCAGTCATTTGCAAAGATTGCGCTGACTTGAGTTCTTCTTATGAATTCGTGAGGAAACTTCTCTTTCCAGAATTCAACTCTTGCTTTGGTCAAAGACTTACTGAACTCAGTTCTCGCGAATCACATAGGACTATACCTTTTCTACTTAAGGTTGATAGATCCATCTAAGTGCCATTATTACTCTTAATAGAATGACCTGAACCCACCATAGCCAAATCATACACAGCCGAAGAAATCCAACATGGCTAGGGACCAAGTAGACCGTGCAGTTCAAACTATGCCAGTCCTCATTGCAAATAGCCAATGCACCGCAGGTCAAAGAGACTGGTCATTACCACTGTAGCATCGAGCATACCACACATGCATATCATCCTAGCGTTCAACCACATATAGTAGACTTTAAGACTCATCTGCCTGTTGAAGGACAGGTGATCATGCATCTTGATCTAACTAGATTCAATTATTATCCTCCAGATTGATTCCTTCAATCTAGGAGCATTTAGAAATTAACCATGATAAGTATATGTCTCAAATTCTTAACACTTCGAGAATATGCAAAATCATCTTTGTTAATTTCTAGGGACAAATCATGGACACATTAAACATGACTGAAAATAAGAATGCCCTTATTATAATAAAAGTTTTACAAGTTTCAAATACAAGCCCTTGAAAAATAAATGTGTCAGCCAAACAATTTGGCTTTCTAGGGCATACGTCTAAACAAACTCCCACTTGACCTAAAGCCAACTGGCCATTTAAACCTGAAAGAACCCATACTTTTCAAGGTGAGCTTCAGTCTTCTTGCTGGCTGAAGAGGCTTGGTTAGTGGATTCGTTCACGTTCTGAGTATGGAGTCGACTCTCTGCCACCTCGACGAAACTACTTCTCGAGATATTCACAATATAATGTGAAAATCGCCGTTTCAATATTGCTTGGACTTTCGGTGAGACCTAAAAGGTTCCTTTAGCAAGGCTATTAGGGATCGTTTGTTGTTGCAAATGCAATGCAATGGGCATCTTGATGACATCACACTAGCTCCGTAACTAATTTCTTGAACCAAAAGGCTTCCTTAGCAGCTTCAGAGGCAGCAATGTACTCGGCTTCCATGGTCGAATCTGCAATGATCGGTTGTTTAGAATTTTTCCAGCTAACCGATCTACCATTACACAGAAAAATACACCCTAATGTAGACCTTCTATCATCGATATTAGACATGAAGTTTGAATCAATGTATCCTTCCACTTTTAGCTCCGAATCTCCTCCAAAAATTAAGAATAAATTCTTAGTTTTTCTTAAGTACTTAAGGATGTTCTTCACAGCTATATAGTGCTCTTCGCCTGGATTCGACTGATATCTGCTCGTGACACTCACAGCTTATATGTTCTTCACAGCTATAAAAATTCTTAAACGCATAAAATAGCATAGCAATTACATGAGGCTTTCTTATAGCCGAGCAAAGAAATCTTGCTCGTGTGTTGATCTCTTCAGGTGTGTCAGGACACATCTTTCTTCGAAAGATGAATTTGCCATGCCTAAGAGGCAAAAGAGACCTCTCTTGGGAGTTTTCTATGTTGAAATGCTTCAGCACCTCCTCTATGTACATTTGCTTGTGAGAGTCCTATCATTCTCTTAAGATCTATCCCTATAGAACCTTAATTTACCAGAATGTAGAAAGCCTTCTCCTTAGGATCTTTCATTAATAATTCTTTTTGATAACAAACTTTGACCGAAAGTTAGCATGAGAATATTTCATTTTTCAATCAGGAGGATGTTCATCACGATTACAATATTGAGGAACGTGCAGTTTACTCCCCCACTGACCTTTTTGTTACACACGGCTCCTCGTTTTTTTATGAAATCAAATATTTTGATGTACATCATTAAAGTAGTTTCCAACTCTGGGTGTTTGCTCAAGTCCGTAAATGGATCTCTTGCAAGCTTGCCAGGACTTTATTGATCATTATCACTAGATAATGAAACCCATAGGCTTACTCCATATAGATATCTTTTTTTTAGATACCCATTTAGGAGGCAGTTTTTTACAATCCATCTTACCATATCTCTAATCATTAATTAGGCTGCGATCGCAAGTAAAGTACGGATTGGATTTCAGTATGTAGCACTGGTAAAAAAGTCTCTTGATAGTCAATGCCTTCACGTTGACATATAACTTTTTTGCCAACCAATCTTGTTCTTATAGGATCTCTACCTTACCATCATGATCCTATTTTTTCTTTTATAGATCCATTTACACCCAATAGTACAATTACCTTCAGGTGGATCACTAAGGGCCACACTTGCGTTGGAATGCATGACGTTCAATTTTCTGACTTTCATTACTTCCATTCATTTCTCCGAATCTACATCTAACATCGCTTTCATCATAGGTGGGATCATTTCCTTAATTTCCTATCTCCCACAGGAATGCTTCCTCTAGATCCTCTTATAAGTATACCTAGGTATCTTTTCTGAATGAAGGAGTTCCTATTTGATCTACGAGGTGGAGGTACTAAATTTACTAGCTCATTACTGGGTTTAGGTTCTTGGACTCGACGCTCTTTAGAGACTCTCTTCGAGCTCAATCTTCCTCCCACTACCTCCATCTTGGACAAACTCCTTTTCCAAGAAGACGCATGACGGCTCACAATCAACATTGTGATCCCTCATGAAAGATAAAAATGTATCCCCATAGATTTCTTAGGATAATCCTATAAAAACGAGCCCTAAGTGACCTAACCTTAACTTGTCTGCCTATTGTCGTTTGACATGAGCCGGACAACTCCAAATCTTGAGGTACACAAGAGATGGTTTCTTACCATGCCATAACTCATATGGTGTGGCAGGAACGGATTTAGAAGGAACTCGATTTAAAAGATGAATAGCAAAAAGCAACGCATGCCCCATAAAAAGATTGGAAGATCTGTGAAGCTCATCATGGACCGGACCATATCTAATAGAGTCCAATTCCTCCTTTCGGATACCCCGTTGAGCTGAGGCATCCTTGAAGGTGTCCATTATGAGACTATGCCATTATCCTTGAGATATGTTCGAAATTCTCTACTAAGATATTCTCCTCGATCTGATTGAAGAACCTTTATGGATTTTTCGATTTGCTTCTCTATTTCACATCTGAATTCTTTGAACTTTTCAAAGGCATCAGATTTGTGATGCATCAGGTCCACAAAATCATACCGTGAAAAATCATCGATAAAGGTTATGAAGTAGAGATAGCCACCCCTAGCTTGTACATCGAATGGACCATACACATCTGTACTAGGGCTAATATCTTAGTGACTCTTTTTCCATGTCCTACAAAGGGTAGGTTAGCCATCTTTTCTTGAAGACATGAACTTCATAAATGGGATAAGACTCAGAAGTCAATGATTTCGAGGAAGGCCATCTTTTTTTTCCAATTTGTTAAGTCTATCCTCTCAATATGCGCCTAGACTTTAGTTGCTAAGAGGATACTTGGGCTAATCTTATCTTAATGTCTCTTAGACCCTACGGGCATTCATAATTGCTCGTTAATATTAATATTTGCATCTTCATGCAAATGATAAAGCCAATTAAAAAGGCACGTAGCAACAATTTTATTTCAAAATAATTGCATTAGAAGTCTTTATTTAAAATTGAAAATTATAATTGTCCTATTCCAGCACAGATATAAAAAAACTAAGTTTTCTACTGGCTCCAGGTAAATATAACAATCTTTTTAAAAGGCAAAAACTAATTTTTCTTAACGATAATCACAAAGGTAAATTTGATGGCATATAGCGGCAACTTCTTGCCCATTGCCGATCCGGAGAGTAATCTCTTCCTTTCCATAGCCCTCTAACTTCTTGCCTGTATGAAAGTGCACAAGTGAAGCACTTAGAACTAGAATTCTAGAAACCCAACTTAGGAAGAAGAGAAAATCATTAGGTTTAGTTTCAATTAACGAGCAACTCAGACATTACCTTCAAGAAGCGTGTCCATTTCTTATTCTTTCAAAGTGGCCAGGTATTGCAGGGCAGTTTCTTTTTCAGTTGACTTTGACATTGCAATGGAAACATGTCTTTTTGTGTTGGTCTTCTTTGGAACCTGCTTCTTTGGTTTGCTACTGGTCTTTTGCTTCTTTGCAGTTTTCTTCGTCTTCTTAAGACTTTTTCTTGGAAGAAGCCTGCTGAATAGTTAGAACGGTACCCTTGAACTTTTCAAGACACTTTCAGCTATCACCAACATGTTCAGCAATCCAGGCAAAGAGCTATCAATCTTATTGATATGGTAGTTCATGATAAACTATCCATATGAATCAAGAAGGGATTGCAAGATCATATCCACCTGCAATTCCTTATCCATGTTCATGCCTAGCTTCTGAAGCTCCTTAATGTCCTTAATCATTTGTTTCAAACAAGGAATCATGCGTGGGACTCCATCACACATCTTTGCTCTGAAAAGTCTTCGAGAGACCTCAAAGTGAGCCATGCGACTCTGCTCACCGTACAACTCTTGCAGGTGAGTCAGTATCTGTCTCTGGCAAGTCTTTATGTCTTCATGCTATCGCTGAAGCATCATTGGGACATGGATCAAAGAATATTAGACTTCGCCTTATTGACTTCATCCATCCAATTTCTCAAAGTGTGGCTCGTTGATCAGGCATGACGAGCTGGCAAACACAGGTAAATCTGTCTTAGACATGGGTTCAGCTTCTCGAAATAGAGAACGATTTCTCATAATTTTTCAGAGCCAGTCCTTATTAATTGGTTCTTGTCAATCTATTGGTGTCAGGATTTGGGGGCCTTAATAGGTTTAAAGTCGACATGGTAAACTGTAGAGAAGTAACAATTTCTAAAATTAGATGTTTTGAACTTGTAAATGTTTGTTTATTAGGACTTTAATAAAACAAACAAGGGCTCCCACTAATTTCTATGGGAATCTCCCAAAACTCCTCGGGTTGGAGGAAAATGGGAAAATTAATACATGATCAGTTTTCAAGTGATAACTGCGTCCCACTAATTTATGTGCACCTCAACCTTAACAGTTATTGTAACACAAACCAATACCGTGGATAATTCTTTGTCCATTGATTTACTAAGCAAGATGCAGCTGGTTTGGTCTCTAAGTCCTATGGCCCTTACCTAAAAGGTTATTGCACATTTCATAGTTAGTAAGACCACCCCGTATACACCAGCAAGTGCGAAGCTGATCATTTGGGACCCTCAACCAAATAGTATTGGACCAACCCTATCTCTACACCCGAGCACTAATAATGGAAATTATATCCTAAAGCCAATCATCTAGATTATAGATGGTTGAGCTAAATGTAATTATACTTGAATTATTAATAAAATAAAATTATTATTTTGGCCTTTTCATCCACTTTATGCATCTTTTCTATTAATGAACTCTTTTGGTAATGAAATCCTTAGGACTTATTTAGACCCGACAAAGAAGGATTTATCTTAGCAAACAGTGTTCGTGTCGGAGGAAATTTAATTCTCTCATTGTGCTCCGCGTCGTGAAATATTGATGTTCGGTCGATGTTGTTAGATATATGTGCCCTAGAAGCCAGAATTTGGCACACTTGTAATACACTTCTAGGGCAAAATTATAATTTTGACTATAATAAATAAAATGGGTTATTTTCTATCACATATGTATTTAGTGTCTGTGATACATCCTTTGAGTTAATGTAATGTAATTCATATTTTCAAGAGTTGAAAATTTAAGACATGAATAATCAATTGTTACTCATAAAATGCTCCCGACCATAGGATCATCACGAGGATGGTGTGATTGATCCGGAAGGTGGTGTACAATCGCTTCTCTTTAGTAGATGAGTCTTGAGTATTTGTGTGGAGACACAGAGCGAGAGTAAGGTACTCGTTAGAGAACGAGAGGGCACTGAGCGTTGACCCTCGAGTAGTTCATTAGGGAAGTCTAACTTCTCGTCAATGACTGACTCGCTGCGTGCAGTAGTTGTCTAGTTCTTTGACCTGAGGTTGCATCGGAGTTCACCTTGAGGGTGTTATAGTTTGACTACACCAATTACTCGTCTCCTAGCCATTGGAAACCTGAGGTGTATGTTGGCTATAGCATGTTTCATTTAGGAACTGGATTGCATCAAGATGGAATCTATCTACCTCGGTGGTAGAGGAGAGCCTATTGATATCATGAGAATCAAGTCCAGAGCCATGGCCATGGCAGAGTAAATAATAGAAAGAGTTTCTATTTAGATTTTACATCGGACTTGAATCGAATGATTACATCATATGACAGAGACTAGGGTTTGACGAGTTCACCTTAACCCTAATCTGATCGGGCTCAAAGAAAGAACTTAATCACACAGGTAGCTGCACCAAGAGGTTGCATTCAGCTCTGATGGGTTGCCACATATACTGCTAGGTGTCACTGGTGGATTTTGGAGCAATTAGAATGATTTAGATGATCGATCATTCTAGCTGTTCGAATAGAAGAGTTCTGATCCATCGAAAGGAGTTTCGATGATGTCATTAATAGAGATCATGACATATCCCATTACCATACAGAACTGAACCTAAACTGGGGTCACACAAACAAGGGTTTTGAATTGGTGATCATCAATTGAACTGATCAGTTCAATTGATCTGAATGAGATTCAATTAGGTTCAAGGAAATCGTGCTAGCACTCGATTGAACCTAAGTTCTTCTTTGCTATCATAAATAAGTTGTCCTGTCTGAGCCAAAGGAGTTTGTGCTCAATAGAGGCCTTCATATGGTCTGACTGGAGTTGTCCAAGTCAGAAAAAGGTTGTCTTATTTTGTAAGACATTACTGCCATTTTTGGTCACCTGCCATTTCTTTGTTCTTTGACTTTGGTCAAAAGTCTACCTTTGACTGGTCAAAGTTGACCATTGACACTTTGACTTTGACCACATGTCATGCACCTATTGGAGAGCTGGTGGGGGCCTGTCCCCTGCCAGAACTGGAAAGAGAGGGCGCAGCCACCTTGGCGTGGGCCCAAGTGGAGGCGCCTAGGAGTCCTTGTGGACAAGACTCCATCTCCTTTTTGGATTTCAGATTAGAGTTCTCCTAAGAACCAATTGACTGGTCTTAGGGCCCTCTAAGGAGAATCAGGGACTCTATTTCCCACCAATCAGATTTAGATCTGATTTACAAAGGTTGTGATTGTTGGGGAAGAAGAGGAGTTGGATCAGCTTGTCTATAAATAAGACCCTGCGCCCAACTCAAAGATGAATGGATAAATCCCACCCCAAGGCTGCCTCTCCCTCTTCCATCCATGCCAACCACCTTCTCTCTTCTCCTCTCCACTCCAAAAGAGTTTTGGATCTTGGTTGGTGATCAGGCAGAGGAAAGGATCAAAAGCAGAAGGTTGCACGTTGCAAAAGACGACTGTTGATCTTTAAAAGGCGTTTTGAAGATCCTTCAGATCAGATCCAGATCTTATTTTTGGAGAAGTGATAGAGAAGAAGAGGATCTCCAGATCAACCGAAGTGGATACCGTAAGGCCAGGCCTTGCGTGGCTAGATCCAGAACCTTCGCTGCATATAGGATCATCAACGGTAATGGATTACCCAATCAGGTAAATTAAATTTGATTTAATTTATCTATTTTATTTTTATTTATTAAAAATATAAAATCAGATCTTAAACATCAGATCTGATTAAATAAAGAGAAAATTTTTGAAATATAATCTCTTGATCTGATCAGATCTGAACGAACCTTGGACGGGAATCAGGATTTTCTTCAAACTGTATCAAGCCATGGTTCTAAAATTGTTTAAATCTATTAAATTTATTTTAATTAAAAATAAATGATTTAGATGTCACATGAGATGTGATCAGATCTGAAATCAGAAAAAAATTAAATTAAATGATTTGGATCTAAGATAGAGAATATGCATGACTAGTTTCTAAATAGAATAGTTCTATAGAATAGTCTTGCATGTTTTGATTTAATTGATTAAATCATTATTTTTAGATTCCTTTTATTACTATTTTTTGAATATTATAATGTTATAATAACATCTAAAAAAAACAAATAAAATTATTTAATTTTAACATCATATGAGATATGATTGATGATTCAACTAGTTGTAGATAGTTCTACATAGTTGTCTAGATTAGAGTTTATTTTGATTAGATCAATTAAATCTAATTTTTAATTATTATGGAGAAATTTAGATCTGAAAAGCATGAATGATGATACATGGAGATGTATGCAAATATTGCCATGATTAGATCTAATTTGATATTGAGATATATGATATAGATCTAAAACTATTTTTTGTAGTATTGATTTGTTCCTGATTAAGGCGTTCCTCTTTAGCATCGGTCATAAGAACGAAGAAGGGTTTAAAGGCCTCTCTGCCATCGATGGGGTGTTCTTATTGACGTGTAAGGGTGCTGCACGGTTCGTCCTTAATCAGAACCCAAAACTTACTTTCTGCAAAAACCTAGATCCTGTAAACCCTAGATTTATTTGTGCATATTTTGTTATGAACCCTACTAATTG
>QRFJ01001777.1:135536-191173 GCA_006176705.1 Cocos nucifera
AAATTAAGATTATGAAATATTAATTAGGTCTAAAATTGAGAATTTCAGATCTAAGACATATTCATAATACTGGGTTCGGGTTGGTAGCTCAATTGGTCTAAGCGGTTGATCAAATCGAATCAAGAGTTGTTTAGATGGATCAACAATGCTAAATTGACCAGCCTAATAGATTAAGTCTGGGTCAAGATCGAGTCATGATCAAGCAAGACCTAATTAGGCTCAGGGTTAGAGTTGGATTGTAGGCTAACCCAATTGGTTCTGGCTCAACAATTTGGTGTCTAAGGTAAGTTTGGCACATACGACCGACTGTTTTTAATTGGAAGCTACTCGATCTGAATGTGTTCTTGTACGAGTTAATGGCATATTTCTTCCACCGGTCTCACTTACCTGGCCATATTTTGACACAGTTCTGATCTGAGGTGGTCAATAATCCGAGCTAACCCATGCCACTAGGTTCATAATTGTTATGACTATGAAAGTCTAGTTTAATGAGACCTGAAAAATTCTCCTAAGAAAAAGATTAATCTGAGGTCTTCCACCATTGTAGATTGGGCCCTTCCGGGGTGATTATTCTCGGCTGATATAGTGGCTCAGTTACCGGGAAGATCAACCATGTCTATTAGGCATTGGATCTATGGCGGAGGATGAGTTGGCTCAATATTTCGGATAGTGAGAGACTCATTAGGATCCATCTATGCAAAGGTGGTCGAACTTAACTAAGGAGTGATCAATATCGGATACGTGAGATTCATGAATTAGAGACAATTTGGGTGCACCATGATAGAGAATCATGACAAGAGTTGTTCACTCATTGGCTACCCATCACCATAACTGTTAGGTTGAGGTGTGAGTAGTTGGTGAGACGCACCACCCACTAGAAATCATAATCGTGGAGATTTTTCATCTCTTAGTGTAGAGATCCGAGAAAATAGTGGGAGCTAATTTATTTAAAAATAAAATTTTTAAATAAATTGGTCAAGTCATAATTACGGTATCTAACTAAATCTTTGACTCTCACAGGAATATCTTGCATCCAACATTGGCACGTAATCCTGGACACACATAGACTAACAGACCAATTATAAAAGTTGGCTCAGAAATAAAAATTATTTTGGTTTCGAAGTTAACCCATGTTTTGGATCAGGACCTCCCACCTTACCACATCCATCCACTGAACAGAGAGCGTCTCTGGAAAAATGGATAGACAAGATAATAAGGCCAGATATTACATGTAGCCGATGTCTGATGACTCCAGGCCAACATAAGATATCAAGACTGCTCGCCAAATGTTGGCTCACCTGCAAGAGATGTTTGGTGAATAGAGTGCGCAGCCAAGTTTCAAGTCACGAAATGCTTTTAAGGCTAAGATCGTGATGGGCAGTCAGTCCAAGATCCTGTCTAAATGATCAAGGACAGAGAGCTTAAGAAGCTCGTTGAAGTTAGACTTGGATCTGCAGAACGATATTTCTGCAATCCTTGATTGATGCATATGGGCAATTCAATATTACCACATGCATAAACTCAAAATTCCTTGGCGAATTAATGAATATGCTGGTCACCGCTGAGCTCTATGAAAGTTTCAGTTCTTGCTATGGAATGGACTTTTCAAAAAGAAAGTCTTATGAAAAGAAAAGAAGTCTGTGAAAAAGAGTGGAAGGAAAAAGAAGGCAGAAGAAGGAAAAGGCCGCTGCAAAGGAAAGTATTTCATTGCACAGCGATGGCCATGAAGCAAACTGCCCTACTTACCTGGCCACCCTAAAGAACAAGAAGGAAGGTCCTTCTGGAGGTATGCTCGTTATTGAGTCTAATCTTACAATTTCTTCTGCATCCAGTTGGATGCTTGACTCTGGTTCTAGTGCTCATCTGTGCACTTTCATGTAGGTCTTGAGGATAGCAGGAAGCTGAGGGATGGAGACATGATCCTACGCATTGAAAATGAAGCAAGGAGTTGCTGCAGTAGCCGTGAAACATATCCTCTTCGACTACCATCTGGTTTAGACTTAGTTTTGAAAGATTGTTATTATGTGCCTACAACAAGCAGGAATTTGATTTCTATTTCATGCTTAGCACAAGAAGGCTATGTGATTAGTTTTCTTAAGGCCATTGTAACATTCTTTATGAAAGAAATAAAATTGCAAATGGTTTCCTTATTAACGGTCTTTACCAGTTACATATTGATGTATCTATTTTCTAACTATCGAGCAAAATATGAATGCCATGAACAAAATGACCTAGGGATAGTCCAAATGATAGGTATCTATGGCACCTAAGATTAGGTCATATAGCAGAAGATAGGAATCAACAAATTGAGAAAATGGGCTATTGAGTCATGACTTCGAGTCATATCCAACTTGTGAATCTTGTCTTCAAGGCAAAATGACCAAACTCCCTTTTGTAGGACATGGGGAGAGGGCCACAGATCTCCTTGCCCTAGTATATACTGATGTGTGTGCCCATTTGTGTGCCGGCTAGAAGCAATTTTGTCTACTTCATTACCTTTACGATGATCTATCTAGGTAGGGTATGTGTATCTTATGAGACATAAGTCTGAAGCTTTTGAAAAGTTCAAAAATTCAGACATGAAGTAGAAAAAAAACTAAAAACCCATTAAGGTTCTTCGATCAGATCGAGGAGGTGAATACCTACCGGAATTCCTAGACTATTAAGGAAAATGGCATGTCTCTCAATGGACTCCACCAGGAACACCCTCAACAAGGTTTCAGAATGGAGAAATCGGACTATTGGATATGGTCCGATCCATGATGAGCTTCAAACTCCCTGATTTCTTTGGACATTCATTGTTACTCAATTTATCTAGAATAGGGTTCCCTAAAACCGTTCCTACACACCGTATGAGATATGGCACGGTAAGAAACCAAGTCTGAGTCATCTCAGAATTTGGGTTGTCCGCCATGTCAAAAGACAAACAAGCAACAAGTTAGAGTTTAGGTCCTTTAGAGCTGATTCAGGAAATCCCTAAAGAGTCATTAGGATACTATTTCTACATTCCAGAAGACCATAATGTGATTGTGAGTCGACATGCATCTTTCTTGAAAATGTTTATTCAAGAGCGGCATTGGAAGCAGATTAAGCTTGATGAGAAAGTCAAGTACAACGAGCTAAGGACCAAATTGGAACCAAATCAGGTTGAGCCAATAAGAACACTACCTCCTCACCTCATAGATCAAAAGAGTTTCCGTCCCCTAAGAGATACTTAGGTAATATTCAGAGGAAGTAGAGGAAAATGTTTCCTCGTAGGTAATGGTGCTCATGGTGATGACCCAAAACCTACAATAGGCGATATCAGATATCGACAAAAATGGCTAAGGCAATGCAGTCAGAAATTGACTCGATGCACTCAACCAAGTCTGGACCTTGGTAGATCCATCAGAAGGTATAGCTATTGGGTGTAAATGGATCTTCCAAGAGAAAGATTGGTGCAGATGGAATGTGGAGACATTCAAGGCAACTAGTGGCAAAAGGTTATAGTCAACGCGAAGGCATTGACTATCGATACCTTTTCCCCAGTGGCTATGCTAAAATCCATCCCAACATTGCTTGCCGTTGCAGCCTATTTCGATTACGAAATATGCAATGGACGTGAAACGGGTCTTATGGATATCTTAGGAGATATCTAATATGGAATAGCCGCTAGGTTCACATCCAGTGATACTGATCATAAGGTTTGCAAGCTGCAAAGCCCAAATGGACTTAAGCAAGCATTCGGAGCTGGAACACTCATTTCAATGATGGATAAAAATATTTGTTCATCAAAATGAAGAGAACCGTGTGTTTCAAAAAAGGTCAAGTGGAGCGCTGTTTCCTCGTATTGTACGGGATGACATCCTCTTATGGAAAATGATATTCCCATGATGAGTCAAATTAGGTTTGTCCAAGGAATTCTCATGAAAGCCTAGGAAAGCATCCTTTATTCTAGGAATTGTCTATAGGGATAGACCGAATAGGATGCTAGGACATAGAAGATTACATAGAAAGTACTAAAAGGTTAGTATGGAAAACTCTAAAAGGGATTAAACCCTTCACATGATCATCTTCCAAGAAAATGCCCAGCACACCGAGGAAATAGAAGCATGAGCAAGATCCCTTATGCTTCTCAATAGGGAGCTCATGTATGCCATGCTAGTACACGACCTGATATAGCCCATGCTTGAGTGTCACAGCAGATATCAGTCAAATCCAGGTGAAGAACACTGAATTCGTGAAGTATCTTAAGTACTTAAGAAGAACTAGGAATGGTTGGTCTTGGTAACGGAGAACCCAAGTCCAGGATACACAACTCAGATTCATGCCGATAGATGATCGAAAGTCGACATCTGGGAGTCTGTTTGTGTATGGTGTGCGTCACTGGAAGAGTTCCAAAACAAACAATCACCTCCTCACTGCGATTACCTCGAAAAGGTTATGTGAGGTCCAAGAGAGTTAACTTGCAGATAATGTGGCAGACCCACTTACAAAGCCGTTGGGCAGCAAAGATCGAAGCCCACCTTGAGAAGATGGGACTTAGACTTGTAGCCAATTGGCTTTAGGACAAGTGGAGATTGTTAGATATATGTGCCCTAGAAGCCAGAATTGGCTGACACTTGTAATACACTTCTAAGGGGCAAAATTATAATTTTGACTATAATATCAATAAAATGGGATTATTTTCTATCACATATGTGTATTTAGTGTCTGTGATACATCCTTTGAGTTAATGTAATGATAATTCATATTTTCAAGAGTTGAAAATTTAAGACATGAATAATCATTATTAACTCATAAAATGCTCCGACCATAGGATCATCACGAGGATGGTGATTGATCCGAAAGGTTGGTGTACAATCGCTTCTCTTTAGTAGATGAGTCTTGAGTCTATGGTGTGGAGACACCAGAGCGAGAGTACAGATACTCGTTAGAGAACGAGGGCACTGAGCGTGACCACCTCGAGTAGTCATTAGGGAGTCTACCTTCTCGTCAATGACTGACTCGATGCTGCAGTAGTGTGTCTGGTTCTTTGACCTGAGGTGCATCGGTAGTTCACCTTGAGAGTGTTATAGTTTGACTACACCATTACTCGATCTCCTAGCCATTCGGAATCCTGAGGTGTATGTTGGCTATAGCATGTTCATTGTAGGAACTGGATGGCATCAAGATGGAATCTATCTACCTCGGTGGTAGAGGAGCAGCCCTATGATGATCATGAGAATCAAGTCCAGAAGTCCATGGCCATGGCAGAGTGAAATAATAGAAAGAGTTTCTATTTAGATTTTCACATCGGACTTCGAATCGAATGATTACATCATATGACAGAAACTAGGGTTTGACGAGTTCACCTTAACCCTAATCTGATCGGGGCTCAAGATAGAAGAACTTAATCACACAGGTAGCTGCACCAAGAGGTTCGCATTCAGCTCTGATGGGTTGCCACCATATACTGCTAGGTGTCACTGGTGGATTTTGGGAGCAATTAGAATGATTTAGATGATCGATCATTCTAGCTGTTCGAATCAGAAGAGTTCTGATCCATCGAAAGGAGTTTCGATGATGTCGATGATAGAGATCATGACATATCCCATTACCATATAGAACTGAACCTAACTGGGTCACACAAACAAGGGTTTGAATCTGGTGATCATCAATTGAACTAATGTTCAATTGATCTGAATGAGATTCAATTAGGTTCAAGAAAATCGTGCTAGCACTCGATTGAACCTAACGTTCTTCTTTTGCTATCATAAATAAGTTGTCCTGACTGAGCCAAAGGAGTTTGTGCTCAATCAGAGGCCTTCATATGGTCTGACTGGAGCTTGTCCAAGTCAGAAAAGGTTGTCTTATTTTGTAAGACATTACCTGCCATTTTTGGTCACCTGCCATTTCTTGTTCTTTGACTTTGGTCAAAAGTCTACCTTTGACTGATCAAATGTTGACCATTGACACTTTGACTTTTGACCACATGTCATGCACCTATTGGAAAGCTGGTGGGGGCCTGTCCCCCTGCCAGAATCTGGCAAAGAGGAGGGCACACACCACCCTTGGCGTGTGCCCAAGTTGGAGGCGCCTAGGAGTCCTTGTTGGACGAGGACTCCATCTCCTATTTGGATTTCAATTAGAGTTCTCCCTAAAACCAAGTTTGACTGATCTTAGGCGCCCTCTAAGGAGGAATCCAGGGGACTCTATTCCCACCAATCAGATTTAGATCTGATTTCACAAAGGGTTGTGATTGGTTGGGAAGAAGAGGAGTTGGATCACGCTTAGTCTATAAATAAGACCCTACGCCCAACTCAAAGTATGATTGAATCACAATTCCCCATGCCCCAAGGCTGCCTCTCCCCTCTTCCTCCATGCCAAACCACCTTCTCCCTCTCCTCTCCACGTCCAAAAGGAGTTTTGGATTCTTGGTTGGTGCGATCCAGGCAAGAGAAAGGCGATCAAAAGCTAGAAGGCTGCACTGCTGCAAAGGACAGCTGCTGATCTTCAAAAGGAGTTTTGAAGATCCTCCAGATCAGATCCAGATCTGATTTTTGGAGACGTGATAGAGAAGAAGAGGATCTCCAGATCAAGTCCGAGTGGATACCGGTAGAGGCCAGGCGCTTGCGTGGCTAGATCCAGAACCTTCCGCTGCATACAGGATCATCAACGGGTAATTGGATTACCCAAATCAGGTAAATTAAATTTGATTTAATTTATCCTTATTTTATTTTATTTATTAAAATAATAAGAATCAGATCTGAAACATCCCAGATCTGATACAGATCAAAGAGAAATTTTTGAAATATATCTCTTGATCTGATCAGATCTGAACGAGCCTGGACCGGAAAATCAGGATTTTTCTTCAGTTGTGTGCCATAAGTGTTGGTTGTCCTCTTAACCAAAAGGTATGGAGATACTGTTATGGCATGCAGGTGAAGTATAGGGGTACGTTTCACTGAATGTGATCCAACTGTGGAGCTCTCAATTGTCAAGAGTTGCTTGTGAAGGATATGGGTATAAGTGTCCCTTAGACCTGAGATCATCATGATGACCTGCAAGCAACTCACTGCACTTAGGTATCGGACTATCTGAATTTCTAATTCAGTGATGGAAGGCTATTGGGTGCAGTCAAGTACTTGGCTTGTCAGTGTGTGAGTCAAGATGGAATTAACCCCTCCAAGTGTTGGAGCAAGTGCATCGTTGTATTTCAATTTAGCAAATCTTCGGTCAGGGTAGTCCATATGATGGATGCTAAATTTTGAAATACGATGTGGATAAATTTTAGGATTGATGGTAAATCCTAGATCATCCTTTGAGCATTGAGGTCAAGGGGATGAATTATATGGTAACCATATACCACAGGTTCGTCGATGTTGCATTGCAATTATTCGACCTATCCGGACGTCGGGTACCATTATTAGATGGTCACATCGATTCGTACAGAAAATTAGTTTCTGTGCTACCGGCTTAGGATTCGAACCTATGGAGTCACACACAATAGGAGTTTCTATCTGATCTGATGGCTGATATTGAGTCTCGATGATCTAAGACTCTATGGTCAAGAGTCCAATTGGACTAGGACTCTGTGACCAAGAGTCCTTCGTGTTCAGTACTCTTTGAACGAGAGTCCTGATGAGTTGGGACTCTATGGTCGAGAGTCCCACTGGACTGGGACTCTATGACCAAGAGTCTTAATGGACTGGGACTTTGAGTCCTACTTATCTGAAAGTCTCTGATCAAGAGTTCCACTGGCCTGAGACTCTATGATCTCGAGATCCATTCATTTAGGACACTGGGTTCAAGAGTCCCATTGGATTGGAATTCTTCAGGAGTTTCATGTTGATGGGACTTTGATGCCCGGTAACCCATCCGATTGGGACTCTAATATTTTTGGAGTATTAATTAGCAATTCGATTGCTGATTAGCTTAATTTGATTAAGCGATGAGGATTTGATCAAGTCCAATCGAATTTGATTCGATTGGGTTTGACCCGATCAGGTCATGAGATGACTTAATCGCTAAGGGAGATTCGATCATGATTTGATCAGGACCTGGACCTAATTAATTTCTAATTTAATTAAAATTTTATTGATTTAAATTAAACCAATTTGGTTGGGTTAAACTTGATCTAATTGGTTTAAATTAATTGGTTTGGTTGAAACCAAGTAGGACCAAGTCAAATGAGATTTGAATTTAAATTCTCCCTAGCGCCCACCATATTTGACTTTTCTACCTTGACCCACGCCTTCCTCTGATTTTTGCATAAGATTTCTCACACAGAAATGAATGTGCGCCCTTCCTCTCTTCTGCTTTTGACCTGGTCCAAGGGTTGGACCAATTCAAATTTAGTTGAATTTTGAATTCAACTTGGTTGGTTTGAAATTTGAAAAACCTAATCTCTTCCTTATCTATTCTCCACGCTTACCTATCTTTTGTCACACATTTTTTTGGCAATTTTTGATTTAGGGCAAGCAGGAGGAGAGTCCTTCTACTTGTCACCCTCTTGGATGAGGCGTTGGAAAAGGATAAGACCCCATTTGAATTCAAATACTACAAGTTGGTTGAAACTAGTTCAACCAATCTTAACCTATCCACTCCATATGGAATTGCCACTTATTTTTCATGCTATAAATTATGAAAATTTTTATGCATGAAGCTTGAGGGGTTACCTTCCTATGGTAAAAATTTGAAAGTGATTAGGCATTGGTTTTGGGCGAAAAAAATCTTAGAGTGAAGAAAGAAGGTGATCGATTGGATTGATCACGACCAGCCATTAAAGGCTCCAGCAAGGAGCTAGCACTCCAATGGGGCTGATCGGGAGCAGTAGCTTCGTGTGGACTAACCATAGACCAGAGCATTATCCAGTGGATTCAAATTGCGATGATCAGCTATCCGCAAAAAGGTATTGAGTTCTGAACTCATATCGATCAACAAATTCGATTTGCTGATCGATCATATTTAAATTTTAAATTACATATTAGCATGCCTAGATCCTGAGTAGGATTTAAATTGATTAGATCAATACATGTAGTAGATTAATATTTGATTATATTTATTTCTACTGCTATTTTATTCGAAAAAATTTCAAAAATGCATGCTTAAACCCTACGCGATTTCCTTCGATGGTATCAGAGCAACTGGGTTGCTTGACATGTCTAATATGTAATTAAAAATTAAATGTTAGTATATTTGATATGCTTAATCCAAATAACTTAGTAATCGAGAATGAATGAGTCATTAAGCCGTCTGATCATAAGGGACAAGTATGGTTTAAAGGCCATCTCCTCCCATTCAGTGGGGATCCCTTATGGTGGTAGGAGTGCCACCGTAAACTTATTAAGATGAACAGTGAAAGAATTTTAATGATTAAAATTATTTCAATTAAAAAATTAAATATGAATGTGTTTTAGATTAAATCTAAAAGGTTGATTCATAGTTTAATTTTTATTGTTTTATTTTCTGTTTAAAACTAGCAATGGGTTGCTGTTTGAAAAATGAGCCGACCCATTTTTGAAATGAGTCGACCTATTTGGAAAACAAAAAATAAAAATCTTTCAAAATTTAAAAATTATTTTTGAAATGCCGAATCCTGACCCATCAGTCCAAAAAACTTAATTAAAAGAATTAAGTATTATTCATAGGGTCTAGAATTATGAATTAAGATCCTAAGATAAAATCATAAGACATTGGGTTAAAGGGTTAGATGAATTAGGTTCATAAATTGGGTTAGATCTAAGGTTAGTTAAAAAATGGATTAATCTAGAGTAATTGATCAAATCTAACCAAGTGTTGAATTAGATTAGGTCAAGGACACTTTAGAATCAACTCCAATGGTTGTAGTTGGATGAGTCCATATCTTTAACAAGATCAAGATGGACTTAATTCATGGCTAAGCGGTCTAGCCCGAAATTGCTAAGTTGATCAAATTAAATCTAATTAAGCAGTTGGTGTCTAAGGTAAGTTTGACAGTTTAGACCAGTGGTTTTTAATCGGGAGCTACTCGCACTGATTCGATCTTTGACGAGTTAATGGCATATCCCTTCCACTGATCTTACTTACCTGGCCGACATGGTCGATTAGGATTTGATTAGATTACTTGGTGATTCGGACTAACCCATGTCACTAGGAATCAGTTTGACTGATTTCAATCAGTATGACTAAACTAGGTGCCTATGGACTTAAATTGATCCTAGTCCTAACCTATTGACTTGATGAAGTCAGTGGAAGAATTTGACTTTGTGAAGTCAGTAGGAGAAATTTGGTCCGTATCCTTTTTATTCTTAAATCACATGTAAACTAAATCTTTTAAATTATTAGGTTCTTAAAATGACTAAGTTATGGGGATAATTGAGTCATAGCCTCCCATTAAGGTGAATAGTAATGAGTCCAATCTTCTGGGTGGACATTGGAGGTGCCTTACACCTGATGTTCATCTGGATATTGAAATTGCTATCTATCATATGATGATTAGGTCGCACTCTCTTAATGGTGATCAGGTTAGCCAGAGCTTTCCTCGGGCCTGGTTATCATTGGTTTGATGCACCGAAGTCAATCATGTTAATGATTGGACCTAACCAGACCTTTTCAGTGGAGGCCACAGCCTACTGATTTGGCATCTCGGGCAAAACCTAAATACTAAAAATTATTTGGAGAAATAATTGATCGTGAACCTACTTGTAGATGCACACGGGTTAGCCAGAGCTTTCCTCAGGCCCGTATGTAGTCTATGTGGATTTCAGTACCCGCTAAGAAGTTAGTGTAATTCCTCGAATTGGAGGTAGAGGCTACCAATTCATTAAAAATAGTGAAAGAACCTTTAGACTAAAGTCCAAGTCTTTAGGATTAATTAATTCAAGTATTAATAAGATTTCATGTTTTCTTTTCAGATAATTAGAATGGCTAGATTTAGTCCGCTCCATTCACTGTTGGACAGTGGCAAGTGTTTAGGACCTAAGAACAAGGAGTCTAGTGTTGACCTTAATAAGGCAGACCCAAAGAGGAATTGTCCTCTGAACCCAAATAGGCTGAATAGGAGAAATCAGCAAGTGGTTGCTGGTCAAGGCTGTTATATGATAACATCTTGCAATTTCTCCATATATGATACATCTACTTGGGTATTAGATACCGAGAGTCCGATTCATATATGCAATTCATTGCATGGACTTTAAATTGGTAGAAAATTTGAGAATGATAGATTTCTTAATGTTGGGGATGGAAGTCAAGTTCCAGTCCTAGCATTGAAAACTCTTGAATTATTTTTTAAAAATAATAGTATCATTTTAAGTGACTGTCACTATTGTCTATCTTTTATGATGAACATAATATCCATTGGGCTTTTGGCCCAAGATGGTTATAGTTTATCAATAAAGGGACATTATTGCGATATCATTATGAATGATGTCACAATAATGCAAGGATAATTAAGAAATGGCATTTATATTTTATCACAGTCTATTAGTGTAATATACACGTCGAATAAATGACCAAAACTAGATAATGTCACTAATGCTTATCTTTGGTACTATAGGCTCGGTCATATAAACAAGAATAGGATTAACAGGTTAGTCAAGGAGCGTATTCTTGACATTGATAATTGTGAATCATTGAATACCTATGAGTCCTGCCTTCTTGGTAAGATGACCAAATTACCTTTTACTGAAAAAGATGAGCGGGCCACTGAGCTTCTAGGTCTAGTACATACTGATGTACGTGGACTTATGAACACATGTGCTAGAGGTAGATTTTACTACTTCATTACATTTACTGACGACCTATCTAGGTATGGGTATGTCTATCTTATGAAGAGTAAATTCGATTCGTTTGAAATGTTCAAACGATATCGAAATGAGGTAGAAAAATAACTTGGAAAGAGTATTAAAATTCTTTGGTCTGATCGAGGAGGTGAATATCTTTCCAACGAGTTTTTGACATATCGAGGAGAGAATGAGATTCTCTCACAATGGACCCCTCCTGGAACACCACAACATAATGGTTTATCTGAAAGGAGGAATCGAACCCTGTTGGACATGGTTCGGTCCATGATGGAGTTTACAAGTCTGCCGATTTCATTTTGGGGTTATGCACTAGAAACTGCCTATTTTATTCTGAGCAAGTCTGTTGCAAAGACTCCATATGAGATATGGATTGGGCGTAAATCGACACTCTCTCACTTTAGGGTTTGAGGATGTCTGGCTTATGTTAAACATTTGCTGTAGGAAAAGCTTGGACCTAAGTCCGGTAAATGCTTGTTCATAAGGTATCCTAAGAAAACTAGGGGTTATTACTTCTACCTTACTGAAGAACAAAAGGTGTTTGTCAGCAATAGAGCAATCTTTTTGGAAAAGTTCCTTAGTAAAGGAACAGCTACCTCTAATGTTGAACTTAATGAAGTTCGACAGATGGAAAAATCGACATATTCTAGTGAACCTGCAAAACTAGATTTGATAAGATCAAATCCAGAGCCTATTGAAATGGCACTAAGAAGATCCAGTAGAGTACCGTGTCAACCGAACAGATACTACGGTTTCTTAGTTCGGAACGGTGATCCCATCGAACTCGATGAGAACGACGAGGATCTAATCACCTACATGGATGTCATACAGAGGTCTGACTCTGATATGTGGCTGAAAGCCATGGAATCTGAAATGGAGTCCATAAAGGTCAACAGTGTATGGACACTAGTTGGTCCACCTGAAGGGGTAAAATCCATTGGGTGTAAGTGGATTTTTAAAAAGAAATAGGGCACAGATGGGAAGGTGGAGACCTATAAAGCCCATCTGGTTGCCAAAGGATATCGTCAGAGTTATGGTATTGACTATGACGAGACGTTTTCCTCAGTGGCAATACTCAAATCTATTTGGATCATGCTTGCGATAGCAGCTTACCTAGACTATGTGATCTGACAAATGGATGTGAAAATAGCTTTTCTAAATGGAGAGTTGGATGAAAAGGTGTATATGATACAGTCTGAGGGTTTCACATCCACAGACGAGTCTAAGATGTGTAGGCTTCAAAGATCCATCTATGAATTGAAGTAGGTATCGCGGAGTTGGAACACGCATTTTGATAAAGTAATAGAACATATGGCTTCATTAAGAATGGAGAACCCTACGTGTATAAATGAGCCAATGGTTCTATTGTTGTATTATTTGTACTGTATGTTGATGATATTTTCTTAATCGGAAATGACATCCCTGCATTACAGAGAATAAAGGTTTGGCTATCGTCTCAGTTCTCCATGAAAGACTTGGGAGAAGCTTCCTACATCCTAGGGATGAGGATCTATAAGGATAGATTTAAAAGGTTGCTAGGATTATCCCAGTCCACATACATTGATACCGTGCTAAAAAGGTTCAGCATGAAGAATTCCAAGAAGGGCTATCTCTCGATAGGCCATGGAATTTTGCTCTCGAAGAGGGATTGTCCGACAACTCCTTAAGAGAGAGAGCGTATGAGTAGAATACCATATACTTCGACAGTGGGTTCTATTATGTATGCCATGATGTATATGAGATCAGACGTGGCATACTTACTAGGGATAGTGAGCAGATACTAGTCTGATCCAGGTGAAAATCACTGAAAGATTGTGAAGACAATCCTGAAGTATTTGAGAAATACCAAGGACCAGTGGCTCATCTATAGAGATACTGACTTAAAATTTGTGGGATATACTGATTCCAGTTTTCAGTTAGATCATGATGATAGCAAAAATGTATCAGGTTTTGTGTTTACCCTAAATGGTGGAGCAGTCTGCTAGAAGAGTTCCAAGTAGCACACTGTAGCCAATTTTGTATGCAAGGCGGAGTATGTCACGGCATCTGATGCTGCGAAGGAAGCTGTGTGGCTGTGGAAGTTCATTGGCGAGCTAGGAGTGGCACCCTCCTTGGATGGTCCGATTTTGCTATACTGTGATAGCACTGGAGTCATAGCTCAAGCGAAGGAGCCAAAGGCACATTAGTGCACTAAACATATTGTGCGTCGCTACCACCTTGTACGAGAAATCGTGGAGCGAGGTGACATTGAGCTTTAGAAGATTGATGGAAAGGAGAACGTGGCTAACCCCTTTACTAAAGCTCTAGGAATCAAAGAGTTCAATAATCATAAATGGAAGATGAGTATTCGATACTGTTCTGAGTGGCTTTAGTCTAAGTGGGAGTTGTTGGAAATTGTATCTTAAAGCCAATCATCTAGGTTGTAGATGGTTGAGCTAAATGTAATTGTACTTGAATTATTGATAAATAAAATTATTATTTTGGCCTTTTCATCATTTTGTGCATCTTTCTGTAATGAACTCTTCTGTATTGAAGTTCTTAGGACTATTTAGACTCAACAAAGGAGGATTTGTCGTTTAGTCCTCAAAACGTGTTCACGACCAAATGATTCATTGTTATCCAAAATGATAACGTATTGAGTGTAAATCGTTGTGTGCCATAAGTGTTGGTTATCCTCTTAACCAAGAAGTATGGAGATACTGTTATGGCATGCAGGTGAAGTGTAGGGGTATATTTCACTGAATGTGATCCAACTGCGGAGCTCTTTACTGTCAAGAGTTGCTCACGAAGGATATGGGTATAAGTGTCCTTTAGACTTGAGATCACCATGGTGACCTGCAAGCAACTCACTGCACTTAGGTACCAGAATATTTAAATTTCTAATTCAGTGACGGAAGGCTACTAGATGCAGTCAAATACTTGGCTTGTCGGTATATGAGTCAAGATGGGATTAACCCCTCCAAGTGTTGGAGTAGGTGCATCGCTGTATTTCAATTTAGCAAATCTCCAGCCGGGGTAGTCCATATGATGGATGCTAAATTTTGAAATACAATGTGGATAAATTTTAGGGTTGACAGTAAATCCTAGATCATCCTTTGAGCATCAAGTTCAAGGGGATGAATTATACGGTAACCATATGCCATAGGTTTGTCGATGTTGCGTTGCAATTATTCGACCTATCTAGACGTCGGGTATCATTACTATATGGTCACATCAATTGGTACAGAAAATTAGTTTATGTGCTACCGGCTTAGGATTCGAACCTATGGAGTAACACATAATAGGAGTTTCTACCTGATCTGATGGCTGATATTGAGTCTCGATGATGTAAGACTCTATGGTCAAGAGTCCCACTGGACTGAAACTTTGTAACCAAGAATTTCACTGGACTCGGACTTTGTGATCAAGAGTCCTTCATGTTCAGGACTCTCTGAATGAGAGTCTTGATGACCTGGGACTCTATGGTCGAGAGTTCCACTAAACTAGGACTCTATGACCAAGAGTCCTAGTGGATTGGGACTCTGAGTCCTACTTATCTAGGACTCTTTGATCAAGAGTCCCACTGATCTGGGACTCTATGATCTCGAGATCCATTCGTTTAGGACACTGGGTTCAAGAGTCCCACTGGATTGGGACTCTTCAGGAGTTTCATGTTGATGGGACTTTGATGCTCGGTAACCCATTCGATTGGAACTCTAATATTTTTGGAGGATTAATTAGCAATTTGATCGCTGATTAGCTCAATTTGATTAAGCGATGAGGATTTGATCAAGTCCAATGGAATTTGATTCGATTGGGTTTGACCCGATCAGGTTATGAGATCACCTAATCGCTAAGAGAGATTCGATCCTGATTTGATCAAGATCTGGATGTAATTAATTTCTAATTTAATTAGAATTTTATTGGTTTGAATTAAACCAATTTGGTTGGGTTAAATTTGGTCTAATTGGTTTAAATTAATTGGTTTGATTGAAACCAATTAGGACCAAGTCAAATGAGATTTGAATTTAAATTCTCCCTAGCGCCCACCATATTTGACTTTTCCACCTTGACCCATGCCCTCTGATTTTTGCGTGAGATTTCTCACGTAGAAATGAATGTGCGCTCTTCCTCTCTTCTGCCTTTGACTTGATCTAAGGGTTAGACCAGTTCAAACTAACTTGAATTTTGAATTCAACTTGGTTGGTTTAAAATTTGAAAAACCTAATCTCTTCCTTATCTATTCTCCATGCCTACCTATCTTTTGTCACACATTTTTTTGGTGATTTCTGATTGAGGGTGAGCAGAAGGAGAGTCCTATTTGTCACCCTCTTGGATGAGGCGTTGGAAAAGGATAAGATCCCATTTGAATTCAAATACTAGAAGTTGGTTGAAACTAGTTCAACCAATCTTAACCTATCCACTCCATATAGAATTTCCACTTATTTTTCATGCTATAAATTATGAGAATTTTTGTGCATGAAGCTCGAGGGGTTACCTTTCCGTGGTAAAAATTTGAAAGTGATTGGGCATTGGTTTTGGGTGAAATAAATCTTGGAGTGAAGAAAGAAGGCGATCGATTGGATCGATTGCGATTAGCCATTGAAGGCCCCGATAAGGAGCTAGCACTCCAGTGGGGCTGATCAAGATCAGGAGCTCCGTGTGGACCAACCATAGAGGCCGGACATGTGTGCGGCTGTGGTGCGACACCAGAGCATTATTCGGTAGATTTAGATTGCATTAATCCGCGAAAAGGTATCGAGTTCTGAACTCGTATCGATCAGTAGATTTGATTTACTGATCGATCACATTTAAATTTTAAATTACATATTAGCATATCTAGATCCTGAGTAGGGTTTAAATTGATTAGATCAATGCATGCAGTAGATTAATATTTGATTATATTTACTTTCGCTGCTATTTTATTCGAAAAAGTTTCGAAAATGCATGATTAAACCCTACGCGATTTCCTTCACTAATGCCATAAAGTGGTTGTACCTACCCGATGCAACCGAACAGCTATGACCAGCCGAGAACGATTAACACCAGTTAGGCACCCGCATCTCTACAATGGTGGAAGATCGCTGGACTTAATATTAATTGAGGAGATTTAGGTTCAGGTCTCATCCTTAATTAGTCATATCAGTTATGACTAACCTAGTGGCATGGGTTAGCTCGAATCATCAGCAACCTAAGTCAAGACTTAATCAACCACATTAGCCAGGTAAGTGATATCGATGGGAGGGTATGCTATTAACTCAATTTATGCGAGTAGCTCCTAATTAAAGACCACCGGTCGAACTATTAAACTTACCTTAGACACCAATCGGTCAATAAGCATTGATCAGATCAGCTAATTAATTCAGGCTCGAACCACGAAGCCAAATTAGGTCTTTTAATTGGATTGACAACATGTGGCTGCTGGTCGATCTGACCAAACTTATAACTATTTGGGTTGGACATGAGAGATTAGACCTAAACCTAACCAACTATTGATTCGGTTTGATCAACCGCTCAAACTTGACCTAATTGAGCTATCTAACCCATTAACCCATGTTTTATATAGTAAATTTCAGATCTTAAATTCTGAATTTTAGATCTTTAATTTCACATCTTAATTCTCAATTAAGTATATTATGATCATGGGTTTAGTTTAGATGTCGAAACAATTTCAGATCTAAACTACATTAGGTTTACATTTCAAACAAGGTGACATATAACATTATTTCAGATCTAAATTAAAATCACATATCATATATGAAAAATCAGATCTAAAACTAATTAAGCATATATCATATGCATGCAAAATTTAGATCTAAAGAAAGATCAAATATGATTGAAAACTGTTTTCAAAAACTATTTATCAAAAAATCAGATCTAGTTTTTCAAATCAATGATCTAAAATATCTTTGCATCTCATACATGATTCAATAATTTTAGATCTAAATAAAACTGAAATAAATCATTTAGATTAGAAACTAACTTTCAGATCTAAGATTAAAATCAGATTAAATATGTCTCTTATGACCAAATGACCATAGAGATCAATCCAATCTAAATACTATGCATAAGGAATACAGATTAAAATCAGATTAAATATGTCTAATTGAAACATGGCTCTGATACCACTGTTAGAAAGCAAGGAAGGGCATATTACATGCATGTATTTCAAAACTATTTTGAAATTGTAGTGGAAAAAATAAATTAACTATTTTTATCATGCATTAAATCAAATCTAAAACCTTCTCTAACATGGATCTAAGATATATGAAATCTAAATTTAATTTATGAGATCAGATCTCATACCTTATCGCGGGTGGAAGAACTCCACGGTCGATGATCAAAAACTTGATAGGTTCCTAGAGCCATGCAAACGCCCAGCCTCTACAGGTATCCACACGAGATTTGATCTGATCCAAAGCTTGTCTATCTCCCCGAGGTGCTAGCTCCCTTGCAGAGAAGACCTTTTGATGATTGATTTGATCCATTTTCAGATCTGAAAGACAATCTTCAGTCGAAGTAGTGGAGATAGAAGAAAGGTAGCAGCAGCGTAGCTTTCTTCCTCGGATTCCCACGCCTTGTACCAATGGAGTTTTCCCTTCAAACTTGGAAGGGAGGACACCAAGAAGTCCCTCTCTCACTCTAGTGTCGGCCAAATTTTTTTCTAATTTTGAAAATCCTCTAGAGGCGTCCCAAAGATAGATCTTTTTAAGGTGGCACCTGATAGAGTCAAATTCTATCTAAAATTCAAAATAAATTTTAGATTTAAACCAATACTTATCCATATCCAAATGAGAGAATAAGTGGTCGACCAAGAAGTTAAAAAATGTGAAAAACCTCATGCAAATCTGAAATTTGCATGAGGAGAGAAGGGGCGTGGACAATGGGTGGCGCATGGAAGAGTCCTTCACAAAATGGACTTTAGGGTTTTGGATTGAGTCTCAAACCAAAAGTAATTCGGTTGACCTAAACACCTGATTGAACCTAATCTAATTAGGTCTCTAATCAGATTAAATCCTAATCCAATTAAGATTTAATTGAATCCAAACTCAGATTAAATCAGAAATTGATTCCATTGCAATTGAGTTATCTCATAACTCAATCAAACCAAACCCAATTCAAGTCAAACTGAATCCAATTCAATTAGACTTGATCTAAAACTTATTGGTCAATCAAATTGAGCCTAATTAGTAATTAAATTACTAATTTATCCTTCTTGAGTTAATTATCAATCGTATTGACAATAATATCCTTAATGATTCACAATCATCGATCAATCATCGGATCAGATAGAAACCTCTTTTGTGTGTGATCCCGTAGGTTCTATTCTATCTGATAGTGAGATACATTATGATCTCTATCATAATATCATCAGAACTTCTTTCGATGGATTGGAACAATTCCAACACTACCCATCTAGAATCATCGATCATCAAGACAATGTTCGTGGGTCCCACAACCCACCAGTGACACCTAGCAGTATGTAGTGGCAACCCAGTAGAATGGAAGTATGAATCTCTAGGTACAGTTATTATATGATTCAGTTCTTTTACTGTGAGTCTCGACTTGATGGAGGTCATAGATAACTCATCAAACCCCATCGTCAGTCATATGCAAGATTGGCTCGACTTGAGTTCTTATGTGAATCTCGTGGAAACTTCTTTCTAGAATTCACTCTTTCTTTGGCCAAAGACTTACTGAACTCGGTCTCGCGAATCACATGGGACTATACCTTTTCTACTAAGGTCAATAGATTCCATCTAAGTGCATCCTACTCTTAATAGTGAACCTGAACCCATCATAGCCAACATACACAGCAAGGATCCGAATGGCTAGGGACCAAGTAGACGTGCAGTCAAACTATAGCAGCCTCACTACAAATAGCCAATGTACTGCAGGTTAAAAAACTAGTCATACCACTATAGCATCAAGAATACCACTAATGAGTGAGTAAACATTCAAATGATTTCTCGTAATGGTCACGCTCAGTGCAAATTGTTCTCTAACAACCACCTATATTATCACCCTAGTGTCATCACACTGCAGACTTGAGACTCATCTGTCTATGAAGGAGGTTATCATGCACCGATCTAACTGGATTAATCACTGTCCTCCGTGATGATCCTCCGATCAGGAGCATTTAGAAATTAACCACTGATAATGTATGTCTCAAATTCTTAATATTTTGAGAATACGCAAAATCATCTTTGTTAATTTATAGGACAAATCATGGACACATAAACATGACTGAAAATAAGAATGCCCTTTATTAATAATAAAAGTTTTACAAGTTCAAATACAAGCCCTGAAAAATAAATGTGTCAGCCAACAATTGGCTTTCTAGGGCACACATCTAACACCATCTCCTAGGCAACTAGATTCTGGTTACTTCCATTATCAATGATCAAGTACAGGACTTTTTCCCAGCAATATAGTGAGTTCAAAAGATTTTTATGAAGCCAGTCTTCTTTGTCATTAGCCAGCATGCAACATACATCTTCAAAATAATAAGTATTTCACTATATCAGTTTCAATTTCATTCTTCAATATCTTCAACTTCATATATTTCTTCATTTTAATTTCCAAGATCCAATTTCACAAATTTTTTGATTGCTCTCCTTGCTCCTTGGTAAGATTAACCTGATCATTTAGTTTAGCTTGGAAAATGCTGCTTAAAGATCAATGGCGAAATTCAGAACACTATTAACATTTGATCACCCCTTGAATTAAATCATCACTTTGTGCTTGTTCATGCCTTATATTTGAAATACTTGCTTGCCATCCAGGACATGAACCGTTGCTTGGCTTCCTTGAGCAGAAGTAACTGTCTAACTACTTTATTCACTGATGCTAAATTCGTTTCTAGGCTTTTTGGAGGAACTCTGAGAGAGACGAACTTTGAGTGCTAGCTGATATGCAACACTTCTTATATAAGGCTGCTGCGATCTGAGCTGATCTTGTATAGCCAATTGTAGCCCATATACACATTAGCTAACCATTTGGGATTAAGTTTCAGCCAATTGACTCCTCAATGTTAATTGATCAAACTCTTGTATGTACCTTTCTTTTGTTTGCTTATGCCAGCCCAGTTAGGTCTTGCAATCTGTTTGTGGTCCCAATCTAACCACTACCACTCAATAAATTTACTGTATTCATAGTTTAAGCTGAATGTGAACAAATTTTGTTGATTTAATTCATGGCCAGCATGTATTAGACTTGTCAAAATGAACTTGAGACATTTTAAATGCCCTTGATATGTAATCTCATGAAAGTCATGATGACTTTTAAAGATGAAATCCAACTAGTCTTTAATAATAGTATACATGGATATGTCCAATGCATGACATCCCAATAACCAATTTGTGTCAATTCGGTACTTCAATATGGTTAAATATGTGTCAAATACTTAAAATTTATCCTACTTAAGTTTGAAAGGGCTTCTATACTCCCTGTATGTTTGGGATACTCCCCAAACACATCTAGGAATGAGTAGAGGGCTTTCTTTTTCTTTTCATTTTATAAAAAAATGAATTTTTATCTTTTAATGGAAACATGATAATTGATGTTAGAGCATGTGATGTTGATGTTATTGAAGTATAGAAAATAACCTATGGATTTGAATCAAGGTATAGTTTAGCACGCCCTTGTGCCATTCCGTGTTGGGCCCTGAACTGACATAGTAGCGAGAGAGTGCAAGAGAAGAGAACCAAAGAGAGGAAAAGAGAGAGAGAGGGAGGAGGGAACGGGAGGGAGAGGGCGGCCTCCAGCCAAAGGGCCATAGAGACCCTTGGATGACTGGAGTAGCGGGCAAGAGGAAGAACTGAGAGAGGAAAAGAGAGGGAGAGGGGGGAGGGAAGGAGAAGGAGAGGAAGGGGATGCTAGCGGTGGCCGCTGGAGGGCCGCAGAGGCCCTTGAATGGTAGGATCTTTCTCCCCGCCATCCATAGATTGAAATAGGGTTGCCGACTCACTATGAGTTGGCAAAAAAAATTTAAATCATGATCAAAACATTGGCGAGTTGCCTTTATTTTGATCTAGCAGAGGGTAGGAAGGAAGATGTAGCCATTCGGAGGCCTCCATGACCCTCCAAAAGCAACCCTCGACATCTCCATCATCTCCTTCTCCTTCCCTATTTCTCTCTCTATTCGTCTTTCTTGAGGAAGGCGGAGCTCCAGAGGCCTTAATAGCCCTCCAGTGTCCTTGGTGGGTCTCCGATAGCCTTTGGTGGCCTCCCCAGCCTTTTCATCTCCTTCCCTCCCCCTCTCTCTCTTCCTCTCCTTCCTTCTTCCTTCGCCCCTCATAGGTGTTTTATTTTCAATGCTGAAACCATCCCAGTTGGCTGCTAGTCTAGTTCAGCATGCCCCAAATCAGGCAGTTCCATCTGGCTCGGTGAACCCTAATTTGAAGTAAAATTGAAAGAGAAGCAATTGGCCGATAGAATGATCAATGGTAAGGTTTAAGGCTAAAGAATGACCAAAGCAACTATATTTGAGCAAATCAGTGTATTGATAGAGCATGAACAATGAAGTTAATGCTGTCCCAATTTCATTTATGTGGTACCATGTATCGGAAAAAATTGATCATCATATCTCTAATAATTGATGACCACCTAGTATATGCTAGACTAGATATTATGATGACATCGTTAAATTGGACTAGTTTCAGGTATAATACTTTAAATCGGTTAAATAACCATAATCTTAACCATTGTGCCTTGTCTTGATTATGTAAGGTCAGCTTTCTGAAACTCCATTCACCAGTACTTTTTAGATGCTAACTCTATTGTTACTTTAAGCTATTGCAGATCCTTTTTCATAATTTCTTCCATGTCATGTGAGTTCTTGCTGTATTCGTAAACATATTGAAGCACCTTTCCATAGGGGAGCCTTAGATTCCTGTTACACAAGTCCATACCTTAGTTACTATGATTCTTATATCCCTTTTGAAATACTTTTTCCTTACTATGCTCTTCCTACTTTACCACACATTCGTCTTGATATACAAACTTTTTGTTAGATATGTGTGCCCTAGAAGCCAGAATTGGCCGACACTTGTAATACACTTCTAGGGGCAAAATTATAATTTTGACTATAAATAATAAAATGGATTATTTTCTATCATAAATGTATATTTAGTGTCTGTGATACATTCCTTGAGTTAATGATAATGATAATTTTATTTTCAAAAGTTGAAAATTTAAGACAAGAATTTTCATTATTAACTCATAAAATGCTCATGATCGTAGGATCATCATGAGGATGGTGATTGATCCGGAAGGTTGGTGTACAATTGCTTCTTCATAGTAGATTAGTCTTAAGTCTACGGTGTAGAGACACCAGAGCGAGATTATAGGTACTCGTTAGAGAACGAGGGCACTGAGCGTGACCACCTTGAGCAGTCATAAGGAAGTCTACCTTCTCGTCGATGACTGACTCGAAGCTGCAGTGGTGTGTCTGGTTCTTTGACCTGAGGTGCATCGGCAGTTCACCTTGAGGGTGTTATAGTTTGACTACACCATGACTCGGTCTCCTAGCCATTCGGAATCCTGAGGTGTATGTTGGCTATAGCATGTTCATTGTAGGAATTGGATTGCACCAAGAGGAAATCTATCTACCTCGGTGGATGAGGAGCAGCCCTATGATGATCATGAGAATCAAGTCCATAAGCCCATGGCCATGGCAGAGTGAAATAATAGAAAGAGTTTCTATTAAGATTTTCACATCGGACTTGAATCAAATGATTAAATCATATGATAGAAATTAGGGTTTGACAAGTTCACCTTAATCCTAATCTGATCGGGGCTCAAGATAGAAGAACTTAATCACACAGGTAGTTACACCAAGAGGTTCATTTTCAGTTTTGATGGGTTGCCACCATATACTGCTAGGTGTCACTGGTGGATTTTGGAAGCAATTAGAATGATTTAGATGATCGATCATTCTAGTTGTCTGAATCAGAAGAGTTCTGATCCATCGAAAGGCGTTTCGATGATGTCGATGATAGAGATCGCGACATATCCCATGACCATATAGAACTGAATCTAACTGGATCATACAAACAAGGATTTGGATCTAGACATCATCAATTGGATTAACCCAGTTCAATTGATTTGAATTAGATTCAATTAGGTTCAAGAAAATCGTGCTAGCACATGATTGAGCCTAACATTCTCCTTTTACTATCATTAAAAGTTGTCTCGACTGAGCCAAATGAGTTTGTGCTCACTTAGGTACCTTTACTTGGTCTGACTGGAGTTTGTCCAGGTCAGAAAAGGGTTGTCTTAATTTATGAGATAAATTTGAGACAACACCTGCCATTTTTCGTTACCTGCTAATTCTTGTCTTTTGACTTTAGTCAAATGTTGACCTTTGACCCTTGGACATCTGCCCATATGTCATGCACCTATTGGAGAGCAGATAGGGGCTTGTTCCCTTGCTAGATTTTGGAAAGGAGGGGGCGCACACCTAGGAAGGCATGCACCCATGGATAGGGACGACTGGAGTCTCATACGGATGGGACTCCAGGTTGCTTCTTAGTTTCTACTTAGATGGCCCATAACTATAGACTTTGACCAGTCTTAGGCGCCATCTAAGGATGAATTAGTGGGGCTCTCATCTGATTGGATCAGGTGATGTCATCCCATCAATCAGATTTAGATCTGATTGCACGAAGTAACGTGATTGGCCGGAATGATGTGGCATTGCATGGCGCAGCAGGGTCTATATAAACCCTGTCTGCGCCCAACTTTTAAAGAGTTCTCTCTTAGCCCACAACCCAAGGCTGCCCCTCTCCCTCCATGCCATCTTCTGATCCTCTCTCTCCTCTCCACGCCCAAGGAAAGTTGGGCTCCGGTTTGGTGCGATCCAGGCAAGAAAAAGTTGACGAGAAAGAAAGAAGGCAACACTACTGCAGAGACGACAACAGATCTTCGAAAGGAGTTTTGAAGATCCTCCAAATCAGATCCAAATCTAATTTTTGGAGAAGTGATAAAGAAGGAGAAGATCTCCAGCTCCAGCCTGAGTGGATACTGGTAGAGGCCAGGTGCTTGCGTGGCTAGATCCAGAACCTCAGGCAATCAGCAGGATCATCAAAGTATAATCTGATTACCCAGCATCAAGGTATAATTAAATCAAATTTAATTTATTTTTATTTTTATTTATTAGATCTATAAAATCAGATCTGAAACATCTCAGAACTGATCTGGATACAAGAAAGAAATTTTTGAAATATCTCTCTTGATCCAATCAGATCTAAACGAACCTGATCCGGAAAATCAGGATTTCTCCTTCAACTGGTATCAGAGCCAGGTTCTTTAAATTGTTTAGATCTGATTTTTAATTTATTTTGATCTAATAATTTAGTGATTTTAGATGTCACATGAGATGTAACTAGATCTAAAATCAAAAAATTAAAATTAAATAATATAGATCTAAGTTCTACAATATGCATGACTAGTTATAAAATAGAATAGTTCTATACATAATCTAGCATAATCATAATTTATTTTGATTAAATTATGATTTTAGATTTATTTATTTTCTATTTTTTGATGATTATAAATATTATAATAAGATCTAAAAAATAAAAAATAAAATTATTTAATTTTTAGATCATATGAGATATGATGAATGCATGTTTAAACTAGTTGTAGAATAGTTCTACATAATTGTCTAGATTAGAATTTATTTTGATGTGATCAATTTAAATCTGATTTTTTAGATAATTATGAGATAATTTAGATCTGAAAAACATGCATGATATGATACATGAGATGTATGCAAAATATATATTAAGTTAGATCAATTTTTATATATGAGATATATGATGTAGATCTAACTAGTTTTGTAGATTTATATTTCTGATTAAGGTGTTCCCCTTGGCCGTCCGGTCATAAGAATAAAGTAGGGTTTAAATGCCCTCTCCTCCCATTCGATGGGGTGTTCTTATGATGTGTAGGGGTGCTGCACGTTCGTCCTTAATCAGAAATAAAAAAACTTACTTTCTGCAAAACCCTAGATCCTGAAATCCTAGGATTTTATTTACATGTTTTGTTTATGAACCCTAACTTAATTAAGAATTAAGATTATGAAATATTAATTAGGTCTAAAATTGAGAATTTCAGATCTAAGACATATTCATAATATTGGGTTCGGGCTTGGGTAGCTCAATTAGGTCTAAGCGATTGATCAAACTGAATCAAGAGTTGGTTAGATGGGATCAACAATGTTTAAATTGACCAGCCTAATAGGATTAAGTCTGGGTCAAGATCGAGTCACGTGAGTGATCGATCAAGCTAAGACCTAATTAGGCTCAGTGGTTAGAGTCTGGATTGTAGGCTAACCTCGATTGGTTCTGGCTCAACAATTTGGTGTCTAAGGTAAGTTTGGCAGATACGACCGACTGATTTTTAATTAGGAGCTACTCGACTCGAATGCATTCTTGTCGAGTTAATGGCATATCCCTTCCACCAATCTCACTTACTTAGCCATGTTTGTTGGCTCAGTTCTGATCTGAGGTGGTCAATAATCTGAGCTAACCCATGCCACTAGGTTAGTCATAATGGTTATGACTATGTCAAGTCTAGTTTAATGAGACCTAAATCAAATCTCCTTAAGAAAAGATTAAGTCTAAGGTCTTCCACCATTGTAGATGTGCGGGCCCTTTTCGGGGTTGATTATTCTTGGCTGGTTATAGTGGTTCAGTTGCACTGGAAAGATGCAACCATGTCTATTAGGCATTGGATGCGATGGGCTGGAGGATGGATTGGGCTCAATATTTCAGATACGGTGAGAGACTCAATTAGAAATCCAATCTGTGCAAATGGTTGGTCTGACTTAACTAAGGAGTGGATCAATATTCCAGGCACGGTGAGATTCATGAATTAGAGACCAAGTTTGGGATGCACCATGATTAGAGAATCATTGAACAAGAGTTGTTCACTCATTGGCTAACCCATCACCAATAACTGTTAGGTGAGGTGATGAGTCAGTTGGTGGGACTGCACCACCCACTAGAAATCATTAATCATGGAGATTTTTCGCATCTCTATAGAGGGAGTGTAGGGATCCAAAGAAAATAGTGGGAGCTAATTTATTTAAAAATAAAATCCTAAATAAATTGGTCAAGTCTTAATTACAATATCTAACTAGAAACTTTGACTCTCTATAGAAAAATATCTGCATCCAACCCACTAGCACAAATCCTGGACACCCATAGACTGATCGAACCAAATTACAAGGATTGGCTTCGAAACTTCAAAATCATTTTGGGTTTTGAGAAGTTAACTCATGTATTGGATCAGGACCCTCCCACCTTACCAGCTCGTCCATCCACTGAACAGAGAGCATCTCTTGAAAAATGGATGGACAGAAGATAACAAGGCCAGATACTACATGTTGGGCTCGATGTCTAATGAACTTCAGCGCCAACATGAAGATATCAGGACTGCCCATCAAATGTTGGCTCACCTACAAGAGATGTTTGGTGAACAGAGTCGCACAGCCAAGTATCAAGTCACTAAATGACTATTCAAGGCTAAAATGCATGATGGGCAGTCAGTCCAAGATCATTGTCTGATGATGATCAAGGACTTAGAAGAGCTTGAGAAGCTCGGAGTGAGGTTGGACTTGGATCTGCAGAATGATATAATTCTACAATCCTTGACTGATGCATATGGGCAGTTCATCATGAACTACCATATGCATAAACTTCAAAATTTTCTGGCCGAACTTATGAACATGCTGGTTACTACTGAGCTTTCTATGAAAGGTTCTAAAGGCTCAGTGCTTGCTATGGAATGGACTTCTTCCAAGAGAAAGTCTTTTGGAAAGAAGAAGAAGTCTGTGAAAAAGCAGAAGGTGGAAGGAGGAAAGAAAAAAAGGCAGAGCTGAAGAAGAAGGCCGCTGACAAAGGAAAGTATTTTCCATTGCAACAATGATGGCCATTGGAAGCGAAACTGCCCTACTTACCTGGCCACCCTAAAGAATAAGGAGGAGGCAGGTCCTTCTGGAGGTATGCTCGTTATTGAGTCTAACCTTACGATTTCTTCTACATCCAGTTGGGTGCTTGACTCTAGTTCTAGTGCTCATTTATGCACTTCTATGCAGGGTCTTGAGGATAGCAGGAGGCTGAGGGATGGTGAGATGATCCTATGCGCGTCGAAAATGGAGCAAGAGTTGCTGCCATGGCCATGGGAACATACCCTCTTCGACTACCATCTGGTTTAGACTTAGTATTAAAAGACTGTTATTATGTGCCTACAGCAAGCAGGAATTTGATTTCTATTTCTTGCCTTGCATTAGAAGGCTATGTAATTAGTTTTCTTAAGGACCATTGTAACATTCTTTATGAAAGAAATAAAATTGCAAGTGGTTTCCTTATTAACGGTCTTTATCAGTTACATATTGATGTATCTATTTTTAATTTCGAGCAAAATGTGAATGCCATAAAATCAAAATGATCCTAGGGATAGTCCAAATGATAGGTATCTATGGCACCTAAGACTAGGTCATATAGCAGAAGATAGGGTTAACAAATTGGAGAAAATTGGGCTATTGAGTCCGTTGACTTTCGAGTCATATCCAATTTGTGAATCTTATCTTCATGGCAAAATGACTAAGCTTCCTTTTGTAGGACATGGGGAAAGGGCCATGGATCTTCTTGCCCTAGTACATACTGATGTGTGCGGCCCATTTGATGTGCCGGCTAGAGGCAACTTTGTCTACTTCATAACCTTTACCGATGATTTATCTAGGTATGGGTATGTGTATCTTATGAGACACAAGTCTGAAGCTTTTGAAAAGTTCAAAAAATTCAGACATGAAGTAGAAAAGCAAACTAAAAAACCCATTAAGGTTCTTCGATCAGATCGAGGAGGTGAATACCTTAGTCGAAAATTCCTTGACTATCTCAAGAAAAATGGCATAGTCTCTCAATGGACTCCACCTGAAATACCTCAACTCAATGGAGTTTCAGAATGGAGGAATCGGATCCTATTAGATATGGTCCGATCCATGATGAGCTTCACAGACCTCTCTGATTTTCTTTGGGAACACTGTTTGTTAACTGCAATATACTTACTGAATAGGGTTTCCTTCTAAAACCGTTCCTACCACACCGTATGAGATATGGCATGGTAAGAAACCAAGTCTGAGTCATCTCAAAATTTGGGGTTGTCCGGCTCATGTCAAAAGACAACAAGCGGACAAGTTAGACTTTAGGTCCTTTAGAGCTCGATTCATAGGATATCCTAAAGAGTCATTAGGATATTATTTCTACATTCCAGAAGATCACAATGTGATTGTGAGTCGACATGCCATCTTTCTTGAAAAATAGTTTATTCAAGATAGTGGCATTGGAAAGTAGATCAAGCTCGATGAGAAAGTCTCATAAGAGCAATGAGCTAAGGACCAAATGGAACCAAATCAGGTTAAGCCAATCCAATCACTACCTCCTCCACCTCGTAGATCAAAAAGAGTTTTCCATCCCCCTGAGAGGTACTTAGGTACTATTTTAGAGGAAAGTAGAGAAAATATTCCTCGTAGGTAATGGGGTTCATGGTGATGATCCCAAAACCTATAACGAGGCGATATCAGATATCGACTCCGAGAAATGGTTAGAGGCAATGAAGTCAGAAATTGACTCGATGCACTCAAACCAAGTCTGGACCTTGGTAGATCCACCAGAAGGTATAGTACCTATTGGGTGTAAATGGATCTACAAGAGAAAGATTGGTGCAGATGGAAATGTGGAGACATTCAAAGCTAGATTAGTGGCAAAAGGTTATAGTCAACGTGAAGGCATTGACTATCAGGATACCTTTTCGCCAGTAGCTATGCTAAAATCCATCCGCACATTGCTTGCTGTTGCAGCCTATTTTGATTATGAAATATGGCAAATGGACGTGAAAATTGCATTCTTAAATGGATATCTTGAGGAAGATATCTATATGGAATAGCCGCTAGGTTTCACATCCAGTGATAATGATCACAAGGTATGCAAGCTGCAAAGGTCCATATATGGACTTAAGCAAGCATCTCGGAGCTGGAATATTCATTTTAATGATGTGATCAAATTGTTTGGTTTCATCAAGAATGAGGAGCCATGTGTCTTCAAAAAGGTCAGTGGGAGCGTTGTTGTCTTTCTTGTATTGTATGTGGATGACATCCTCCTTATTGGGAATGATATTCCCATGTTGACCACAGTTAAAATATGGTTATCTAAAGAATTCTCCATGAAAGACCTAGGAGAAGCATCCTTTATTCTGGGAATCAAAGTCTATAGAGAGACCGAATAGGATGCTAGGACTTTCACAGAAGATGTACATAGAGGAAGTGCTAAAGAGGTTTAGCATGGAAAACTCTAAGAGGGGTTTGGTACCCTTCAGACATGGCATTCATCTTTCCAAGAAGATGTGCCCTAGCACACCTGAGGAAATAGAATGCATGAGCAAGATCCCTTATGCTTCAGCAATAGGGAGCCTCATGTATGCCATGTTATGTACACGACCTGATATAGCCCATGCTGTAAGTGTCACAAGCAGATATCAGTCGAATCCAGATGAAGAACACTGGACTTCTGTGAAATGTATCCTTAAGTACTTGAGAAGAACTAAGGATATATTGTTGGTCTTTGGTAATGGAGAACTCCAAGTCCAGGGGTATACAGACTCGGATTTTATGTCCGATGTAGATGATCGAAAGTCGACATCTGAAAGTCTGTTTGTGTGCAATGGTGGAGCTGTCAGTTGGAAAAGTTTCAAGCAGACAGTGATAGCAGATTCCACCATGGAAGCAGAATACATCGCTGCATCAGAAGCTGCAAAGGAGGCATTCTGGTAGTACAAGAAGTTTGCCGCAGAGATTAGGAGATGCCATCAGATGCCATTCCTCTATACTGCGACAATAATGGCGCCATAGCCTTGCTAAGGAGCCGAGGTCTCACCAGAAATCCAAGCACATCGAGCGGCGATACCACCTCATCCGCGATTACCTCGAGAAGGGTTATGTCGAGGTCAAGAGAGTTGACTCCGCAGATAATGTGGCGGATCCGCTTACAAAGCCGTTGGGCCAGCAGAAGATCGAAGCCCACCTTGAGAAGATGGGACTTAGATTTGTAGCCAATTAGCTTTAGGTCAAGTGGAAGTTTGTTAGATATGTGTGCCCTAGAAGTCAGAATTGGCTGACACTTGTAATACACTTCTAGGGTCAAAATTATAATTTTGACTATAAATAATAAAATGGATTATTTTCTATCACAAATGTGTATTTAGTGTCTATGATACATCCCTTGAGTTAATGGTAATGATAATTCTTATTTTCAAGAGTTGAAAATTTAAGACAAGAATTTTCATTGTTAACTCATAAAATGCTCCTAACCGTAGGATCATCATGAGGATGATGATTGATCTGGAAGGTTGGTGTACAATCGCTTCTTCATAGTAGATGAGTCTTGAGTCTACGGTGTAGAGACACCAGAGCGAGAGTACAGGTACTCGTTAGAGAGTAAGGGCACTGAGCGTGACCACCTTGAGCAGTCATAAGGAAGTCTACCTTCTCGTCGATGACTGACTCGAAGCTACAGTGGTGTGTCTGGTTCTTTGATCTAAGGTGCATCAGTAGTTCACCTTGAGGGTGTTATAGTTTGACTATGCCATGACTCGGTCTCCTAGCCATTCGGAATCCTGAGGTGTATGTTGGCTATAGCATGTTCATTGTACGAATTGGATTGCACCAAGAAGGAATCTATCTACCTCGGTGGATGAGGAGCTGCCCTATGATAATCATAAGAATCAAGTCCATAAGCCCATGGCCATGGCAGAGTGAAGTAATAGAAAGAGTTTCTATTAAGGTTTTTACATCGGACTTGAATCGAATAATTAAATCATATGATAGAAATTAGGATTTGACGAGTTCACCTTAATCCTAAACTGATCGGGGCTCAAGATAGAAGAACTTAATCATATAGGTAGCTGCACCAAGAGGTTCATTTTTAGTTTTGATGGGTTGCCACCATATACTGCTAGGTGTCACTGGTAGATTTTGGGAGCAATTAGAATGATTTAAATAATCGATCATTCTAGTTGTCTGAATCAGAAGAGTTCTGATCCATCGAAAGGAGTTTCGATGATGTTGATGATAGAGATCGCGACATATCCCATTACCATACAGAACTGAATCTAACTGGATCACACAAACAAGGGTTTAGATTTGGATATCATCAATTAGATTAATCCAGTTCAATTGTTTTGAATTAGATTCAATTAGGTTCAAGAAAATCGTGCTAGCACACGATTGAGCCTAATGTTCTCCTTCTACTATCATTAAAAGTTGTCTCGACTGAGCCAAATGAGTTTGTGCTCACTTAGGTACCTTTACTTGATCTGGCTGGAGCTTGTCCAGGTCAGAAAAGGATAGTCTTAATTTATGAGATAAATTTGAGACAATACCTACCATTTTCCGTCACTTGCTAATTCTTGTTTTTTGACTTTGGTCAAACGTTGACCTTTGATCCTTGGACATCTGCCCATGTGTCATGCACCTATTGGAGAGCAGATAGGGGCTTATCCCCTTGCTAGATTTTGGAAGGGAGGGGGTGCACGCCTAGGGAGGCGTGCGCTCATGGATAGGGACGATTGGAGTCCCATATGGATGGGACTCTAGGTTGCTTCTTGGTTTCTACTTAGGTGGCCCATAATTATAGACTTTGACCAGTCTTAGGCGCTATCTAAGGATGAATTAGTGGGGCTCTCATCTGATTGGATCAGGTGACGTCATCCCACCAATCAGATTTAGATCTGATTGCACGAAACAACATGATTGGCCGGGATGATGTGGCACTGCATGGTGCGGCAGGGTCTATATAAACCCTGTCTGTGCCCAACTTTTAAAGAGTTCTCTCTTAGCCCACGCCCCAAGGCTGCCCCTCTCCCTCCTCTATGCCATCTTCTGATCCCCTCTCTCTCCACGCCCAAGGAAAGTTGGGCTCCAGTTTGGTGCGATCCAAACAAGAAAAAGTTGACGAGAAAGGAAGAAGGCAGCACTGCTGCAGAGACGACAGCAGATCTTTGAAAGGAGTTTTGAAGATCCTCCAAATCAGATCTAGATTTGATTTTTGGAGAAGTGATAAAGAAGGAGAAGATCTTCAGATCCAGCTAGAGTGGATATCGATAGAGGCCAGGCGCTTGCATGGCTAGATCCAGAATCTCAGACAATCAGTAGGATCATCAAAGGATAATCTGATTACCCAGCATCAAGGTATAATTAAATCAGATTTAATTTATTTTTATTTTTATTTATTAGATCTGTAAAATCAGATCTGAAACATCTCAGATTTGATCTGGATACACGAGAGAAATTTTTGAAATATCTCTCTTGATCCAATCAGATCTAAACGAATCTGATCCGGAAAATCATGATTTCTCCTTCACTTTTGTACCTTTATGCTGCTTTCTTTGACTCTCTTTACCAGCTGATGTTCCAACCCATAAAACATTGTGGGCCTAATTCTTGTTTTCCAAGTCATCAAGATATGCGTTGGTCTTGTAACATCAGAGGAACATCTCTTGACTTTATATGTATGACTAGTTTATTGCTAATGTCTTCATCTATCTTTTAACTATTTTATTTGATGAATTATGCCAAGTGGATGATGTGGTGGTATGCCTTAATGACATCTTATAAAAAGATGTCTTCCATATCGTGATTGGTATGTCATTGAACATTGATATTAAGAGCATATCTTCAGGCTTATGCAGTCACATCTGAAGGGAAAAATCAGATTTCCTGGGTCAGGTTCGTTCAAATTTAATTGGATCAAGAGGCATATTTCAAAAATTTTTCTCTTAGATCTAAATCAGATCTGATATTTTCCAGATCTAATTTTATGATCTGATAAACAAAAAAATTAAATTAAATTAAATTTAAATTAGTTTTACCTTGATATGGGTAATCCGATTATCCGTTGATGATCTACTGATAGCTTGAGGTTCTGGATCTAGCCACGCAAGCACCTAGCCTCTATCGGTATTCACTCGGACTGGATCTGGAGATCTTCTCCTTCTTTATCACGTCTCCAAAAATTAGATTTGGATTTGATTTGGAGGATCTTCAAAACTTCTTTCGAAGATCTGCTGTCGTCTCTGCAGCAGTGCTGCCTTCTTTCTTTCTCATCAGCATTTTCTTGCTTGAATCGCACTAATCTGAAGACCCAACTTTCTTGGGCGTGGAGAGGAGAGAGATGATCAGAAGATGGCGTGGAGGAGGGAGAGAGCCAGCCTTGGGGCGTGGGCTAAAAGAAACTCGCAAAAAGTTGGGTGTAGACAGGGTTTATTTATAGACCCTACTGCGCCATACAGTGCTGCATCATCCCGGCCAATCGCGTTGCTTCATGCAATCAGATCTAAATCTGATTGGTGGGATGACATCACCTGATCCAATCAGATGAGAGCCCCACAGATTCATCCTTAGATGATGCCTAAGATTGGTCAAAGTCTATAGGTAAGGGTCACCTAGTTTGAATCCAAGAAGCAACCTGAAGTCCCATCCATATGGGACTCCAGGCGTCCCTATCCATGGGCGCACGCCATCCTAGGCGTGCACCCCCTCCTTTCCAAATTCCAGTAAGGGGATAAGCCCCTATCTGCTCTCTAATAAGTGCATTACACATGGGCAGATGTCCACGGTTCAAAGGTCAACGTTTGACCAAAGTCAAAGGACAAGAATTAGTAGATGACAGAAAATGGCAGGTGTTGTCTTAAACTTATCTCATAAATTAAGACAACCCTTTTTTGACCTGGACAAGCTCCAGTCAGACCAGGTACAGGTACCTGAGTGAGCACAAACACATTTGGCTCAATCGAGACAACTTTTAATGATAGAAAAAGGAGAATGTTAGGCTCAATCGTGTGCTAGCACGATTTTTTTGAACCTAATTGAATCTAATTCAAATCAATTTAACTGGGTTAGTCCAATTGATGATATCCAGATCCAAACCTTTGTTTGTGTGACTCAGTTAGGTTCAGTTCTATATGGTAAAGGGATATGTCGTGATCTCCATCATCGATATCATCGAAACTCCTTTCGATGGATCAGAACTCTTCTGATTCAGACAACTGGAATGATCGATCATCTAAATCATTCTAATTGCTCCTAAAATCCACTAGTGACACCTAGCAGTATATGGTGGCAACCCATCAAAACTGAAAACGAACCTCTCGGTGCAGCTACTTGTGCGATTAAGCCAGATTGGATTCCTAATTGAGTCTCTCACCGTATCCAGAATATTGAGCCCAATTCATCCTCCAACCCATAGCATCCAATGCCTAATAGACATGGTTGCATCTTCCCGGTGCAACTGAGCCACTGTAACAAGCCAACAACTATCTGAAGGAAAATCCTGATTTTTTAGGTCAGGTTCGTTCAAATCTGCTTGGATCAAGAGGCATATTTCAAAAATTTTCTCTTAGATCCTAATTAGATCTGACATTTTTCAGATCTAATTTTATAATCTGATAAATAAAAAAATTAAATTAAATTAAATCTAAATTAATTTTACCTTGATGTGGGTAATCCGATTATCCATTGATGATCTTGCTAATTATCTGAGGTTCTGGATCTAGCCACGTAAGTGCCTGGCCTCTACCAGTATCTACTCGGACTGGATCTGGAGATCTTCTCCTTCATCACGTCTCCAAAAATCAGATCTGGATCTGATTTGGAGGATCTTCGAAACTCCTTTCGAAGATCTGCTGTCGTCTCTGCAGCAATGCTGCCTTCTTCCTTTCTCGTCAGCCTTTTCTTGCCTGAATTGCACTAATCTGAAGGCTAACTTCCTTGGGCGTGGAGAGGAGAGAGAGGATCAGAAAGGTGGCGTGGAGGAGGAAGAGGGGCAGCCTTGGGGCGTGGCTAAGAAAAGTTCTATGAAAGTTGGGTGCAGACAAGTCTTTATATAGACTCTGTTGCGCCATGCAGTGCCACATCACCCCGGCCAATCATGTTGGTTCGTTCAATCAGATCTAAATCTGATTGGTGGGATGACATCACCTGATCCAATCAGATGAGAGACCCACAGATTCATCCTAAGGTGGCGTCTAAGACTGGTCAAAGTCTATAGGTGAGGGTCACCGAGTTTGAATCCAAGAAGCAACTTGGAGTCCCATCCGTATGGGACTCCAGGCGTCCCTATCCATGGGCGCACGCCATCCTAGGTGTGCGCCCCTTCTTTTCCAATTTTCAGGGAGGGGACAAGCTCCTATCTGCTCTCCAATAAGTGCATGACACATGGGCAGATGTCCAAGGGACAAAGGTCAACATTTGACCAAAGTCAAAGGACAAGAATTAGCAGGTGATGGAAAATGGCAGGTGTTGTCTTAAATTTATCTCATAAATTAAGACAACCTTTTTCTGACCTGAACAAGCTCCAGTCAGACCAGGTAAAGGTACCTGAGTGAGCACAAACTCATTTGGCTCAGTCGAGACAACTTTTAATGATAAATTAAGGAGAATGTTAGGTTCAATCGTGTGCTAGCGCGATTTTCTTGAACCTAATTGAATCTAATTCAAATCAATTGAACTGGGTTAGTCCAATTGATGATATCCAGATCCAAACCCTTATTTGTGTGACCCAGTTAGGTTCAGTTTTGTATGGTAATGGGATATGTTGTGATCCCTATCATCAATATCATCGAAACTCCTTCCGATGGATTAGAACTCTTCTGATTCAGACAACTAGAATGATCGATCATCTAAATCATTCTAATTGCTCCCAAAATCCACCAATGACACCTAGCAGTATATGGTGGCAACCCATCAAAACTGAAAATGAACCTTTTGGTGCAGCTACTTGTGTGATTAAGTTCTTCTATCTTGAGCCCCGATCAGATTAGGATTAAGGTGAACTCGTCAAACCCTAATTTCTATCATATGATTTAATTATTCGATTCAAGTCCGATGTGAAGACCTTAATAGAAACTCTTTCTATTATTTCACTCTCTATCATGGCCATGGGCTTATGGACTTGATTCTCATGATCATCGTAGGGCTGCTCCTCATCCACTGAGGTAGATAGATTCCACCTTAGTGCAATCCAATTCCTACAATGAACATGCTATAGCCAACATACACCTCAAGGTTCCGAATGGCTAGAAGATCGAGTCATGGTGTAGTCAAACTATAACACCCTCAAGGTGAACTGTCGATGCACCTCAGGTCAAAGAACTAGACACACCATTGCAGCTTCGAGTCAGTCATTGACGAGAAGGTAGACTTCCTTATGACTACTCGAGGTGGTCACGCTCGGTGCCCTCGTTCTCTAACGAGTACTTGTACTCTTGTTCCGATGTCTCTACACCGTAGACTCAAGACTCATCTACTATAAAGAAGCAATTGTACACTAACCTTCTGGATCAATTACCATCCTCATGATGATCCTACGGTCAGGAGCATTTTATGAGTTAATAATGAAAATTCTTGTCTTAAATTTTCAACTTTTGAAAATAAGAATTATCATTACGATTAACTCAAGGGATGTATCATAGACACTAAATACACATATATGATAGAAAATAACCTATTTTATTATTTATAGTCAAAATTATAATTTTATCCCAAGAAGTGTATTATAAGTGTCAGCTTATTCTGTTTTCTAGGGCACACATATCTAACACAATCAACCCCGGGAAGGGCCCGCACATCTACAGTGGTGGAAGACCTTAGGCTTAATCTTTTCTTTGGGAGATTTGATTTATGTCTCGTTAAACTAGACTTGACATAGTCATAACTATTATGACTAACCTAGTGGCATGGGTTCGCCCGGATTATTGACCACCTCATATCAGAACTGTGTCAACAAACATGGCCAGGTAAGTGAGATCGGTGGAAGGGATATGCCATTAACTCAACAAGAACGCATTCGAGTCGAGTAGCTCCCAATTAAAAATCAGTCGGTCGTATCTGCCAAACTTATCTTAGACACCAAATTGTTGAGCTAGAATCAATCGGATTAGCCTACAATCCAGACTCTAACCACTGAGCCTAATTAGATCTTAGCTTGATCGATCACTCATGTGACTCGATCTTGATCCAGACTTAATCCTATTAGGCTAGTCAATTTAAGCATTGTTGATCCCATTAACCAACTCTTGATTCGGTTTGATCAACCGCTAGACCTAATTGAGCTACCCAAGTCCGAACCCAATTTTATGAACATGTCTTAGATATAAAAATTCTCAATTTTAGACCTAATATGTTTCATAATCTTAATTCTTAATTAAGTTTAGGGTTCATAAATAAAACATGCAAATAAGATCTTAGGGTTTTAGGATTTAGGGTTTTGCAGAAAGTAAGTTTTCAATTTCTAATTAAGGACGAATGCGCAGCATCCCTACACATCATAAGAACACCCCATCGAATGGAAGGAGAGGGTCTTTAAATCCTACTTTGTTCTTATGACCGGACGGCCAAGGGGAACGCCTTAATCAGAAATACAACTAATCTACAAAACTAATTAGATCTAAGCATATATCTTATATAAGAAAATTGATCTAATTAAAATATGTTTTATATATATCATATCATGCATGTTTTTTAGATCTAAATTATCTCATAATCATCTAAAAAATTAAATTTAAATTTGATCATATCAAAAAAAAAAATTAATCTAGACCCTTTTGTAGAACTATTTTACAACTAGTCTTTAAACATGCAACTATCATATCTCATATGAATAAATTAAATTAAATTTATTTTCTATTTTCAGATCTGATTATAACATTTATAAGATCAAAAAATAGTAAATAAATAAATCTAAAAATCATATTTAATCAAATAAAAATTGTGATTATGCTAGACTACACAGAATAATTCTATTCCTAGTCTAGTTATGTATCTCATACATATTAGATTTAGATTAATTAATTTTAATTTTTTAATTTTTTGATTTTAGATCTAATCATATCTTATGTGATATCTGAAATCACTAATTTATCAGATTAAATCAGATCTATATAAATTTTAATGCAACCTGGCTCTGATACCAGTTGGAAGGAAAAAATCAGATTTTTTGGGTCTGGTTCGTTCAAATCTAATTGGATCAAGAGACATATTTCAAAAAATTTTTATCTTAGATCCAAATCAAATTTGACATTTTCCAGATCTGATTTTATGATCTGATAAATAAAAAAATTAAATTAAATTAAATCTAAATTAGTTTTACCTTGATATGGATAATCCGATTACCCGTTGATGATCTGCTGATAGCCTAAGGTTTTAGATCTAGCCACGCAAGCGCCTGACCTCTATCGGTATCCACTCGGGCTGGATCTGAAGATCTTCTTCTTTATCATGTCTCCAAAAATCAGATCTGGATCTGATTTGGAGGATCTTCAAAACTCCTTTCGAAGATCTGCTGTCGTCTCTGCAGCAGTGCTGCCTTCTTCCTTTCTCGTCAGCCTTTTTTTGCTTGAATTGCACTAATCTGAAGACCCAACTTCCTTGGGCGTGGAGAGGAGAGAGATGATCAAAAGATGGTGTGGAGGAGGGAGAGAGGCGGCCTTGGGGCATAGGCTAAGAGGAACTCGCAAAAAGTTGGGCGCAGATAGGGTTTATTTATAGATCCTGCTGCGCCATGCAGTGTTGCATCATCCCGGTTAATCGCGTTGCTTTGTTCAATCAGATCTAAATCTGATTGGTGGGATGACATCATCTGATCCAATCAGATGAAAGCCCCATAGATTCATCCTTAGATGGCATCTAAGACTGGTCAAAGTCTATAGGTAAGGGTCACCTAGTTTGAATCCAAGAAGCAACCTGGAGTCCCATCCATATGGGACTCCAGGCGTCCCTATCCATGGGCGCACGCGTGCGCCCCCTCCTTTTTAAATTCTAGTGAGGGGACAAGCCCCTATCTACTCTCCAATAAGTGCATGACATATGGGTAGATGTCCAAGGTTCAAAGGTCAATGTTTGACCAAAGTCAAAGGATAAGAATTAGCAGGTGACGGAAAATGGCAGGTGTTGTCTCAAACTATCTCATAAATTAAGACAATCCTTTTCTGACCTGGATAAGCTTCAATCAGACCAGGTACAGGTACCTGAGTGAGCACAAACACATTTGGCTCAGTCGAGATAACTTTTAATGATAGAAAAAAAAGAATGTTAGGCTCAATTATATGCTAGCATGATTTTCTTGAACCTAATTGAATTTAATTCAAATCAATTGAACTGGGTTAGTCCAATTGATGATATCCAGATCCAAATCTTTGTTTGTATGATCCAGTTAGGTTCAGTTATGTATGGTAAAGGGATATGTCGTGATCTCCATCATCGACATCATCGAAACTTCTTTCGATGGATCAGAACTCTTCTGATTCAGACAACTGGAATGATCGATCATCTAAATCATTCTAATTGCTCCCAAAATCCATCAGTGACACCTAGCAGTATATGGTGGCAATCCATCAAAACTGAAAACGAATCTCTCGGTGCAGCTACTTGTGCGATTAAGTTCTTCTATCTTGAGCCCCGATCAATTTAGGGTTAAGGTGAACTCATCAAACCCTAATTTCTATCATATGATTTAATCATTTGATTCAAGTCCGATATGAAATCCTTAATAGAAACTCTTTCTATTATTTCACTCTGCCATGGCCATGGGCTTATGGACTTGATTCTCATGATCATCATAGGGCTGCTCCTCATCCACCGAGGTAGATAGATTCCATTTTGGTGCAATCTAATTTCTATAATGAACATCCTATAGCCAACATACACCTCAGAATTCTGAATGGTTAGGAGATCGAGTCATGGTGTAGTCAAACTATAACACCCTCAAGGTGAACTAACGATACACCTCAGATCAAAGAACCAAACACACCACTGCAGCTTCGAGTCGGTCATCGACGAGAAGGTAGACTTTCTTATGACTACTCGAGGTGGTCACGCTCAGTGCCCTCGTTCTCTAACGAGTACCTATACTCTCGCTCCGGTGTCTCTACACCATAGACTCAAGACTCATCTACTATAAAAAAGCGATTGTACACTAACCTTCCGGATCAATCATCATCCTCATGATGATCCTATGGTCAGGAGCATTTTATGAGTTAATAATGAAAATTCTTATCTTAAATTTTTAACTCTTGAAAATAAGAATTATCATTATTATTAACTCAAGGGATGTATCACAGACACTAAATACACATATGTGATAGAAAATAACCCATTTTATTATTTATAGTCAAAATTATAATTTTGCCCTTAGAAGTGTATTACAAGTGTCAGCCAATTCTAGCTTCTAGGGCACATATATCTAACAACATCCACTATATCAATGACACAATCATTATGATTTTTCATGAAAACTCTACATCCATATTTTGAAATTAATATATCCGATATGTTTGCTTTAGTACCTTTTGTGCTTTAAGATTGACTTATTTCGTACCAGTACTTATTATTTCAACAAAGTTGCTGATTTTCACTGGTTGAACTCAAGGTTCGCGAACTCGGTACTAATACCCATGCCGGTTGCCAACCGATATAGTACGATATGGTACCGTACCATACCGTACCGCCCCGTACTGCTAATAAAAAAATAAAAAAAATTCCATCCAATGGTCTAAAAAAAAAACTATCCCGTACCGGACTGTACCGTCCCATATCGGTGTCGTACCAATCCATACAGGACCAAACCATCCAATATCGGCCCGTACCATACCATATTGTACCGATCGGTTTGGTCCGATTCAGATCATTTTTCGAAAAATCGGCTTGAATCGTTCCAATTTTTTACTGGTATGGTATGGTACGGGATGTACCGGCCGGTATGAAAAATCATGGCTGAACTGTTTTTGCACTAGCATGGAATACATTTATGATATGGAAAATATTGTGAGGCATTTTCTAGAAAATGATGAGTTTCTTTTGGACCCTGCCTAGTATCATTAACTCCTTCCTGACTGTTCTAGACGTGATGCCACCTTGTACGTGTGGCGTGAAATCTTGTTTACAATAGTTGTACAGCACCCATGCTGTCTCTCATAAGGATCTAACATTACTTTTATGCTACCACTGCTCATCTAATTATTACCAGGTTAAAGATGCATTGATGTTCTACTAAATTATGGAAAAGATTAGTAGTTTCTGACTCTCCATAGCAACTACGATGATAGGGTTATGATATATATCTAGCTTCAAAGTTACTTCAGGGCTTTGACAATGAAATTTTATCCCTTGCAGCATTTTTCTTGTGATAAGTGGAATTATCTTACTTACATGCCAGGACAGAACCAGGATTTTCAGTTCTTTTTATTTCTTGGGGGTAGGGTGGGGGGATGTGGATATATAGAAAAAGTGAATAATGTATATATCATCAAATTATTGAAAAGAAAATTTAAATGCTACAAAGTTGAATTCGAATAATTTCAATGAACTAAGCTAACTCACAATCACTATAAACATCTTATTCTGATAATCAATTCAAAGGCATATTGGATTAGTAAAATAAGATATCTAACTATATGACAATTTACATGCAATAAATGGTTTAGAATGTCTTTGCATTGTGCTAAAAGGAATAGGTTGACTAGAGTATTTACTTTTGATTTTGAGTTATTGCAAAAGGAAAAAAAAAGTTGGAAAGAGAGCCAATAGTTTAAGTCTTGGATTGTGTTTTAGCCAACTTCATGTTCCAGAGATTTTTCTTCTTTGTAGAGAGTGGGAGGAGGTTTGTCTTGGATTTTTTCTTTTCTTTTCTGAATTTTGGAGAGAGAACCATGAGTCCATGGGAGAATCCCAGGAGGCAGGTTATCTTTTACTTCCTATTGTATCATGTCGTTAGCATATGATGGATGGCTTTGATTCAGTTGGACAGATGCTTCACTAGTTTTGATGAAAACACTCCTAATTTAACTCTTATACTATTCATGTTTATTTGTGAGTTTGTATTTGAGGATTGAGAATTAATTAGATGACTGTATTTGTTAAACAGTGGGTGCACTATAGAAAGAAGGCGTTGTGATCTTGGTCAGATGTCTGGGTGATGTGTTGGGATTTGAATTGGGATTAGGTTTGATTGGAGAGAAAAAATGTCTTTCTTTATGTGGAGTAGATAAGCTTCCAGATTTTGGAGAAGAAAAGGAAACAGAAAATTTAATTCTTTAGGAAAATGGCTTGCTCTTATTTGTAGCAAAATGTTAGAGTGGGGCATATATAGCTGCCATCTTATTTTGAAGGGGGCCACCTCTTAGACCAAGAAAGGAATCATGAACTTTGGGAGAGCCAGGGCCCCTGCTGCCCCCTCCCCACTTGGTTCAGCCTTTGCTAACATTGTGTTGTGTGAACCTTACTGATCTTGATTTTTGGATAAGTGGCTATCAATGGAGTGGTTTTATTGACTGATAAATTAAATATGAGATCATTATAAGCATATTGTTCTGTTCTACTGCTCCCTTTGCTTGTTAACTTCTGATTGTCCATGTGATCGCCATTCTAATTTGGTCAAATCCATCAACCACCGTTATTGGAGTCTTTTTAATTTTATATTGGCTGACTGATGCTAATTGATGTTTTTGTAGTATGTGGTGGAAATCACATTGTAGTCTTGATTAGTAAAAAAATGAAATACAAAAGAAAAACATTTATACTGAGCAAGACATAGGTTGGCAGACCATAAGATGCCATTGGCTTGTGAATAGCTTGCAGTCCATGATTTGACTTGCTGCATGATGTTTACTCCCATTTTGGGAAGAAAGTCAATGCTCTTAACTGTTGATGTATGCTATATTTTGTCATGATATCTTAATATTCTCTGCTAACTGCTTGTAATGTCGATACCTATCTATAAAAGTTTTTGCCATCGAATTATTTCTTATGTGTAACATTTTGACTTGCTAAGGTTTCTTCATCTAATCTGGTTGAGCATTTAAGGGCTGCTGATTTTTACCACCAAGGTCACTCTCTGGTCCAGATGCAAATGGATTTTGAGGATCAAGCCTGCATCACAAAACAAGAGAAGGGATATGCCAGTGATTTGCAGAGAGATGTAAAAGTTTCTCAAGATAATATGGTGGAAGCAAAGTGCAGCTCTTTTCAGACATGCTATCATCCTCCAATAAGTAATCAAGCACATCATCCTGAAGATTTGTCAAATGGAGAGGATACACAATCAGAGCAGATTTTCGAAGAAGACCAGTCGTTTTCTAGCTTGGGTGTAGGAAGACCATCAGAAGATGGATATAACTGGAGAAAATATGGGCAGAAACATGTCAAAGGTAGTGAGTATCCTCGGAGCTACTACAAATGCACTCATCAAAGTTGTCAAGTAAGGAAAAAGGTAGAGCGTTCACTTGATGGCCAAATTACAGAAATTATTTACAAGGGTACTCATAATCATCCAAAGCCACAACCAACTCGCAGATCTGCATTTGGGTCATCATTTTTAATGAATGAGATTTCAGATTCTGCTGCTGGCTTGGGGTCAATTACAAATGTTGAAGGGGGATCAATTTGGAGAAATTCTCAGAAAGGATCTAAAGATAAAAAATGTGTAGATTTGAGGGCTGATGGTTTAGAGTTGACATCATCAACATCTGTTGTTACTGAGCTTTCATATCCTCTCTCTACTGCACAAGAAAAATGCTCAAACATCCTGACAGATATTCCAGAGCTTTCATCAACTTTAGCTAGTCAAGGTGATGATGAAGATGGTGCTACCCAGGTGAGCATGCCATTTGAGGATGATGATGATGATGGTGAGACTGAGTCTAAGAGAAGGTCAGTTTTCTATATAGCAATTCTTGTCAATGTCATTGAGATTTTTTTTTCTTGCTATGAGTATTTGAGAAGATCTAACTTTGAATTACAATTCCCTTTTTTTTTTTAAATTAGGAAGAAAGAAAGCTGTGTGATTGATAGTAATCCAACTTCTTGTTCTGTACGTGAACCAAGAGTGGTTGTTCAGACAGTCAGTGAGGTGGACATCTTAGATGATGGATACCGCTGGCGAAAGTATGGGCAGAAGGTTGTTAAAGGAAATCCGAATCCTAGGTTAGTCTATCTAACCATTTTATACTGCTTTAGTTGCAGTGACATTTTGCTCAAAGTAAAAACGATTGGTATCAGTAATTAATCTAATACTGATTTCATATTACCTTCAGAAAGTACTTGCTTTACCAAGTCTAAGGAAAGATGAAAGTTCATGGTTTAAATTTTTGCCTGGAAACTCCAAAGACAAAAGTGAATTTTCAGATTCTCCTTGGAACTGATCCAAAACTAGTGCTGATTGTAGATGTTTGCCCAATACTAATTAATGGGACCAAAGTTATTGCATATAGGAGATATCTTTGCTGATTTTTTTTTTTTTTTTTTCATTTCTTTCAATCCTAAAAGCATTTCCACTAGATTGAACTTAGATTTGTAGGTCTTGAGAAGATTTAGGAACATTGCACCATTATGTTCTGAGAGCTTCATAGGCAAATATAGGTTTTGCGGTTCTAAAACTCAAATTAAGTAGCTCTTAAATATATCCTGATCATTGTTCTTTGCTTTTCTTTTATATATATTTTGTTAATTATCATTATTGTCTTCAAAAAACAACTTTTTCTCCTTGTAACACTTGCAAAGTGATACATCTAGATCAAGAACAAGATAAAGTTGGTTTTTTTACAGTTCCATCCTATACGCATTTTGGTTATTTTTTTGACTTAATTAACTTTTCTTAATTATCACTGATTCATTCTCATAATTTTAGTTGATATTTCTGTTTTATAATTGTCAAATGAAGCTAAATTGAAACCATCCAAACTGTTGAAATGGATAAATTGAAACTCATTTTGAAATTACCCAGCTGAAGCAGAAGCTGAAACCAAGTTTTCTAACCTTGGATGGGAACTGTCCCCAGGAATAAGCAGACGAACTTCTGACATATTGAAAGTATAGTCAATCCTTTTGCTTGTTGGCGCTCATTGACAATTTGATTAGTAGATAGGTCACTTGTATCACCCAATTTTTCATTTTTGCTGTAACATTTCATTTTCTTTGGGATGTATGTTGGATCTAGTGTACTTATTTATCACATTTTCTTAATATATCCTCCAACTGCAATCTTTGAGAATCCCTCTTAGGCATTTATAAGCTTCCTGCCTGGTCTTAACACCTATAAGGGTTTGTGATATGCTGTAATAAGACCTACAAAGTTGTTTTCTAACATTGCCAAGGTGGTACATTTGGATGGATCACATAGAAAGGGGCATTAGGTTCCAGGAAATTCATTTCACATTGTTATGCCTCTTTTCTTATCTTGATCATTTAATATTAGTTAGTTTTCTTTCATAATAAGGTGTATTTATTATTTAGAATGCGTTTGGTTACATTTTTTGATTTTTAATTTTTAAAAATAATTTTTATTTTTTTTTATTTTTACTATTGAGCAAAAGCAAAAAAGCAAAAAGCATGTTTGATAACTATATTGCTATAAAGCAAAAGGCAATTATATGGAAAGTAAAAAGCAAAAGGCAAAAAGTTTTTGCTTTGCATATAAAGCAATTATTTTGATATTTGTTTTTTGCTTTTCATGGTATTACCAAATATTGTTTTTTGATTTTTACTTTTTAAAAATTAAAAAATAAATAAAGTACTTTTTTAATGGCTAACCAAATGCATCTTTAATTATTTCATTGATGCTACAGGAGCTACTACAAGTGCACACATCCAGGATGTTCTGTAAGGAAGCATGTGGAAAGAGCCTCTCATGATTTGAAGTCAGTGATTACAACTTATGAAGGAAAACACCATCATGAAGTGCCTGTGGCAAGGAACACCAATCACATGATTTCGGGTAGTAGCATGCAGCCTGCCTCTAATGCTCAAACTTCCATGACATTGCCAGGATCTACCACTGCCTCCAGACCTCAAACACAAGTCCAAGATCTGGCTCCTCATTTTGACAAAAAATTTGAATTTGGCAGTGGAAACTTCACAGCCAGTTATGCTAGGTGCTTTACTGGTAATTCTAAAGTTGGGGCCTCTCCCTGTTATGAAATGCAGATGCCTCATTTGCAGTCCATGTCTTTCAGCACGTTTGGATTGAACAATAGCTATACAGGAGCTCATCAAGTGAACAATAGCTATACAGGAGCTCATCAAGTGATTCCTATTTCAAACATCATCCAAGACTTTTACATTTCATTCCCGACAAGCCATGTCAGGCATTCAAACCTCTCATTGGCCAGTTATAATGTTAACAATCATGGAAGACCTTCGAGCATTGAACTCCAACCCTTGATCTTGCAGCAGTCTAGGGATAGTGATATGAAGCAATTTTGGCAACCTAAGCCAGAGCAGGATAATTGAGCTTATGATTCTGCAATTAACAGGCTCTCTGATGCTCAACCTTGGGCAAACACCCATTCTAATGGGCTTTAATTTGCTAAACTTGGGCCATGATTCTTTAAGCATGGACTCTGAGGGCTTATTTTTTTATCAGAAATGCTATTTTATATGTTCTCTTGTATTTTTTCTTTAAAAACAAAAACCGTGATGAGTAAAGCTTCCTGTTATCACATGTATTAATACAATCTGTAATCTTTACCAGTATTGTTCGATTTTAAAAAGAGTTCCCATGTAGAATTTTTATGTGGTTGCAGCCGTTTCTCCAGTATTGCCATCATCATCATTATAATCAATAACAAACGTTATGCAGACTTTGTCACCCCTATTATTTTAACTTAAGCAGGGATGATTGATCGTTTGATGTTATTTTACTACTGTTCATTATTAACTAAAACTTTTATTCCAAGGGTTGTTAATATTTATTCCCTGATCCGTATACATTTAAAAAAACTTAGGCTGGTTGTTGCTTTAGTCAAAGATTATGTTAGATATGTGTACCCTAAAAGTCAGATTGGATGACACTTGTAATATACTTCTAAGAATAAAATTATAATTTTGATTATAAATAATAAAATAAATTATTTTATATTATAGTGTATATTTGAAAGTATCTGTGATACATCCTTCGAGTTAATTATAATGATTTATTTATATTTTCAAGAGTTGAAAATTTAAGACATGAATTTTCATTATTAACTCATAAAATGATCCCGATCGTAGGATCATCATGAGGATGGTGATTGATCTGGAAGGTTGATGTACGATTGCTTCTTTAGGATAGATAAGTCTTGAGTCTATGGTGTAGAGATACCATAGCGAGAGTATAGGTACTCGTTAGAGAATGAGGGCATTGAGCGTGACCACCTCGAACAGTCATGAGAAAGTCTACCTTTTTGTCGATGATCGAGTCGAAGCTACAGTGGTGTGTCTAGTTCTTTAACCTAAGGTGCATCGACAGTTCACCTTGAGGGTATTATAGTTTGACTACACCATAACTTGGCCTCCTAGCCATTCGAAACCCTGAGGTGTATGTTAGCTATAGCATGTTCATTGTAGGAATTGGATTATACCAATAGGGGATCTATTTACCTTGGTAGATGAGAAGCAACCCTATGATGATCATGAGAATCAAGTCCATAAGCCCATGGCTATGGTAGAGTGAAATAATAGAAAGAGTTTCTATTAGCATTTTCATACCGAACTTGAATCGAAGGATTAATTTATATGACAGAAATTAGGGTTTGACGAGATCACCTTAACTTTAATCCGATCGGAGCTCAAGATAGAGAAATTTAATTACATAGGTAACTGCACCGAGAGGTTCGCTTTCAGTTCTGATGGGTTGCCACCATATGTTGCTAGATGTCACTTGTAGATTTTGGGAGCAATTAGAATGATTTGGATGATCGATCATACTAGTTTGAATCAGAAAAATTATGATCCATCGGAAGGTGTTTGATGATGTCGATGATAGAGATCGTGACATATTCCATTACCATACGGAACTGAACCTAACTAGATCACACAAACAAGAATTTGGATTTGGATATCATCAATTGGACTAACTCAGTTCAATTGATTTAAATAAGATTCAATTAGGTTCAAGGAAATCGTGTTAGCAGACGATTGAGCCTAATGTTCTCCTTTAACAATCATTAAAGCTTGTCTCGACTGAGCCAAATATATTTGGACTCACTCAGGAACCTTTACTTGGTCTGACTAGAGCTTGTCTAGGTCAGAAAAGGGTTATCTTAATTTATGAGATAAATTTAAAACAATATCTATCATTTTCGGTCACCTGCTAAATTTTGTTTTCGGACATTGGTCAAATGTTGATCCTAGACACTTAGACATCTGCCCATGTGTCATGCATCCATAGGAGAGTACCTGAGGACTTGTCCCCCTACTAAAATACAGACAGAAAGAGGGTGTATGCCTAGGGAGGCATGCACCCCATGAGGATAAAGATGGAGTCCTATACAGATGGGACTCCAGGGTTGCTTCAGGGGATTAAACTCTATGGTACCAAGAAGTCTTGTTTGACCCAATCTTGGCGCCACCTTAAGAGGGTTTTGAGGATCTCTCATCTGATTGGATCAGATAATTTCATCCCATTAATCAGATTTAAATCTGATTGCGCAGAGGGCCATGATTGGCCGGGATGATGTGGCATTGCATGGCGCAGCAGGGTCTATATAAACCGTGTCTGTGCCTAGAATTTAATGCTTTTGCATTTAACCCATGCCAAAAAGCCTCTCTTCCTTCTTCTCCATGCCACCCTTTGATCCTCTCTCTCCTCTCCATGCCTAAGGGCTTTTGGGCACGAATAAGGTGCGATCCAAGCAAGTGAAAGGCACCAAGAAAGGAAGAAGGCAGCATTACTGCAAGAGACAACGGCTGTTCTTCAAAAGAAGTTTTGAAGACCTTCAAGATCAGATCTAGATCTGATTTTTGGAGGATTGATTGAGAAGAAGAAGATCTTTAGATCCTGCTCAAGTGGATATCGATAGAGGCCAGAAACTTGTGTGGCTACATCCAGAATCTCAGGCAAACATCGGGATCATCACAGGATAATTGGATTATCCAAAATAAAGATATAATTAAATTAGATTTAATTTAATTTTTTATTTTATTTTTATTATTAGATCAATAAGATCATATCTGAGGAGTCTCAGATCTGATTAGGATCTCAGAGAAAATATTTTTGAAATATCCTTCTTGATCCAATCAGATCTGAATGAATCTGATCCAAAAAATAGATTTTTTTCTTCAACTGGTATCAAAGCCAGATTTCATAATTCATTAGATCTAATTTTAATTTATTTTTAATCTAATAATTAGATGATCTTAGATATCACATTAGATATGATTAGATTTAAAATTAAAAATTAAATAATCTAGATCTAAGATGTATGAGATGCATGACTAGATTAGGAATAGAATTATTCTATGTGTAGTTTAGCATAATCATAATTTTAATTTGATTAATTATAATTTTTAGATCTATTTATTTATTATTTTTTGATATTATAAATATTATAATTAAATTTAAAAAATAAAAAATAAATTTATTTAATTTATTCATATGAGATATGATAAATGCATGTATAGACTAGTTGTAGAATAGTTCTACAAAAATTATCTAGAATAAATTTTAATTTGATGTAATCAAATTTAAATTTTATTTTTTAGATGTTTATGAGATAATTTAGATCTAAAAACATACATGATATGATATATGAGATGTATGCAAAATATGTTTTTAGTTAGATCAATTTTTAAATATGTGATATATGATGTAGATCTAACTAGTTTTGTAGATTTATCATATTTTTGATTAAGATGTGCCTCTTGGCCGTCTGATCATAAGAATGAAATGGGATTTAAAGGCCCTCTTCTTCCATTTGATGGGGTGTTCTTATGGTGTGTAGGGGTGCTGTGCGTTCGTCCTTAATTAGAAATAAAAAAATTTATTTTCTTCAAAATCTTAGATCTTGAAATCCTAGGATTTTATATACATGTTTTATTTATGAATCCTAAACTTAATTAAGAATTAAGATTATAAAATATATTAGATCTAAAATTAAAATTTTTTAGATGTAAGATATATTCATAAAATTGGGTTCGGACTTGGATAGCTCAATTAGGTTTAGTAGTTGATCAAACCGTATCAAGAGTTGGTTAGGTGGGATCAAGAGTACTTAAATTGACCAGTCTAATAGGATTAAGTCTAGGTCAAGGTCGAGTCACATGAGTGATCGGAGTTAAGACCTAATTAGGCTCAGTGGTTAGAGTCTAGATTGTAGACTAACTCAATTGGTTCTGGTTCAACAATTTGGTGTCTAAGGTAGGTTTGGCAGATATGACTGACTGATTTTTAATTGGGAGCTACTCAACTCAAATACATTTTTGTCGAGTTAATGGTATATCCCTTCCACCGGTCTCACTTATCTGGCCATATTTGTCGGCCCAGTCCTGATCTAAGGTGGCTAACAATCCAAGCTAACACATGCCACTAGGTTATTCATAATGGTTATGGCAATGTCAAGTCAAGTTTAAAGAGATCTAAATTAAATCTTCCTAAGAAAAGATTAAGTCTAAGGTCTTCCATCATTGTAGATGTGAGGGCCCTTCTTGGGGTTGATTGTTTTTGGCTGATCACAGTGGTTCAGTTGCACCGAAAAGATGCAACCATATCTATTAGGCATTGGATACTATGGGCTGGAGAATAGATTGGGCTCAATATTTTGGATATGATGAGAGACCTAATTAGAAATCCAATCTATGCAAATGGTGGGTCTGACTTAACTAAAGAGTGGATCAATATTCTGGGCATGGTGAGATTCATGAATTAGAAATCAAGTCTGGGTGCACCATGATTAGAGAATCATTAGACAAGAGTTGTTCACTCATTGGCTAACCCATCACCAATAACTATTAGATGAGGTGATGAGTTAGTTGGTGGGATTGCATCATTCATTAGAAATCAGTAATCATGGAGATTTTCGCATCTCTACAGAGGAAGTGTAGAGATCCAAAAAAATAGTGGAAGCTAATTTGTTTAAAAATCAATCTCTTAAATAAATTGATCAAGTCTTAATTATAAAATCTAATTAAAAACTTTGACTCTCTATAGAAAAAAAAAGTTTGCTTCCAACCTACTAGCCCGTATGCTAGACACCCATAGACTGACCGGACCCAATTGAAGAAAAATCCTAATTTCTTGGATCAGATTCGTTCAAATCTGATTAGATCAAGAGGCATATTTCAAAACTTTGTTCTTAAATCCTAATCAGATCTGACATTTTTTAGATCTAATTTTATAATCTGATAAATAAAAAAATTAAATTAAATTAAATTTAAATTAATTTTATCTTGATGTGGATAATCCGATTATCTATTGATGATCTTGCTGATTGCCTGAGGTTCTGGATCTAGCCACGCAAGTGCCTGACCTCTACTGGTATCCACTCGGACTGGATCTAGAGATCTTCTTCTTTTTTATCGCATCTCCAAAAATCAGATCTAGATCTGATTTGAAAGATCTTCAAAACTTTTTTCGCAGATCTGCTGTCGTCTCTGCAGCAATGCTGTCTTCTTCCTTTCTCGTCAGTCTTTTCTTGCCTGAATCACACTAATCTGAAGGCCCAACTTCATTGGGCATGGAGAGGAGAGAGGGGATCAGAAAGGTAGTATGGAGGAGGGAGAGGGGTAGTCTTGGGGTGTGGCTAAAAAAAGTTCTATGAAAGTTGGGCGTAGACAGGTCTTTATATAGACCCTGCTGCACCATACAATGCAACATCACCCCGGCCAATCACGTTGCTTCGTTCAATCAGATCTAAATCTGATTGGAGGGATGACATCACTTGATCCAATCAGATGAGAGACCCACAGATTCATCCTAAGGTGGCACCTAAGACTGGTCAAAGCCTATAGATGAGGGTCACCTAGTTTGAATCCAAAAAGCAACTTGGAGTCCCATTCGTTTGGGACTCCAAGCATCCCTATCCATGGGCGCACGCCATCCTAGGCATGTGCCCCCTTTCTTTCTAATTTTTAGGGAGGGGACAAGCCCTATCTGCTCTCCAATAAGTGCATGACACATGGGCAGATGTCCAAGGATCAAAGGTCAACGTTTGACCAAAGTCAAAGAATAAGAATTAGCAGGTGATCGAAAATGGCAGGTGTTGTCTTAAATTTATCTCATAAATTAAGACAACCTTTTTTTGACCTGACAAGCTCTAGTCAAATCAGATAAAGGTACCTGAGTGAGCACAAACTCATTTAGCTCAGTCGAGACAACTTTTAATGATAGAAAAATGAGAATGTTAGGTTCAATCATGTGCTAGCACGATTTTCTTGAACCTAATTGAATCTAATTCAAATCAATTAAACTAGATTAGTCCAATTGATGATATCCAAATCCAAACCCTTATTTGTGTGACCCAGTTAGGTTCAGTTCTGTATGGTAATGGGATATGTCGTGATCCCTATTATCAACATCATCGAAACTCCTTCTGATGGATTAGAACTCTTTTGATTCAAACAACTAGAATGATCGATCATCTAAATCATTCTAATTGCTCCCAAAATCCACCAGTGACACCTAGCAGTATATAGTGGCAATCCATCAAAACTGAAAATGAATCTCTTGGTGTAGCTACTTGTGTGATTAAGTTCTTCTATCTTGAGCCCCGATTAGATTAGGATTAAGGTGAACTCGTCAAACCCTAATTTCTATCATATGATTTAATCATTCGATTCAAGTTTGATGTGAAGACCTTAATAGAAACATTTTCTATTATTTCACTTTCTGCCATGGCCACGGGCTTATGGACTTGATTCTTATGATCATCATAGGGCAGCTCCTCATCCACCGAGGTAGATAGATTCCATCTTGATGCAATCCAATTCCTACAATGAACATGCCATAGCCAACATACACCTCAGGATTCCGAATGGCTAGGAGACCGAGTCATGATGTAGTCAAACTATAACACCCTCAAGGTGAATTATCGATGCACCTCAGGTCAAAGAACCAGACACACCACTACAGTTTTGAGTTAGTCATCGACGAGAAGGTAGACTCCCTTATGACTACTTGAGGTGGTTACGCTCAGTGCCCTCGTTCTCTAACGAGTACCTGTACTCTCGCTTCGGTGCCTCTACACCATAGACTCAAGACTCATCTACTGTAAAAAAATGATTGTACACTAACCTTCTGGATCAATCACCATCCTCATGATGATCCTACGATCAGGAGCATTTTATGAGCTAATAATGAAAATTCGTCTTAAATTTTCAACTCTTGAAAATAAGAATTATCGTTACCATTAACTCAAGAAATATATCACAGACACTAAATACACATATGTGATAGAAAATAATTCATTTTATTATTTATAGTCAAAATTATAATTTTGCCCCTAGAAGTGTATTTCAAGTGTCAACCAATTCTAACTTCTAAGGCACACATATCTAACAAACTCCCACTTGACCTAAAGCCAATTAGCTACAAATCTAAGTCTCATCTTCTCAAGGTGGGCATCGATCTTCTACTGGCCCGATGGCTTTGTAAGCGGGTCCGTTGTATTGTCTGCGGAGTCGACTCTCTTGACCTCGACGTAACCCTTCTCGAGGTAATCATGGATGAGATGGTATCGCCGCTCGATATGCTTAGATTTTTGGTGAGACCTCGGCTCCTTAGGAAGGGCTATGGTGCCATTGTTGTCGTAGTATAGAGGAATGACATCTGATAGCATCACTCTAATTTCTGTGGTAAACTTCTTGTACCAAAATGCCTCTTTTGTAGCTTCTGACGCAGTGATTTAATCTGCTTTCATGATGGAATCTGCTATCACTGTCTGCTTGGAACTTTTCTAATTCCAACTGACAGCTCTACCATTGCACAAAAATAGACTTTTAGATGTCGACTTTCGATCATCTACATTGGACATAAAGTCCGAGTCTGTATACCTCTAGACTTGGAGTTCTCCATTACCAAAGATCAACAACATATCCTTAGTTCTTCTCAAGTACTTAAGGAAATATTTCACAAAAGTTCAGTGTTCTTCACCTGGATTCGACTGATATCTGCTCGTGACACTCACAGCATGGGCCATATCAGGTCGTGTACATAACATGGCATACATGAGGCTCCCTATTGCTGAAGCATAAGGGATCTTGCTCATGCATTCTATTTCCTCAGGTGTGCTAGGGCACATCTTCTTGGAAAGATGAATGCCATGTCTGAAGGATACTAAACCCCTCTTAGAGTTTTCCATGCGAAACCTCTTTAGCACTTCCTCTATGTACATCTTTTGTGAAAGTCCTAGCATCCTAGATCTTTCATGGAGAATTCTTTAGATAACCATATTTTAACTATGGTTAACATGGGAATATCATTTTCAATTAGGAGGATGTCATCCACGTATAATATGAGGAAGACAACAACGCTCCCACTGACCTTTTTGAAGATACATGGCTCCTTCTCATTTTTGATGAAACCAAATATTTTGATCACATCATTAAAATGAATATTTCTAGCTCTGAGATATTTGCTTAAGTTCATATATGGATCTTTGCAGCTTGCATATCTTGTGATCATCATCACTGGATCTGAAACCTAGTGACAATTCCATATAGATATCTTCTTCAAGATATCCATTTAGGAATGCCATTTTCATATCCATTTGCCATATTTCATAATCGAAATAGGCTACAATAGCAAGCAATGTGCGGATGGATTTTAGCATAGCAACTAGCGAAAAGGTATCCTGATAGTCAATGCCCTCGCATTGATTATAACCTTTTGCCACTAATCTAGCCTTGAATGTCTCCACATTTTCATCTACACCAATCTATCTCTTGTAGATCCATTTATACCCAATGGGTACTATACCTTCTGGTGGATCTACCAAGGTCCAGAATTGGTTTGAGTGCATCGAGTCAATTTCTGACTTCATTGCCTCTAACCATTTCTCGGAGTCGATATCTGATATTGCCTCATTATAGATTTTGGGATCATCACTATGAAC
>QRFJ01001777.1:192173-221656 GCA_006176705.1 Cocos nucifera
TTTTGCCTTGAAGACAAGATTCACAAGTTGGATATGACTCGAAAGTCAATGGACTCAATAGCCCATTTTTCTCCAATTTGTTGATCCTATCTTCTGCTATATGACCTAATCTCAGGTGCCATAGATATCTATCGTTTGGACTATCCCTAGGTCGTTTGGCATTCACGTTTTGCTCGATAGTTAGAACAGGTACATCAATATGTAGCTGATAAAGACCATTAATAAGGAAATCATTTGCAATTTTATTTCTTTCATAAAGAATGTTACAATGGTCCTTAAAGAAGGTAATCACATAGCCTTCTTGTGCTAAGCATGAAACAGAAATCAAATTCCTGCTAGCTGCAGGCACATAATAACAGTCTTTCAAAACTAAGTCTAAACCAGATGGTAATCGAAGAGGGTATGTTCCCACGGCTACTGCAGCAACTCTTGCTCCATTACCGATGCGTAGGATCATGTCTCCATCCCTCAGCCTCCTGCTATCCTCAAGACCCTGCATGGAAGTGCACAGATGAGCACTAGAACCAGAGTCAAGCACCCAACTGGATGCAGAAGAAACCGTAAGGTTAGACTCAATAACGAGCATACCTCCAGAAGGACCTTCCTTCTTGTTCTTCAGGGTGGCCAGGTAAGTAGGGCAGTTCCGCTTCCAATGGCCGTCGCTGTTGCAATGGAAACACTTTCCTTTGACATCGGCCTTTCTTCGGCTCTGCCTTCTTCTTCTTTGATCCTTCCACCTTTCTGCTTTTTCACAGACTTCTTTTTCTTTCCATAAGACTTTCTTTTGGAAGAAGTCCATTCCATAGCAAGAACTGAGCCTTTAGAACCTTTCATAGAAAGCTCAGCGGTAACCAGCATATTCATTAATTCGGCCAAGGAATTTTGAAGTTTATGCATGTGGTAATTCATGATGAATTGCCCATATGCATCAGTCAAGGATTGCAGAATAATATCATTCTGCAGGATCCAAGTCTAACTTCACACCGAGCTTCTCAAGCTCTTCCATGTCCTTGATCATTGTCAGACAGTGATCTTGGACTGACTGCCCATCACGCATCTTAGCCTTAAAAAGTCATTTCGTGACTTGATATTTGGCTGCGCGACTCTGTTCACCAAACATCTCCTGCAGGTGAGCCAACATTTGGCGAGCAGTCCCGATATCTTCATGTTGGCGCTGGAGCTCATCAGACATCGAGCCCAACATGTAATATCTGGCCTTATTATCTTCGTCTATCCATTTTTTCAGAGATGCTCTCTATTCAGTGGATGGACGGGCTGGTAAGGTGGGAGGGTCCTGGTCCAATACATGGGTTAACTTCTCGGAACCCAAAATTATTTTGTAGTTCCTGAGCCAATCTTTATAATTGGGTCCAGTCAGTCTATGTGTGTCCAGGATACGTGCCAATGGGTTGGACGCAGACATTTTCCTGTAGAGAGTCAAAGATTCTAGTTAGATACTGTAATTATGACTTGACCAATTTATTTAAGAATTTTATTTTTAAACAAATTAGCTCCCACTATTTTCTCGGATCCCTACACTCCCTCTGTAGAGATGCAAAAATCTCCATGATTAATGATTTCTAGTGGGTGGTGCGGTCTCACCAACTGACTCATCACCTCACCTAACAGTTATTGGTGATGGGTTAGCCAATGAGTGAACAACTCTTGTTCAATGATTCTCTAATCATGGTGCACCCAAACTTGGTCTCTAATTCATGAATCTCACCGTATCCAGAATATTGATCCACTCCTTAGTTAAGTCAGACCCACCATTTGCATAGACTGGGATTCCTAATTGAGTCTCTCACCGTATCCAAAATATTGAGCCCAACTCATCCTCCAGCCCATAGCATCCAATGCCTAATAGACATGGTTGCATCTTTCGGTGCAACTGAGCCACTGTATCCAGCCGAGAACAATCAACCCCGGGAAGGGCCCGCACATCTACAATGGTGGAAGACCTCAGACTTAATCTTTTCTTAGGGAGAATTGATTCAGGTCTCATTAAACTAGACTTGTCATAGTCATAACAATTATGACTAACCTAGTGGCATGGGTTAGCTCGGATTATTGACCACCTCAGATCAGAACTGTGTCAACAGATATGGCCAGGTAAGTGAGACCGGTGGAAGGAATATGCCATTAACTCGTACAAGAATGCATTCAGGTCGAGTAGCTTCCAATTAAAAACCAGTCGGTCGTATGTGCCAAACTTACCTTAGACACCAAATTGTTGAGCCAGAACCAATTGGGTTAGCCTACAATCCAGACTCTAACCTCTGAGCCTAATTAGGTCTTGCTTGATCGTGACTCGATCTTGACCCAGACTTAATCCTATTAGGCTGGTCAATTTAAGCATTGTTGATCCCATCTAACCAACTCTTGATTCGGTTTGATCAACCGCTTAGACCTAATTGAGCTACCCAAGCCCGAACCCAGTATTATGAATATGTCTTAGATCTAAAATTCTCAATTTTAGACCTAATTAATATTTCCATAATCTTAATTTTTAATTAAGTAGGGTTCATAAACAAAATATGCACAATAAATCCTAGGGTTTCAGGATCTAGGGTTTTGCAGAAAGTAAGTTTTGGGATTTCTGATTAAGGACGAACACAGCACCCCTACACATCATAAGAACACCCCATCGAATGGGAGGAGAGGGCCTTTAAACCCTTCTTCATTCTTATGACCGGACGGCCAAGAGGAACGCCTTAATCAGGAACATGCAATACTACAAAATAGTTTTAGATCTATATCATATATCTCATATACAAATTAGATCTAATCATGGCATATTTTGCATACATCTCATGTATCGAATCATGCATATTTTTAGATCTAAATTATCTCATAATAATCTAAAAAATTAGATTTAAATTGATCTAATCAAAATAAATTCTAATCTAGATAATTATGTAGAACTATTCTACAACTAGTCTAGACATGCATCAATCATATCTCATATGATATTTAAAATTAAATAATTTTTATTTGCTATTTTTTAGATGTTATTATAACCATTATAATATCAAAAAATAGTAAATAAATAGATCTAAAATATGATTTAATCAAATTAAATTAAAAACATGCAAGACTATTCTATAGAACTATTCTATTTTAGAACTAGTCATGCATATTTTCTAATCTTAGATCCAAATCATTTAATTTTAATTTTTTCTGATTTTAGATCTGATCACATCTCATGTGACATCTAAAATCACTTATTTTTTAATTAAAATAAATTTAAAATTAGATCTAAACACTTTTAGAACCTTGGCTCTGATACCAGTTGAAGGAAAATCCTGATTTTCCGGACCAGGTTCGTTCAGATCTGATCAGATCAAGAGATATATTTCAAAAATTTTTTTTCTTTGATCTAATCAGATCTGAGATATTTTAGATCTAATTCTTATTATTTTAATAATTAAAATAAAATTAAGATAAATTAAATCAAATTTAATTTACCTTGATTTGGGTAATCCTATTACCCGTTGATGATCCTGTATGCAGCGGAAGGTTCTGGATCTAGCCACGCAAGTGCCTGGCCTCTATCGGTATCCACTCAGGCTGGATCTGGAGATCCTCTTCTTCTCTATCACATCTCCAAAAATTAGATCTGGATCTGATCTGGAGGATCTTCAAAACTCCTTTTGAAGATCAGCAGTCGTCCTTTGCAGCAGCGCAGCCTTCTAGCTTTTCAGTCGCCTTTCTTTGATCTGGATCGCACCAACCAAGGTCCAAAACTCCTTTTGGACGTGGAGAGGAGAGGGAGAAGGTGGGTTTGGCATGGAGGAAGAGGGGAGAGGCAGCCTTGGGGCATGGGATTTCAATTTTTCAATCTTAATTTGAGTTGGGCGCAGGGTCTTATTTATAGACTAGCTGTGATCCAACTCCTCTTCTTCCCAACCAATCACAACCCTTTGTGAAATCAGATCTAAATCTGATTGGTGGGAATAGAGTCCCCTGGATTCCTCCTTAGAGGGTGCCTAAGACCAGTCAAAGTTGGTTCTTAGGAGAACTCTAATTGGAATCCAAAAAGGAGATGGAGTCCTTGTCCAACAAGGGACTCCTAGGCGCCTCCAACTTGGGCACACGCCAAGGGTGGCGTGCGCCCTTCCTCCTTGCCAGGTTCTGGCAGGGGGACAGGCCCCCACCAGCTCTCCAATAGGTGCATGACATGTGGTCAAAAGTCAAAGTGTCAATGGTCAACATTTGACCAGTCAAAGGTAGACTTTTGACCAAAGTCAAAGAACAAGAAATGGCAGGTGACCAAAAATGGCAGGTAATGTCTTACAAAATAAGACAACCTTTTCTGACTTGGACAACCTCCAGTCAGACCATATGAAGGCCTCTGATTGAGCACAAACTCCTTTGGCTCAGACAGGACAACTTATTTATGATAGTAAAAGAAGAACGTTAGGTTCAATCGAGTGCTAGCACGATTTTCTTGAACCTAATTGAATCTCATTCAGATCAATTGAACTAGATCAGTTCAATTGATGATCACCAGATTCAAACCCTTGTTTGTGTGACCCAGTTAGGTTCAGTTCTGTATGGTAATGGGATATGTCATGATCTCTATCATCGACATCATCGAAACTCCTTTCGATGGATCAGAACTCTTCTGATTCGAACAGCTAGAATGATCGATCATCTAAATCATTCTAATTGCTCCCAAAATCCACCAGTGACACCTAGCAGTATATGGTGGCAACCCATCAGAGCTGAATGCGAACCTCTTGGTGCAGCTACCTGTGTGATTAAGTTCTTCTATCTTGAGCCCCGATCAGATTAGGGTTAAGGTGAACTCGTCAAACCCTAGTCTCTGTCATATGATGTAATCATTCGATTCGAGTCCAATGTGAAAATCTAAATAGAAACTCTTTCTATTATTTCACTCTGCCATGGCCATGGACTTCTGGACTTGATTCTCATGATCATCATAGGGCTGCTCCTCTACCACCGAGGTAGATAGATTCCATCTTGATGCAATCCAGTTCCTACAATGAACATGCTATAGCCAACATACACCTCAGGGTTCCATATGGCTAGGAGACCGAGTAATGGTGTAGTCAAACTATAACACCCTCAAGGTGAACTGCCGATGCATCTCAGGTCAAAGAACCAGACACACTACTGCAGCATCGAGTCAGTCATTGACGAGAAGGTAGACTCCTAATGACTACTCGAGGTGGTCACGCTCAGTGCCCTCGTTCTCTAACGAGTACCTGTACTCTCGCTCCGGTGTCTCCACACCGTAGACTCAAGACTCATCTACTAAAGAGAAGCGATTGTACACCAACCTTCCAGATCAATGACCATCCTTGTGATGATCCTATGGTCGGAAGCATTTTATGAGTTAATAATGATTATTCATATCTTAAATTTTCAACTCTTGAAAATATAAATTATCATTACCATTAACTCAAAGGATGTATCACAGACACTAAATACACATATGTGATAAAAAATAACCTATTTTATTGATATTAGTCAAAATTATAATTTTATCCCTAAAAGTGTATTACAAGTGTCAGCCAATTCTGACTTCTAGGGCACATATATCTAACACGAGCATACCTCCAGAAGGACTCACCTTCTTCTTTAGGGTGGCTCGGTAAGTAGGACAGTTCTGCTTTCAATGGCTGTCATTGTTGCAGTAAAAATACTTTTCTTTATCAGCGGCCTTCTTCTTTAGCTCTACATTTTTCTTCTTTACTCCTTCCATCTTTTACTTTTTCACAAACTTCTTCTTCTTTCTAAAAGACTTTTTTTTGGAAGAAGTCTATTCCATAGCAAGCACTGAGCCTTTAGAACCTTTCATAGAAAGCTCAGTGGTAATCAGCATATTCATAAGTTTGGCCAAGAAATTTTGAAGTTTATGCATATGGTAGTTCATGATGAACCGCCCATACGCATCAGTCATGGATTATAAAGTTATATCATTCTATAAATCCAAGTCTAACCTCACTCCGAGCTTCTCAAGCTCTTCTAAGTTCTTGATCATCATTAGACAATGATCTTGGACTGACTGCCTAACACACATCTTAGCCTTGAACAGTTGTTTAGTGACTTAATGCTTGGCTGCACGACTCTGTTCACCAAACATCTCCTATAGGTGAGCCAACATTTGGTGGGCAGTTCTGATATCTTCATATTGGCGCTAAAGTTTATCAGACATTGAGTCCAACATGTAGTATCTGACCTTATTATCTTCATCTGTCCACTTATCCAGAGACGCTCTCTGCTCAGTGCATGGACGAGCTGGTAAGGTGGGAGGATCTTGGTCCAATACATGAGTTAGTTTCTCGAAACCCAAAATGATTTTAAAGTTTCGAAGCCAATCTTTATAATTTGGTCCGATCAGTCTATGGGTGTCCAGGATTCGTGCTAGTGTGTTGGATGTAGATATTTTTCTGTAGAGAGTCAAAATTTCTAGTTAGATATTATAATTAAGACTTAACCAATTTATTTAAAAATTTTATTTTTAAGTAAATTAGCTCCCACTATTTTTTTGGATCCCTGCACTCCCTCTATAGAGATACAAAAATCTCCACGATTACTGATTTCTAGTGGGTGGTGCAGTCCCACCGACTTACTCATCATCTCACTTAATAGTTATTGGTGATGGGTTAGCCAATGAGTAAACAACTCTTGTTCAATGATTCTCTAATCATGATGCACCCAATCTTGATCTCTAATTCATGAATCTCACCGTGTCCAGAATATTGATCCACTTCTTAGTTAAATCAAATCCACTATTTGCACAGATTGGATTTCTAATTAAGTCTCTCACCGTATCCAAAATATTGAGTCCAATTCATCCTCCAACCCGTAGCATCCAATGCCTAATAGACATGGTTGCATCTTCTCGGTGCAATTGAGCCATTGTAACCAGCCAAGAATAATCAACCCCGAAAAAGGCCCGCATATCTACAATGATGGAAGATCTTAGACTTAATCTTTTCTTAGAGAGATTTGATTTAGGTCTCATTAAACTAGACTTGACATAGTCATAACTATTATGACTAACCTAGTGGCATGGGTTAGCTCGGATTATTGACCACCTCAGATCATAACTAAGTCAACAAACATGGTCAGATAAGTGAGATCGGTGGAAGGAATATGCCATTAACTTGACAAGAATGCATTCGAGTCGAGTAGCTCCTAATTAAAATCCAGTCGATCGTATCTGCCAAACTTACCTTAGACACCAAATTATTGAGCCAGAATCAATCAGGTTAGCCTACAATCTAGACTCTAACCACTGAGCCTAATTAGGTCTTAGCTTGATTGATCACTCACGTGACTCGACCTTGACCCAAACTTAATCTTATTAGGCTGGTCAATTTAAGCATTGTTGATCCCATCTAACCAACTCTTGATTCGATTTGATCAACCGCTAGACCTAATTAAGATATCCAAGCTCGAATCCAATTTTATAAACATATCATAGATCTGAAAATTCTCAATTTTAGATCTAATATGTTTCATAATCTTAATTCTTAATTAAGTTTAGAGTTCATCAACAAAATATGCAAATAAAATTCTAAGATTTCAGGATCTAGGGTTTTGTAGAAAGTAAATTTTCAATTTTTGATCAAGGACAAATGCGCAGCACCCCTACACATCATAAGAACACCCCATTGAATGAAAAAAGAAGATCTTTAAATTTTATTTTATTCTTATGACCGGATGGCCAAGGAGAACATCTTAATCAGAAATACAACTAATCTACAAAAACTAATTAGATTTAAGCATATATCTCATATAAGAAAATTGATCTAACTAAAACATGTTTTGCATACATCTCATGTATCAGATCATGCATATTTTTCAAATCTAAATTATCTCATAATCATCTAAAAAATTAAATTTAAATTTAATCTTATCAAATAAAATTTAATCTAAACCCTATTGTAGAACTATTCTACAGCTAGTCTAAATATACAACTATCATATCTCATATGAATAAATTAAATTTAATTTATTTTTTATTTTTAGATCTAATTATAATATTTTTAAGATCAAAAACTAGTAAATAAATATATCTAAAAATTATATTTAATTAAATAAAAATTATGATTATACTAGACTACACATAGAATAATTCTATTCCTAATCCAGTCATGTATCTCATATCTTTTAGATCTAAATTAATTAATTTTAATTTTTTAATTTTTTAATTTTAGATATAATTATATCTCATGTGATATCTAAAATTACTAACTTATCAGATTAAATTAGATCTAAATAAATTTTATAAGAACCTGACTCTGATATCAGTTGAAGAAAAATCCTAATTTTTTGGGTCAGGTTTGTTCAAATCTGATTGGATCAAGAGGCATATTTTAAAAATTTTCTCTTAGATCCTAATTAGATCTGACATTTTTTGGATCTAATTTTATAATCTAATAAATAAAAAATTAAATTAAATTAAATCTAAATTAATTTTACCTTGATGTGGGTAATCCGATTATCCATTGATGATCTTGCTGATTGCCTGAGGTTCTGGATCTAGCCATGCAAGTGCCTGATCTCTATTGATATCCACTCAGGCTGGATCTAGAGATCTTCTTCTTTTTTATCATGTCTCTAAAAATTAGATCTGGATCTAATTTGGAGGATCTTTGAAACTTCTTTCGAAGATCTATTGTCGTTTCTGCAGCAATGCTGCCTTCTTCCTTTCTCGTCGGCCTTTTCTTGCCTGAATCGCACTAATCTGAAGGCCCAATTGTCTTAGGCAAGGAGAGGAGAGAGAGGATTAGAAAGGTGGCATAGAGGAGGGAGAGGGGCAGCCTTGGGGCATGGCTAAGAAAAGTTCTATGAAAGTTGGCTGCAAATAGGTCTTTATATAGACCCTACTGCACCATGCAGTGCCACATCACCTCGACCAATCATTTTGCTTCATTCAATAAGATCTAAATCTGATTGGTGGGATGACATCATTTGATCCAATCAGATGAGAGACCAATAGATTCATCCTAAGGTGGCACCTAAGACTGGTCAAAGTCTATAGGTGAGGGTCACCTAGTTTGAATCCGAAAAGCAACCTGGAGTCCCATCCATATAGGACTCTAGGCATCCCTATCCATGGGCGCACACCATCCTAAGCATGCATTCCCTTCCTTTCTAATTTCTAGGGAGAGGACAAGTCCCTATCTGCTCTCCAATAAGTGCATGACACATGGACAGATGTTTAAGAGTCAAAGGTCAACGTTTGACCAAAGTCAAAGGACAAGAATTAGTAGGTGACCGAAAATGGTAGGTGTTGTCTTAAATTTATCTCATAAATTAAGACAACCCTTTTCTGACCTGGACAATCTTCAGTCAGACTAGGTAAAGGTACTTGAGTGAGTACAAACTCATTTGGCTTAGTTGAGATAACTTTTAATGATAGAAAAAGAAGAATGTTAGGTTCAATCGTGTGCTAGCATGATTTCCTTGAACCTAATTGAATCTAATTCAAATCAACTGAATTGGGTTAGTCCAATTGATGATATCTAGATCCAAACCCTTATTTGTGTGATCCAGTTAGGTTCAGTTCTGTATGGTAATGGGATATGTCATGATCTCCTATCATCGACATCATCGAAACTCCTTTCGATGGATCAGAACTCTTCTGATTCAGACAACTGAATGATCGATCATCTAAATCATTCTAATTGCTCCCAAAATCCACCAGTGACACCTAGCAGTATATGGTGGCAACCCATCAAAACTGAAAATGAACCTCTTGGTGCAGCTACTTGTGTGATTAAGTTCTTCTATCTTGAGCCTCCGATCAGATTAGGGTTAAGGTGAACTCGTCAAACCCTAATTTCTATCATATGATTTAATCATTCGATTCAAGTCCGATGTGAAAACCTTAATAGAAACTCTTTCTATTATTTCACTCTCTGCCATGGCCATGGGCTTATGGACTTGATTCTCATGATCATCATAGGGCTGCTCCTCATCCACCGAGGTAGATAGATTCCATCTTGGTGCAATCCAATTCCTACAATGAACATGCTATAGCCAACATACACCTCAGGATTCCGAATGGCTAGGAGATCGAGTCATGGTGTAGTCAAACTATAACACCCTCAAGGTGAACTACCGATGCACCTCAGGTCAAAGAACCAGACACACCACTGCAGCTTCGAGTCAGTCATCGACGAGAAGGTAGACTTCCTTATGACTACTCGAGGTGGTCATGCTCAGTGCCCTCATTCTCTAACGAGTACCTGTACTCTCGCTCTAGTGTCTCTACACCATAGACTCAAGACTCATCTACTATAAAGAAGTGATTGTACACTAACCTTTTGGATCAATCACCATCCTCATGATGATCCTATGGTCAGGAGCATTTTATTAGTTAATAATGAAAATTCTTGTCTTAAATTTTCAACTCTTCAAAATAAGAATCATCATTATCATTAACTCAAGGGATGTATCATAGACACTAAATACACATATGTGATAGAAAATAATTCATTTTATTATTTATAGTCAAAATTATAATTTTGCCCCTAGAAGTGTATTACAAGTGTCAGTCAATTCTGGCTTCTAGAGCACACATATCTAACACCAATTATAAGGATTGGCTCTGAAACTTTAAAATTATTTTGAATTTCGAGAAGTTGACTCTTGTATTGGACTAGGATCCCCCCACCTTACCAGCTCGTCCGTCCGTTGAACAGAGAGTGTCTGTTGACAAGTGGATAGATGAAGATAATAGGGCTAGATACTATATTTTGGGCTCGATGTCTAATGAGCTTTAGTGCCAACATGAAGATATCAAGACTTTCTGCCAAATGTTGGCTCACCTGCAAGAGTTATTTGATAAATAGAGTTGCGCAGCCAAATATCAGATCACTAAATGACTGTTTAAGGCTAAAATGCATGATGAGCAGTCAGTCCAAGATCATTGTCTGATGATGATCAAGAACTTGGAAGAACTTGAGAAGCTCGGAGTGAAGTTAGATCAAGATCTACAGAATGATGTAATTTTGCAATCCTTGACTAATGTATATGGGCAATTCATCAAGAACTACCATATGCATAAACTTCAGAATACTCTGGCCGAGCTTATGAATATGCTGATTACTGCTGAGCTTTCTATGAAAGATTCTAAAGGCTCAGTACTAGCTATGGAATGGACTTCTTCCAAGAGAAAGTCTTTTGAAAAAAAGAAGAAGTCTGTGGAAAGATGGAAGGTGGAAAGAAAAAGAAGGCAAAGCTGAAGAAGAAAGCCGCTGACAAAAAAAGTGTTTCTATTGTAATACTAACAGCTATTGGAAGCGAAACTACCCTACATACCTGGCCACCCTAAAGAATAAGAAGGAGACAGGTCTTTCTGGAGGTATGCTCGTTATTGAATCTAATCTTATGATTTCTTCTGCATCTAGTTGGGTGCTTGACTCTGGTTCTAGTGCTCATTTGTGCACTTTCATATAAGATCTTGAGGATAGCAGGAGGCTGAGGGATGGTGAGTGTTAGATATGTATGCCCTAGACGTCAGAATTGGCTGACACTTATAATACACTTCTAAGAATAAAATTATAATTTTGATTATAAATAATAAAATAGATTATTTTCTATCACATATGTGTATTTAGTGTCTATGATACATTCCTTGAGTTAATGATAATGATAATTCTTATTTTCAAGAGTTGAAAATTTAAGATAAGAATTTTCATTATTAACTCATAAAATGCTCCTGACCATAGGATCATCATGAGGATGATGATTGATCTGGAAGGTTAGTGTATAATCACTTTTTTATAGTAGATGAGTCTTGAGTCTATGGTGTAGAGACACCAGAGCGAGAGTACAGGTACTCATTAGAGAATGAGGGCACTGAGCGTGACCACCTCGAGTAGTCATAAGGAAGTCTACCTTCTCATCGATGACTGACTCGAAGCTGCAGTGGTGTGTCTGGTTCTTTGACCTGAGGTGCATCGGTAGTTCACCTTGAGGGTGTTATAGTTTGACTACACCATGACTCGGTCTCCTAGCCATTCAAAATTCTGAGGTGTATGTTGGCTATAGCATGTTCATTGTAGGAATTGGATTGCACCAAGATGGAATCTATCTACCTCGGTGGATGAGGAGCAGCCCTATGATGATCATGAGAATCAAGTTCCATAAGCCCATGGCCATGGCAGAGAGTGAAATAATAGAAAGAGTTTCTATTAAGATTTTCACATCGGACTTGAATCAAATGATTAAATCATATGATAGAAATTAGGGATTTGATGAGTTCACCTTAACCCTAATCTGATCGGGGCTCAAGATAGAAGAACTTAATCACACAAGTAGCTGCACCGAGAGGTTTATTTTTAGTTTTGATGGGTTGCCACCATATACTGCTAGGTGTCACTGGTGGATTTTGAGAGCAATTATAATGATTTAGATGATCGATCATTCCAGTTGTCTGAATTAGAAGAGTTTTGATCCATCGAAAGAAGTTTTGATGATGTCGATGATGAAAATCATGACATATCCCATTACCATATAGAACTGAAGCTAATTGGATCACACAAATAAGAGTTTGGATCTAGATGTCATCAATTGGACTAATCCAGTTCGTTGATTTGAATAAGATTCAATTAGATTCAAAAAAATCGTGCTAGCACACAATTGAACCTAACATTCTCCTTTTCTATCATTAAAAGTTGTCTCGACTGAGCCAAATGTGTTTGTGCTCACTCAGGTACCTTTACCTAGTCTTACTGGAGCTTGTCCAAGTTAGAAAAGGGTTGTCTTAATTTATGAGATAAATTTAAGATAACACCTACCATTTTCTATCACCTGCTAATTCTTGTCCTTTGACTTTGATCAAATATTGACCTTTGACCCTTGGACATCTGCCTATGTGTCATGCACTTATTGGAGAGCAGATAGGTGTTTATCTCCTTACTGGATTTTGGAAAGGAAGGGCCACATGCCTAGGATGGTGTGCGCCCATGGATAGGGATGCCCGGAGTCCCATACGGATGGAACTCCAGGTTGCTTCTTTGATTCAAACTTGGTGATCCTTGCCTATAGACTTTAACCAGTCTTAGGTGCCACCTAAGGATGAATCTATGGGTCTCTCATTTGATTGGATCAGGTGATATCATCCCATCAATTAGATTTAGATCTGATTACACGAAGCAACATGATTGGCCGGGGTGTTGTGGCACTGCGTGGCATAGCAGGGTCTATATAAAGACCTGTCTGTGCCCAACTTTGAAAGAACTTTTCTCCTAGCCATGCCCCAATGCTGCCCCTCTCCCTCCTCCATGCTCCCTTTTTGATCCTCTCTCTCCTCTCCATGCCCAAGGAAGTTGGGCCTTCAGATTAGTGCGATTCGAGCAAGAAAAGGCTGACGAAAAAGAAAGAAGGCAGCACTGCTACAGAGATGACAGTAGATCTTCAAAAGTAGTTTTGAAGATCCACCAAATCAGATCCAGATCTAATTTTTGAAGATATGATAAAGAAGGAGAAGATCTCCAGATCCAGTCTGAGTGAAAATCGATAGAGGCCAGTGGCTAGATCCAGAACCTCAGGCTATCAGCAGATCATCAACGGATAATCGGATTACCCATATTAAGGTAAAACTAATTTAGATTTAATTTAATTTAATTTTTTTATTTATCAGATCATAAAATTAGATCTAGAAAATGTTAGATCTGATTTGGATCCAAGAGAAAATTTTTGAAATATATCTCTTGATCTGATCAGATCTGAACGAACCTGGACCTGGGAAATCAGGATTTTTTCCTTCAACTGGTATCAGAGCCAAGGTTCTAAAATTTATTTTAAATTCTAATTTTAATTAATTTTAAATAAGTGATTTTAGATGTCACATGAGATGTGATCAGATCTAAAATTAGAAAAAATTAAAATTAAATGATTTGGATCTAAGATCTAAGATTAGAATATATGCATGACTAGTTCTAAAATAGAATAGTTCTATAGAATAGTCTTGCATGTTTCATAATTTTTGATTTAATTATTAAATCATATTTTAGATCTATTTATTTACTATTTTTTGATATTATAAATATTATAATAACATCTAAAAAATAGCAAATAAAAATTATTTAATTTTAAATATCATATGAGATATGATTGATGCATGTCTAGACTAGTTGTAGAATAGTTCTACATAATTGTCTAGATTAGAATTTATTTTGATTAGATCAATTTAAATCTAATTTTTTAGATTATTATGAGATAATTTAGATCTGAAAAATATGCATGATTCGATACATGAGATGTATGCAAAATATGCCATGATTAGATCTAATTTGTATATGAGATATATGATATAGATCTAAAACTATTTTGTAGTATTGCATGTTCCTGATTAAGGCGTTCCTCTTGGCCGTCCGGTCATAAGAATGAAGAAGGGTTTAAAGGCCCTCTCTTCCATTCGATGGGGTGTTCTTATGATGTGTAGGGGTGCTGTGTTCGTCCTTAATCAGAAACCCAAAACTTACTTTCTGCAAAACCCTAGATCCTGAAACCCTAGGATTTATTGTGCATATTTTGTTTATGAACCCTACTTAATTAAAAATTAAGATTATGGAATATTAATTAGGTCTAAAATTGAGAATTTTCAGATCTAAGACATATTCATAATACTGGGTTCGGGCTTGGGTAGCTCAATTAGGTCTAAGCGGTTGATCAAACCGAATCAAGAGTTGGTTAGATGGGATCAACAATGCTTAAATTGACCAGCCTAATAGGATTAAGTCTGGGTCAAGATCGAGTCACGATCAAGCAAGACCTAATTAGGCTCAGAGGTTAGAGTCTGGATTGTAGGCTAACCCAATTGGTTCTGGCTCAACAATTTGGTGTCTAAGGTAAGTTTGGCACATACGACCGACTGATTTTTAATTGGAAGCTACTCGACCTGAATGCATTCTTGTACGAGTTAATGGCATATTCCTTCCACCGGTCTCACTTACCTGGCCATATCTGTTGACACAGTTCTGATCTGAGGTGGTCAATAATCCGAGCTAACCCATGCCACTAGGTTAGTCATAATTGTTATGACTATGACAAGTCTAGTTTAATGAGACCTGAATCAATTCTCCCTAAGAAAAGATTAAGTCTGAGGTCTTCCACCATTGTAGATGTGCGGGCCCTTTCCGGGGTTGATTGTTCTCGGCTGGATACAGTGGCTCAGTTGCACCGGGAAGATGCAACCATGTCTATTAGGCATTGGATGCTATGGGCTGGAGGATGAGTTGGGCTCAATATTTCTGGATACGGTGAGAGACTCAATTAGGAACCCAGTCTATGCAAATGGTGGGTCTGACTTAACTAAGGAGTGGATCAATATTTCGGATACGGTGAGATTCATGAATTAGAGACCAAGTTTGGGTGCACCATGATTAGAGAATCATTGAACAAGAGTTGTTCACTCATTGGCTAACCCATCACCAATAACTGTTAGGTGAGGTGATGAGTCAGTTGGTGAGACCGCACCACCCACTAGAAATCATTAATCATGGAGATTTTTGCATCTCTACAGAGGGAGTGTAGGGATCCGAGAAAATAGTGGGAGCTAATTTGTTTAAAAATAAAATTCCTAAATAAATTGGTCAAGTCATAATTACAGTATCTAACTAGAATCTTTGACTCTCTACAGGAAAAATGTCTGCGTCCAACCCATTGGCACGTATCCTGGACACACATAGACTGACTGGACCCAATTATAAAGATTGGCTCAGGAACTACAAAATTATTTTGGGTTTCGAGAAGTTAACCCATGTATTGGACCAGGACCCTCCCACCTTACCAGCCCGTCCATCCATTGAACAGAGAGCGTCTCTGGAAAAATGGATAGACGAAGATAATAAGGCCAGATATTACATGTTGGGCTCGATGTCTGATGAGCTCCAGCGCCAACATGAAGATATCGGGACTGCTCGCCAAATGTTGGCTCACCTGCAGGAGATGTTTGGTGAACAGAGTCGCGCAGCCAAATATCAAGTCACGAAATGACTTTTTAAGGCTAAGATGCGTGATGGGCAGTCAGTCCAAGATCACTGTCTGACAATGATCAAGGACATGGAAGAGCTTGAGAAGCTCGGTGTGAAGTTAGACTTGGATCTGCAGAATGATATTATTCTGCAATCCTTGACTGATGCATATGGGCAATTCATCATGAATTACCACATGCATAAACTTCAAAATTCCTTGGCCGAATTAATGAATATGCTGGTTACCGCTGAGCTTTCTATGAAAGGTTCTAAAGGCTCAGTTCTTGCTATGGAATGGACTTCTTCCAAAAGAAAGTCTTATGGAAAGAAAAAGAAGTCTGTGAAAAAGCAAAAGGTGGAAGGAGCAAAGAAGAAGAAGGCAGAGCCGAAGAAAAAGGCCGATGTCAAAGGAAAAGTGTTTCCATTGCAACAGCGACGGCCATTGGAAGCGGAACTGCCCTACTTACCTGGCCACCCTGAAGAACAAGAAGGAAGGTCCTTCTGGAGGTATGCTCGTTATTGAGTCTAACCTTACGGTTTCTTCTGCATCCAGTTGGGTGCTTGACTCTGGTTCTAGTGCTCATCTGTGCACTTCCATGCAGGGTCTTGAGGATAGCAGGAGGCTGAGGGATGGAGACATGATCCTACGCATCGGTAATGGAGCAAGAGTTGCTGCAGTAGCCGTGGGAACATACCCTCTTCGATTACCATCTGGTTTAGACTTAGTTTTGAAAGACTGTTATTATGTGCCTGCAGCTAGCAGGAATTTGATTTCTGTTTCATGCTTAGCACAAGAAGGCTATGTGATTACCTTCTTTAAGGACCATTGTAACATTCTTTATGAAAGAAATAAAATTGCAAATGGTTTCCTTATTAATGGTCTTTATCAGCTACATATTGATGTACCTATTCTAACTATCGAGCAAAACGTGAATGCCAAACAAATGACCTAGGGATAGTCCAAACGATAGATATCTATGGCACCTGAGATTAGGTCATATAGCAGAAGATAGGATCAACAAATTGGAGAAAAATGGGCTATTGAGTCCATTGACTTTCCGAGTCATATCCAACTTGTGAATCTTGTCTTCAAGGCAAAATGACTAAACTCCCTTTTGTTGGACATGGGGAGAGGGCCACAGATCTCCTTGCCCTAGTACATACTGATGTGTGCGGCCCATTTGATGTGCCGGCTAGAGGCAATTTTGTCTACTTCATTACCTTTACCGATGATCTGTCTAGGTATGGGTATGTGTATCTTATGAGACACAAGTCTGAAGCTTTTGAAAAGTTCAAAGAATTCAGACATGAAGTAGAAAAATAAACTGGAAAACCCATTAAGGTTCTTCGATCAGATCGAGGAGGTGAATACCTTAGCCGAGAATTCCTAGACTATCTCAAGGAAAAATGGCATAGTCTCTCAATGGACTCCACCAGGAACACCTCAACTCAACGGGGTTTCAGAATGGAGAAATCGGACTCTATTGGATATGGTTCGATCCATGATGAGCTTCACAGACCTCCCTGATTTTCTTTGGGGACACTCATTGTTAACTTCAATTTATCTACTGAATAGGGTTCCCTCTAAAACCGTTCCTACCACACCGTATGAGATATGGCATGGTAAGAAACCAAGTCTGAGTCATCTCAGAATTTGGGGTTGTCCGGCTCATGTCAAAAGACAACAAGCGGACAAGTTAGAGTTTAGGTCCTTTCAGAGCTCGATTCATAGGATATCCTAAAGAGTCATTAGGATACTATTTCTACATTCCAGAAGACCACAATGTGATTGTGAGTCGACATGCCATCTTTCTTGAAAAATAGTTTATTCAAGATAGCGGCATTGGAAAGCAGATTCAAGCTTGATGAGAAAGTCTCACAAGTACAACGAGCTAAGGACCAATTGGAACCAAATCAGGTTGAGCCAATAAGAACACTACCTCCTCCACCTCGTAGATCGGAAAGAGTTTTCCATCCCCCTGAAAGATACTTAGGTATTATTTCAGAGGAAGTAGAGGAAAATGTTCCTCGTAGGTAATGGTGCTCATGGTGATGATCCCAAAACCTACAACGAGGCGATATCAGATATCGACTCCGAGAAATGGCTAGAGGCAATGCAGTCAGAAATTGACTCGATGCACTCAAACCAAGTCTGGACCTTGGTAGATCCACCAGAAGGTATAGTACCTATTGGGTGTAAATGGATCTTCAAGAGAAAGATTGGTGCAGATGGGAATGTGGAGACATTCAAGGCTAGACTAGTGGCAAAAGGTTATAGTCAATGCGAAGGCATTGACTATCAGGATACCTTTTCCCAGTGGCTATGCTAAAATCCATCCGCACATTGCTTGCCGTTGCAGCCTATTTCGATTATGAAATATGGCAAATGGACGTGAAAATGGCATTCTTAAATGGATATCTTGAGGAAGATATCTATATGGAACAGCCGCTAGGTTTCACATCCAGTGATACTGATCACAAGGTTTGCAAGCTGCAAAGGTCCATATATGGACTTAAGCAAGCATCTCGGAGCTGGAACACTCATTTCAATGATGTGATCAAAATGTTTGGTTTCATCAAAAATGAAGAGGAACCATGTGTCTTCAAAAAGGTCAGTGGGAGCGCTGTTGTCTTCCTCGTATTGTACGTGGATGACATCCTCCTTATTGGGAATGATATTCCCATGATGACAACAGTCAAATTATGGTTGTCCAAGGAATTCTCCATGAAAGACCTAGGTGAAGCATCCTTTATTCTAGGAATTAAGGTCTATAGGGATAGACCGAATAGGATGCTAGGACTTTCACAGAAGATGTACATAGAGAGAAAGTACTAAAGAGGTTTAGTATGGAAAACTCTAAGAGGGGATTAATACCCTTCAGACATGGTATTCATCTTTCCAAGAAGATGTGCCCTAGCACACCTGAGGAAATAGAATGCATGAGCAAGATCCCTTATGCTTCTGCAATAGGGAGCCTCATGTATGCCATGCTATGTACACGACCTGATATAGCCCATGCTGTGAGTGTCACAAGCAGATATCAGTCAAATCCAGGTGAAGAACACTGGACTTCTGTGAAATGTATCCTTAAGTACTTGAGAAGAACTAAGGATATGATGTTGGTCTTTGGTAATGGAGAACTCCAAGTCCAGGGATACACAGACTCGGATTTCATGTCCGATATAGATGATCGAAAGTCGACATCTGGGAGTCTGTTTGTGTGCAATGGTGGTGCTGTCAGCTGGAAGAGTTCCAAGCAAACGGTGATAGCAGATTCCACCATGGAAGCAGAATATATCGCTGCATCAGAAGGCTGCGAAGGAAGCATTCTGGTACAAGAAGTTTGCTGCAGAAATTGGAGTAATGCCATCAGATGCCATTCCTCTATACTGCGACAACAATGGCGCCATAGCCCTTGCTAAGGAGCCGAGGTCTCACCAAAAATCCAAGCACATTGAGCGGCGATACCACCTCATCCGCGATTACCTCGAGAAGGGTTACGTCGAGGTCAAGAGAGTCAACTCCACAGATAATGTGGCAGACCCACTTACAAAGCCGTTGGGCCAGCAGAAGATCGAAGCCCACCTTGAGAAGATGGGACTTAGACTTGTAGCCAATTGGCTTTAGGACAAGTGGGAGATTGTTAGATATATGTGCCCTAGAAGCCAGAATTGGCTGACACTTGTAATACACTTCTAGGGGCAAAATTATAATTTTGACTATAAATCAATAAAATGGGTTATTTTCTATCACATATGTGTATTTAGTGTCTGTGATACATCCTTTGAGTTAATGGTAATGATAATTCATATTTTCAAGAGTTGAAAATTTAAGACATGAATAATCATTATTAACTCATAAAATGCTCCCGACCATAGGATCATCATGAGGATGGTGATTGATCCGGAAGGTTGGTGTACAATCGCTTCTCTTTAGTAGATGAGTCTTGAGTCTACGGTGTGGAGACACCGGAGCGAGAGTACAGGTACTCGTTAGAGAACGAGGGCACTGAGCGTGACCACCTCGAGTAGTCATTAGGAAGTCTACCTTCTCGTCAATGACTGACTCGATGCTGCAGTAGTGTGTCTGGTTCTTTGACCTGAGGATGCATCGGATAGTTCACCTTGAGGGTGTTATAGTTTGACTACACCATTACTCGGTCTCCTAGCCATATGGAACCCTGAGGTGTATGTTGGCTATAGCATGTTCATTGTAGGAACTGGATTGCATCAAGATGGAATCTATCTACCTCGGTGGTAGAGGAGCAGCCCTATGATGATCATGAGAATCAAGTCCAGAAGCCCATGGCCATGGCAGAGTGAAATAATAGAAAGAGTTTCTATTTAGATTTTCACATCGGACTTGAATCGAATGATTACATCATATGACAGAAACTAGGGTTTGACGAGTTTCACCTTAACCCTAATCTGATCGGGGCTCAAGATAGAAGAACTTAATCACACAGGTAGCTGCACCAAGAGGTTCGCATTCAGCTCTGATGGGTTGCCACCATATACTGCTAGGTGTCACTGGTGGATTTTGGGAGCAATTAGAATGATTTAGATGATCGATCATTCTAGCTGTTCGAATCAGAAGAGTTCTGATCCATCGAAAGGAGTTTCGATGATGTCGATGATAGAGATCATGACATATCCCATTACCATACAGAACTGAACCTAACTGGGTCACACAAACAAGGGTTTGAATCTGGTGATCATCAATTGAACTGATCCTAGTTCAATTGATCTGAATGAGATTCAATTAGGTTCAAGAAAATCGTGCTAGCACTCGATTGAACCTAACGTTCTTCTTTTACTATCATAAAAGTTGTCCTGACTGAGCCAAAGGAGTTTGTGCTCAATCAGAGGCCTTCATACCTGGTCTGACTGGAGGCTTGTCCAAGTTAGAAAAGGTTGTCTTATTTTGTAGAGACATTACCTAGCCATTTTTGGTCACCTGCCATTTCTTGTCCTTTGACTTTGGTCAAAAGTTGACCTTTGACTGGTCAAATGTTGACCATTGACACTTTGACTTTCTGACCACATGTGTCATGCACCTATTGGAGAGCTGGTGGGGGCCTTGTCCCCCTATTGCCAGAACCTGGCAAGGAAGAGGGCGCATGCCACCCTTGGCGTGTGCCCAAGTTGGATAGGGCGCCTAGGAGTCCCTGTTGGACAGGGACTCCATCTCCTTTTTGGATTCCAATTAGAGTTCTCCTAAGAACCAGACTTTGACTGGTCTTAGGCACCCTCTAAGGAGGAATCCTAGGGTCTCTCATCTGATTCTATTCCCACCAATCAGATTTAGATCTGATTGCATGAAGCAACAAATTGTGATTGGTTGATGGAAGAAGAGGAGTTGGATCAGCAGTTAGTCTATAAATAAGACCTATCTACGCCCAACTCAGATTGAAAGAACTTTTCTCCTAGCCATGCCCCAAGGCTGCCCCTCTCCCTCCTCCATGCCAAACTTTTCTTCTCCCTCTCCTCTCCATGCCCAAAAGGAGTTTTGGGCCTTCAGGTTGGTGCGATTCAGAGCAAAGAAAGGCGACGAAAAAGCAAGAAGGCTGCACTGCTGCAAAGATGACAGCAGATCTTCGAAAGGAATTTTGAAGATCCTCCAAATCAGATCTAGATCTAATTTTTGGAGATGTGATAAAGAGGAAGAAGATCTCCAGATCTAGCCTGAGTGGATACCGGTAGAGGTCAGGTGCTTGCATGGCTAGATCCAAAGCTTCAGGCTATCAGCAGATCATCAACGGGTAATCAGATTACCCATATCAAGGTAAAAATAATTAAATTAAATTAAATTTAATTTTTTTATTTATCATATCATAAAATCAGATCTAAAAAATGTTAGATTTGATTTAGATTTAAGAAGAAATTTTTGAAATATGCCTCTTGATCCAATCAGATTTTTTGGAACGAACCTGACCCAAGAAATCTGATTTTTTCCTTCAGTGAGATGGTCCTATGCATCGAAAATGGAGCAAGGGTTACTGCTGTGGCCATGGAAACCTACCCTCTTCGACTATCGTCTAGCTTAGATTTAGTATGTAAGGATTGTTATTATGTACCTGCTGCAAGCAAGAATTTGATTTCTATTTCATGTTTAGCACAAGAAGGCTATGTAATTAGTTTTCTTAAGGACCATTGTAATATTCTTTATGAAAGATGTTGGGGATAAATCCCGCTTCTGCTGAAGTCTAACCTGATGCTTAGCCTAGCACAATCGATAATCATGTAAGAGCTTTCTTCAAAAATTCTCTCTCCAGCGACTGAATCCCATCCGATCTCCTGTAGCAGTCGAACTCATTCAGTAGCCAAACTCCTCCAGTAGCCGAACCCAACCAAAATCCTTTCGGATCTCTACTTCAGTCAAGTTTCTATAGAAGCCAAATTCCTTCAGAATCCCTCCAGGAGCCAAAGTCCTTCCAGACTTCTCCTTTGATCAAACTTCTCCACCAATCAGACTCTTCCTGGACTTCTCCTTCAGTCGGACTCCTTCAGAAGCCGAACTCCTTTCGAATTTCTCCTTCAGTCTAGTGCCTCCAAGAGCCAAACTCCTTCTGGACTTCTCCTTCAGTCGAACTTCTTCCTTCAGTCGGATTTCGATAGGAGCTGAACTCTTTTCAGATCTCTCCTTCAGTCAAGTTCATCCAAGAGCCAAACTTCTTTCGGATCTATCCTTCAGTCGGATACCTTTAGGAGCCGAACTCCTTCCAAACTTCTTCCTTCAATCAAATTTCTATAGGAGCCAAACTCCTTCCAGATCTCTCCTTCAGTCAAGTGTCTATAGGAGCAAACTCTTCCGAATCTCTCCTTCAGTCAAGTTCCTCTAGGAGCCGAACTTCTTTCAAATTTTTTTTCAGTCCAGTGCCTCCAGGAGCCAAACTCCTTTTGAACTTCTTCTTTAGTCGGACTTCTTCCTTTAGTCGGATTTCTACAGGAGTCGAACTCCTTCCAAATCTCTCCTTCAGTCAGATTTCTATAGAAGCCGAACTCCTTCTGGATCTCTTCTTCAATTAAGTTTCTACAAGAGCTGAACTCCTTCTGAATCTCTCCTTCAGTCAAGTTCCTTTAGGAGTCGAACTCCTTCCAGATCTATCCTTCAGTCGGATACCTCTAGGAGTCGAACTTCTTTCGGACTCTTCCTTCAGTCGAATTTCTACAGGAGCCAAACTCCTTCCGAATTCCTCCTTCAGTCGAATACCATCAGGAGCCAAACTCCTTCTGGATCTCTCCTTCAGCCGATTAACTCCAAGAGTTGAACTCTTTTCGAATCCCTCCAAGAGCCAAAGTCCTTTCGGACTTCTCTTTCGATCAAACTTCTCCACCAGTCGAACTCCTCCTAGACTTCTTCATTAGTCAAACTCCATCTGAATTCCTCCAGTGAAATTCTTTCAGATTTCAACTAGCATTCCTTTCGAATGATCCCCTCTAGTCATGTTCTCTTTAGGAGTCCGAACTCTGGTTAACTAGCAGCATCTATATAATGACCTATCTGCGCCCAACTTTGAAAGAACTTTTCTCCTAGCCATGCCCCAAGGTTGCTCCTCTTTCTCCTCCATGCCCCCTTTTTGATCCTCTCTCTTCTCTCCATGTCTAAGAAAGTTGGGCCTTCAGATTAGTGCGATTCAAGCAAGAAAAGACTGACAAGAAAGGAAGAAGGCAGTACTGCTGCAGAGACGACAGTAGATCTTTGAAAAAACTTTTGAAGATCCTCTAAATCAGATCCAGATCTAATTTTTAGAGATGTAATAAAGAAGAAGAAGATCTCCAGATCCAGCCCAAGTGGATATCGGTAGAGGCTAGGCACTTACGTGGCTAGATCTAGAACCTCAGGCTATTAGCAGATCATCAATGGATAATCGGATTACCCATATCAAGGTAAAACTAATTTAGATTTAATTTAATTTAATTTTCTTATTTATCAGATCATAAAATCAGATCTAAAAAATGTCAAATTTGATTTGGATCCAAGAAAATTTTTTTGAAATATGCCTCTTGATCCAATCAGATTTGAACGAACCTGACCCAAAAAATCTGATTTTTTCCTTCAGTGAGATGATCCTACGCATCGAAAATGAAGCAAGGGTTGTTGCTTTGGTTGTGAGAACCTACCATCTTCGACTACCATCTAGCTTAGATTTAGTACTTAAGGACTGTTATTATGTGCCTGCTGCAAGTAGGAATTTGATTTCTATTTCATGTTTAGCATAAGTAGGTTATGTAATTAGTTTTCTTAAGGACCATTGTAATATTCTTTATGAAAGATGTTAGGGATAGATCCCGCTCCCACCGAAGTCTAGCCTGATGCTTAGTCTAACACAACCGATAATCATTGAAGAGCTTTATTCGAGAATTCTCTCTCCAGTAATTGAACCCCACCCGATCTCCTCCAGCAGTCAAACTCATTCAGTAGCCAAACTCCTCCAGTGGCCGAACCCAACCGAACTCCTTTTGGATCTATACTTCAGTCAAGTTTCTACAGGAGCCAAACTCCTTTTGAATCCCTCCAGGAGCTGAACTTCTTCTAGACTTCTCTTTCGACCGAACTTCTCGACCAATCGGACTCCTCCTAAACTTCTCCTTCAGTCAGACTCCTTTAGGAGCCGAACTCTTTCTGAATTTCTCCTTCAGCCCAGTGCCTCCAAGACCCAAACTCCTTCTAGACTTCTCCTTCAGTTGAACTTCTTTCTTCAGTCAGATTTCTATAGGAGTTGAACTCCTTTCAGATCTCTTCTTTAGTCAAGTTCATCTAGGAGCTGAACTTCTTTCGGATCTATCCTTCAATCGAATACCTCCAAGAGCCGAACTTCTTTCGGACTTTTTTCTTCAGTCGGATTTCTATAGAAACCAAACTCCTTTCAGATCTCTCCTTCAGTCAGATTTCTATAAGAGTCAAACTCCTTCCAGATCTCTCCTTCAGTCAAGTTTCTACAGGAGCCAAACTCTCTCTAGATCTCTCCTTTAGTCAAGTTCCTCCAGGAGCCGAACTCCTTCCAAATTTTTCCTTCAGTCCAGTGCCTCCAGGAGCCAAACTCCTTCCAAACTTCTCCTTTAGTTGGACTTTTTTCTTTAGTCGGATTCTATAGGAGCTGAACTTCCTTTTCAAATCTTTCTTCAGTCAGATTTTCTATAGGAGCAAATCTTTTCGGATCTATCCTTAGTCAATTCTATAGGAGCCAACTCCTTTCTAATCTCTCCTTTAGTCAAGTTCCTCCAGGAGCCAAACTTCTTCTGGATCTATCCTTCAGTCGGATATCTTCAAGAGTCAAAGTCCTTCCAGACTCTTTCTTCAGTCAGATTTCTACAGAAGTCGAACTCCTTCTGGACTCCTCCAGTCAAATACCTTCAGGAGCCGAACTCCTTTCAGATCTCTCCTTCAGTCGGTTAACTCCAAGAGTTGAACTCCTTTCGAATCCCTCCAGGAGCCAAAGTTCTTTCGGACTTCTCCTTCGATCGAACTTCTCCATCAGTCGAACTCCTCTTGGACTTCTCCATCAGTCGAACTCCATCCGAATTCCTTCAGTGGAGTCCTTCCAGATTTCAACTAGCATTCCTCCCGAATGATCCCCTCTAGTCATGTTCTCTTTAGGAGTCCGAACTCTCTTGAAATTGATGTATGTCAAAGCTCTTCACCAATCAATGCCTGCTTCCTCCGAACTTCGATTATTAAATCTCAACGAACGATCACTTCATGGCAAAGAAAATCACTATCCGTAACAAACTTCATGTAGCCCTAAGCGGCCCATTACTGAATGGCCACATCACAACAACGGACATCTCTCTTCATAATAAACTTCATGTGGCTCCGAGCGATCCACTACTGAACGGTTATGACAAGCTCTATCTATAAAAAGAGATCCTTCAGATACATTTTCGCTAAGCTCTCTTCTTCTTCTCGAAACTCTACTGAATTCTTGCTTGAGCACTCCATTTTTATTGGCCAAAAGAGCTGACTTGATCGTCGGAGGGTCCTATCAGAGCCACCACTACCAACTTCGAATGGGACTTTATTTTGTAGGTCACCGATGGTGACCTCTTCCTCCTCCACTTCAGCTCATCCGACATCAACCAGATTCTGCACCAATAAAATTAGCGCTAGAGGAAGGGCCCTCTATTCCTGAGGTTCTCTTATTCTAAAAGGAGTACTTGATAGTGATCTCTCTTCTTCCTCTCTAGAGTTCTTCTTTGAGAAAAGAATGCCTCCCAAGAAAGCTTTGACCCGATGATCAACGGCCTCTGCAGCCAGATTCCATCCAGATCTATCCGCTCCCGCTTCAACTCCAGCAAATCAGGCTCCGCCTACAGCCATGGTGGATGTGGAGCAGTTCAACCTGCTGGTTCAGTAGGTTCACGATCTTATGGAGGTGGTGCAGACCATACATTGATAGGCTCCAGCATCGATTCGACCGAAGCAGGCCTCTTCGGAGCCCCATGATCCAATCTTGGGAGGCGGACTTGGGCTGCCCGATAGTTGATCTTCGAAAAGGGGAAGCGGAGAATGGAGGATCCTTGCTCGGATCATGACTCGACCCAAGGGGAGGCTTCACACCCGCTCGGCCAAAAAATTCTAAAGATCAATGATCGTGAAGATCTTCTTGATCAAAAGCTCTAAAAAATGAGTCAATGAATTAAAAAACTCCATCACACTCCCTCCATCCATGGTAACGATATTTGCACTGACCCTCCTTTTTTTTCAGACAATTATATAGGAATCGATCCTGCTGAACTTTAAGCTCCCTTAATTTGAAGTTACGATGAGGACACCATAACCGGTTGAACCATCTGGAGGCCTTTCCAAATGATGTGCTACTCCACACATGCTAGGACATCATTTTGTTTACCGAGCTTTCCCGTCCACCCTCAAGAGAGTAGTTAGGAATTGGTACTCAGCCCTTTAGCTGGGTACCATCTTTTTCTTTGATCAGATGATCCATCAATTTGTGGTTTATTTCGTTAGCAGCCGACGTCCCCACCGAGGTTTGAATTCCCTGATGAACATCAAGCAAAAGAAGAAGGAATTCATTCGGGCTTATGTCATCTGATTTAATGCAGCTACATTGGAGGTTCGAAACTTGGATCAATCAGTTGCAATGGCCGCACTCAAGGATGGTCTTCAGAAGAATGATTTGCTGTTCTTCCTAAAAAAGTATCCCAAAAATTTTGCCGATATGCTGGCTTGGACTAAAGGTTATGTTCGAGCTGAAGAGACCTTCAAGGCAAGGGATAATGAAGCTGCTGGAGAGCAGCGAATCAACGGGCCAGGTAGGCTCACTGAGGAAGAAAAGTTGAGTGAAGCTCGACTGCGCTCTCAAACTTTCTCTGAGCACAAGCAAGCCCAAACTCCTTCCCGAGCTCGGAGGCATGGAAGCCATCGATTAGAAGGTGCGGGGGGTTCTCTCCTAAAAAATTTTACACTATGCCCTCTTTAAGCCTCCAAAATCCAAGTGCTGTGAAACAGGAAGAGCAAACTGCGAGGATCGAAAAAGAATGCTCGTACTCACTCCGATAAGCGCAATCCAACAAGTTCTGCTTTATCATCGTACTACGGCACGATACTGAGGAGTCTATCCAACTCCAGGATGACATCGAGGAGCTCATTAGGCGAGGCAGACTTGGTCGATTCCTATGGCGACGGCCTGAAGGGCAAGAAGATCGATCGAGGGCACTACCGCAGTCTGAACCACCAAGGAGGAGGATCAATAAGGAGAAATAGTATTCGGTCACCTTCATCGACATCGTCAACACTATCTCCGGGGGGGGATTCGCGCGAGAAGAGGCCGATGAATCCGAGGGATCAGTGAAGAGATGGAGGACTAAGAAATCCATAATCTTCACTGAGGCAGATGCCTAAGGAGTCCAATTCCCACACAATGACATAGTTGTGATTTCTTTAAACATTACCAATTATGATGTATGCCGCATTTTGGTAAATAATGAAAGCTCGATCGACGTATTGTTTTATGATGCTTTTTCAAAAATGTTCTTACTTAATAACCACTTGAGGCCTATGAACTCTCCATTGATAGGCTTCACTGACGATGCCGTACCAGTTTAGGGCATAATAACTTTGGCTGTGACTACAGGGCAACGCTCGAAGCTAGCTAAGGCATAAGTCGATTTGTTAGTCATAAGGGCTCCATCTGCCTATAATGCTATTCTCGACCGACCTGATCTAAATACACTTTGGATAGTGGTATCAATTTATTATTTAAGGATGAAGTTTTTGACAAGTCACAGAATCAAAGAGATCAAGCTCTAGCAAGGCACTGCTACTCAATCGCCCTGCATAAGGAAGAACAGTCCGACCCTTATCTTGTTGATGGACTGAATGTCCGTGAATACCTTATCGAAGAAGGTAATGGGATATGTCATGATCTCTATCATAGACATCATCGAAACTCCTTTCGATGGATCAGAACTCTTCTGATTCAAGAACACTGAGAATGATCGATCATTCTAAATCATTCTAATTGCTCCCAAAATCCACCAATGACACCTAGCAGTATATGGTGGCAACCCATCAGAGCTAAGAATGCGAACCATCTTGGTGCAGCTATTGTGTGATTAAGTTCTTTCTATCTTAGCCGATCAGATTAGGGCTTAAGGTAGAACTCGTCAAAATCCCTAATTCTTCATATGATTAATATTGATTCAAGTCCGAGTCTGAAAACCTCTAATAAAAACTCTTTCTATTATTTCACACTCTCATTGGCCATGGATTTGGACTTGATTCTCATGATCATCATAGGGCTACCTCTACCACCGAGGTAGATAGATCTATCTTGATGCAATCCATTCTACAATGAATATGCTATAGCCAACATACACCTCAGGTTCAATGGCTAGGAGACTGAGTAATTGGTGTAGTCAAACTATAACACCCTCAAGGTGAAGTTTCGATGCATCTCAAGGTCAAAGAATCTCAGAACACTACTGCAGCTATCGAGTCAGTCATGAGAGAAGGTAGACTTTCCTAATGACTACTCGAGGTGGTCCGCTCAGTTGCCCTCATTCTCTAACGAGTACTCTGTACTCTGCTCGTGTCTCCACACGTAGACTAGACTCATCTACTAAAAAAGGATTGTATCACCAAACCTTCCGGATCAATCACCATCCTCATGATGATCCTATGGTCAGGAGCTTATTTATGAGTTAATAATGAATTATTCATGTCTTAAATTTTTAACTCATTAAAATAAGATTATCATTACCATTAACTAAAGGATGTTATCACAGACTAAATACATATCATGTGTGATAGAAAATAATCTATTTATTATTTATAGTCAAAATTATTAAATTTTCCCCTAGAAGTGTATTACAAGTGTCAGCCATTCTGGCTTCTAGGGCACACTATATCTAAAATTTCCACTTGATCCTAAAGCTCAATTGGCTACAATCTAAGTCCCATCTTCTCAAGAGTGGGCTTGATCTTCTGCTGGCCCAACGACTTTGTAATGGGTCTGCCACATTATCTACAGAGTTGACTCTCTCGACCTCCAG
>QRFJ01001778.1:0-82135 GCA_006176705.1 Cocos nucifera
AGAGAGAGAGAGAGAGAGAGAGAATTTCAACCAAATATATTAATTTATTAGTCAAGTTACAAGTCTGCATAAGCCAATTATAGAACTAGTAACATGAGAATGGTATTGCAACAACCCATGCAAACTATTCTCCTATAAATAAAACAAGAGCCACACACACACTTTCCTTACTCATTAAAATCCCAAACAGATCTGAACCTTTATTGGTTATTATCATCAATTCAAACAACTTGGTGCAGGTGAAATTTCTCTAGTTGGTTTTGATGAAGTCTTTGCAGCACAGTAAGTCTCAAGGAGGGGAGGGAATAGAGAGCCATAGAGGGGGTTAGAGGAGAATAAATCATCAAAGCACTTTTTGCTGAGGCTATTGATAGCGTTGCAGCACTCGAGGGTCAGCTGGAAGCGCCAGGTGAGTAAAGAAGACAAGATGCTAGGGGTGCACCCTTTGACTATAGTAAGGGGTTTCGAACAATCTTTAAACTTGGGGTCGATCACCACAAAGGAAATCCTCTCTTCTTGTTCTAAGCTCCAGACTACTCTTGTGGTCATTATCAAGGCGACGATCATAAGGAGGAGCATGTTTGATGAGTTAGCCATGGTGGTGGTGGTGAACTGGTGATAAAGGTGGTGGATATGTTGGAAAGAGAATGAGTATGGAGGGGATTTATAGAGAAGGGGATGGGAGTTTAGTGAATGTGTTTTGGAAAGAGTCAGGTTTTGATTTTAATTGCATGTTATTTGCTAGAGTTTTTGGTTTGAGTTGCACCATTATTTATTGGGATGTTAATATATGTTACCATACGTTGGTTTTTATCTTATATGCTTAACTATATATCCTTGCTACGTTATGGCTTTATTCTTACTTTTTTTTTTGACATTATGGCTTTCTACGTTATAGCATTCCATAATATGACAATAGAGATGTTTGGAGCAAGAAGAATGCAGCACAAAATAGAGCATACTAAAATAATTTTATTTTTTTTAAAAAACTTAAATACCTATATTTTTCATGGTATAGAAATTTTTTAGAAGAATTTTCTAGAGATGTAATTGACCCGATGAGCTTGGCCTACAAGAAATTTTTTGACTTGAATTGAGCTAATCTTGATTGAACTTAGATTGGTTTTTAAGTCATTTCCAAGTTCAAATTTTGAGATTAAGCTAAGTTAATCTATTATGTATATAAAATAATATTCTATGAAGAAGTATTATGGTGTTGCCACCTTAGCATCTCAGATAATTTTAGTTATGCCATGTGGATTATTATTTTATTATTATTAATAATTTTAAATATTAATTTTAAATAATAATATATGATAATTTAAAAAAATTTAAAAAATAATATTTTAAAAATAAAAATAGAAACAAATAAGTGATGAAAAATATTTTAAAAAAATTATTATTTTAAAAAAATAAAATATTATTAAAATAATAATATTATTTAAAAAAATATTAATTTATTATTATTTAGAAATATAACATATCATTTGTTTGATCTTAAAAATGATAACATACTAATTTATTTTTCTAAAAATCATATTTTTATCAACATTTCAGATGATTTTAATTATGTCATATAGATTATTATTTTATTATTAATAATAATTTAAAATATTATTTTTAAATGATAATAAAGTAGACTCTATAGAGGAGTATTATGGTGTTGCCATCTTAGCATCTTAGATGATTTTAGTTAAACCATATGGATTATTATTTTATTATTAATAATAATACATAATATTATTTTTAGATAATAATAAAATAATATTTTAAAAATTAAAAATAATAATAATTTAAAAATAAAAATAATAAAGGGATAAGAGATGGAAAATATTTTAAAAAATTATTATTTTAAAAAATAAAATGTTATAAAATAATATTATTATTTTTAAATATTAATTTATTATTATTTTAAAAAGATAACGTATCACTTTTTAATCTTAAAAATAATAACATGCTAATTTATTTCTTTTAAATAATATTTTTATTAGCATATTAGATGATTTTAGTCATGCCATGTGGATTATTATTTTACTTTTAATAATAATTAAAATATTACTTTTAAATAATAGTAAAGTAGTCTCTATGTAAGAGTATTGTGGTGTTGCCATCTCAGCATCTTAGATGATTTAAGTTATACCATATAAATTATTATTTTATTATTAATAATAATTTAAAATATTATTTTTAAATAATAATAGAATAATATTTAAAAAATAGAAAAAATATTTCAAAAAGAAAAGTTTGAAATATATAAGAGATAAAAAATATTTTAAAATTATTATTTTAAAAATAAAATATTATAAAAATAGTAATAATATTTTTAAAACTATTAATTTATTATTATTTTAAAAAGATAACATATCATTTTTTAATCTTAAAAATAATAACATACTAATTTATATTTCTAAAAATAATATTTTTATCAACATCTTAAATGATTTTAATTATGCCATATGAATTATTATTTTATTATTAATAATAATTTAAAATATTATTTTTAAATAATAAAAAAATTATATTTTAAAAAATTAAAAAAATAATATTTTAAAAATAAAAATATGAAAGGGATAAGAGATGAAAAATAAATTTTTAAAAGTTTTATTATTTATAAAAATAAATATTATAAGATTAATAATTTTTTTAAAAAAAAATATTATTTATTATTATTTTAAAAATATAACATATCACTTTTTAATTTTAAAAATAATAACATCCTAATTTTTTTTAAAAAAAATTATTATTTTTTTAAAAATAATATATTTTAAGATTTAAATCGATCCATTGGATCAAATTAGATCAAATCTAATAAATTATTTATAAATAGAGCATAAAATTTCATCAATTTGGAAGCCAAATCTCTATATTTAATAGCCTCCAAAAGTTTGGAGAAGGTATGAGAAGTGAGGGATGGGGGTGCGATTGAGATCGGCATTTATCGAGAGAGAAGAGGAGCCATGGTGGGGCGGTAGGGGGATGGGATGGCACTGATAGGCATGGAGAAAGTATGAGAATAGAAAGAAAATAATAATAATAATAATAAAATATTATTTTATAAAAAAAGAAAAAAAAAATAATGAAGAAAAGAAGAGAGAAAGTGTTTCTCTCTCTTCCTTTAGTGATGGTGCTAGGAGCGGTAGTACCAACAGGGATGTTGAAGGGTGCAATCGGGATCGATGTTTGTCGAGAGAGAAGGAGAGCAATAGTGGGCCGACAATGAAGGTGGGGCGACATCGGTGGGCGTGGAGAAGGTATAAGAAGAAGAAAAAGATGGAGATACGATCAGGATCGATATTTAGCGAGAGAAAAAGAGAGCTATGGTGGGGCAATAAAGGGGTGTAGCGGTACCGACGGGCATATAGAAGATATGAGAATAAGAAGAAAAAAATAAAATAAAATATTATTTTATAAAATAATAAAAAATTTATTATATAAAAATAATAAATAAAATAAAATATAAAAATACTAAAAATATTTATTATGAATGTTTATTATTAAAAGAAAATAATAGTTATGGACTGTAATTATCCATCCTACGCAATGCATGGGTCCTCGACTAGTTTATTTAATAAAGCTTAAGTGAGCTCAATTTTGAAATAAGTCCAATCAACTCAACTTCTCAAACTAAGTAGAAATCAGCTCCAGCTGGTATCAAGATTGCATAAAGGCATTCAACCTTCAGAGCTTAGCTGAAGCTTGAATCAATGTATAATTGATTTGCATAGTTACTTTAGATAACATCTATTAATTAGTTATGAAATATAATTTTTAATAAAATATTAAATAAATAACTTAGATTGATAGAGTAAGATGAGGCACCTATTAAAATCTAAATCAGCCAATATAACATCCATCTTGATCATGAGCCAAAGATTGCATTCTACATCCAAATCTAACCAAATTATAATTTTTCAACCTAAAGTACATCCTGTATTGGTTATGTTAGAATGGATTTGGTGCATTAGTAATTTGAGAATAATTTGACCTATATCTATAGGCTCAACATTAAAATTTAGGTCATTTTGTATTAGGTTATGGGCTTATCATGAAAATGCAATTGTTGGCTTTCGAAATTGAATTTAAAATTTGAAGGAAGGGAGGAAAGAAAAAAAGGTGATGATTGAAGTCCCCGAGCTCGACCTCAGCTTTCTGGAGGGGGAGGAAGACGACATGGATGCCGGACCATCTAATGTTGTAGTCAACCTTTCCTTCGATGATCATGCTTCTGGCCCATCTAAACCTATCGTAGAGGTGCTCGAACCAGTTCAAAAATCTGAGGCTCATTTTTCTCTCTATCGTCTTCTTATGAAATGCTTGTTATAGACGTCAAGCTCGTTGTGGACGTTAGGCTTGTTATGGACATCAAACTAGGATCTTTTCAGCAAATCAGAATAAGGTTCTGTCTTTAGCATTTGGCATAGTCAGGTTGTCGTGGGAAAATACGTATAAGAATTCTCCTTCGAGCTTTTTTCTTCTCCACATCTTTGGAATACGAGGTTCCAACTTTTGCTCATGTTGGAACGAGGCTTTTCTTCTATTCTTATCATGGCTTATGGGGGTGCGTTAATGGCATTGGTAGGGTCTCTCCCTCCATCCTGTCTTATATTGACAAGGTCGTCAGCTTTGGTCACGTTAGGATGAGGTTCTCCTATTCCTAATATGGCTTGTGGGGGCAAATTTGGGCCATTAATAGGGCCTCTTATCTCACCTCGTCTAAAATGAACGAGGCCTTCGATTGTGCTCATGTTAGGATGAAGTTCTCCTCCTATTCCGAATGGACTGTAAGGGCACCTTAGGGCCGTTATCGGGGCCTCTTCCCATATCCCATCTAAAATGAATAAGTTCTTCGAACTTTTCTCTCATTAGGATGAGGTTCTCCTCTTATTTCTAATAGGGCTATAGGAGTACCTTAGGTCCATTGTCAAGGCCTCTCCTCTCATCTCATCTAAAATGAATGAGTCCTTCAACTTTGCTCTCGTTAGGACGAGGTTCTCCTCCTATTCCTAATGTGCTATAGGGGCATCTTAGGGCCATTGTCAGGTTCTCTCCCTTCATCTCATCTAAAATGAATGAGCCATTATCAGGGCCTCTCCCCTCATCTCGTCTAAAATGAACGAGGCCTTCGACTTTTCTCTCATTAGGATGAGGTTCTCCTCCTATTCCTAACGGACTGTAGGGCTACCTTAGGGCCATTGTTAGGATCTCTCCCCTCAACTCGTCTAAAATTAATGAGGCCTTCGACTTTGCTCTCGTTAGGATGAGGTTCTCCTCCTGTTCCTAATGAGCTATAGGGGCATATTAGGGCTGTTGTTAGGGCCTCTCCCCTCATCTCATCTAAAATGAATGAGGTCTTCGACTTTGCTCACATTAGGATGAGGTTCTCCTCTTATTCCTAATAGGCTGTAGGGGCACATTAGGATCATTGTCGGGGCCTCTTCCCTCATCTCATCTAAAATGAACAAGGTCTTCGACTTCGCTCATGTTAGGATGAGATTCTCCTCCCGTTTCTAATGGACTGTAGGAGCACATTAAGACCCTTGTCAGGGCCTCTCTCCTCATCTCATCTAAAATGAATGAGGCCTTCGACTTTGCTCTCGTTAGGATGAGGTTCTCCTCCTATTTCTAATAGGCTGTAGGGACACATTAGGATTGTTGTCAGGGCCTCTCCCCTCATCTTATCTAAAATTGATGAGGTCTTTGACTTTGCTCATATTAGGATGAGGTTCTCCTCCTATTCCTAACGGATTATAGGGACACATTAGGGCCATTATCAGGGCCTCTCTCCTCATCTCGTCTAAAATGAATGAGGCCTTTGACTTTTCTCTTGGTAGGATGAGGTTCTCCTCCGGCTCCTAATAGACTGTAGGGACACATTAGGGCTATTGTCAGAGCCTCTGCCCTTATCTCGTCTAAAATGAATGAGGTCTTCGACTTTGCTCATGTTAGGACGAGGTTCTCCTCCTGTTCCTAATGGGTTGTATTTGTCATGAAATTAAGTTCATGGGGTAGTCCTCCTTTTTCACCGATACACAACAAAGATTAGGGTATTGGAGTAGGAAGATTTCATTGTAATCAAATTATCGATAATACATTTATAGATTTTTTGAATTTCATGGTCAAGGTAGGTCTGCCCCTTGAGTTTCTTCAAGTAGTACGTCCCAGGTTGGACGACTTTCGTGACCTCGTAGGGTCCTTCCCAATTTGGGGCAAGCTTCCCCTGGCTCTAAGGCTGAGAGATAGTGGCTCACCAAAGTACTAAGGCTTTCACTCTGAATATTTTACCTTTAACTCTAGAGTTATAATATTGGGCCACCTTTCGCCTATAGGCTACCATCCGAACTTGGGCTTCTTCTCTTTTTCTTCCAACAGATCAAGATTGACTCTGAGGTCCTATGACTTATGCTGCTCATTGAGGGCCATGATTCATGCTGATGGGAGTTTAAGCCCGATTGGGATGACTGCCTCTATTCCAAAGGCCAAGACGAATGGTGTTTCTCCAATCGATAGCCTTTGAGTAGTTTTGTACACCCAGAGGATGTGATAGAGTTCATCTGCCCAGGCTTTTTTTGCTCTGTCGAGCCTTATCTTGATGCCTTGCAAAAGGATTTGGTTGGTCACTTCAGCTTCTCAACGATGTGAAGTGATGGGAGATGTTTAGATTTTTGCAGAACTCAACGAACCTCATCCCAGAGAACTATCATCCATTATCTATTATGAGAGTTCAGGGTAGACCAAACTAATAGACGATTGACATCCAGACGAAGTCCTATACCTTGGCCTCAGTAATTTTTGCTAGTGGTTCGGCTTTGACCCATTTGGTAAAGTAGTCAATCGCAGCCAGGAGGAACTTCCATTGTCCAAATGCCACTAAGAAAGGGCCAAGTATATCCATTCTCCACTGAACAAATGGTCAAGGTGTGCATAGTGGAGTAAGCTCGGAGGTCGGCTATCTTTGTATGTTTATATTTTTCTGACAGCTGTCACATTTCTTGACATACTCTATAGAATCATGGTATAAGGTCAGCCAATAGTACCCTTATGGAAGTAGTTTTTATGATAGGGATCTGGCTCCTACATGACTTCCATAAATTTTTTCGTGCACTTCTCATAATACGAAGTCGGCCTTTGAAGGTCAGAGACATCTCAACAGTGGTAGTGAATACAATCTTTTATATAACTTGTTCTTGTATAAAACATATCGGAAGGCTTGTCCTTGTACAAAACATATCGGAAGGCTTGATTCTTGAGTTTTCGTGCTTCTTTCAGATCATGAGGAAGAACTTCCTCTTTAAGATAGGCAACTAACGGATCAATCTAGCTCGGCTTGAGCCCCATCGGCATAACGAGCTGCGATTCCTCTGAGATTGGGCATTTTAGAGTTTCAAAAAATACTTCTTTGGATAGTTTGGCTAGGGCTGAAGTGGCCAATTTGGAGAGGAGGTCAGTTCTTGTATTTTCTACCCTCGAAATTTGTCAAATGTCAAAACTGTCGAAGATCAAAGTCAAATCCTTTACTTTCTCAAGGTATTTCATCATACTTTCCTTTTGTGCTTCATAGTTGCCACTAACTTGGCCGACCACTAATTGAGAATCACTATAGACTTGAAGCCGATCTACTTTTAACTCTCTTGCTATTTTTAATCCAATGATCAGCACTTCATATTCGGCCCATTATTAGTTACAGAAAATTTGAAGCGTAGCGCGTACTCGACGATGACTTCCTTAAGGTTGACTAATACTAATTCCACACCTACTCCAGTAGAGTTGGACGAACCATCCATGTGCAGGATCCAAAAACTATCGAAAAGATTGGCACTTTCTTCGAGGAGGCTCGACTGCAACCATGGAATGTCGGTCTCATTCTGCTCAAGCTCGGCTTCATGTGGAATGGTACACTCAACTATGAAGTTGGCCAATGCTTGAGCCTTGATTGCTAGCCGAGGTCGGTAGTTGATGTCAAATTTCATTAATTCAATTGCCCATTTTGCAATTTTTCTGGAAGCATCCATTTGATGAAGGGTTGCTCTGATCGGCTGGTCAGTGAGGAGCATTATAGCATGTCTCTGAAAGTAAGGTCGAAGTCTTCTTACTGCAATTAGAAGAGCATAAGCTAATTTTTTCAACTTTGTATACCTGATCTCAGCATCCCTTAGGATCTGGCTTATGTAGTAGACTGATCGTTGTACTTTCATCTCTTCTTTGACCAGAACTGCCGCTAGCGATGTAGGAGAAATTGCAAGGTAGAAAAATAGCTCCTCTCTAGATTTAGGTTTGGCCAGTAGGAAGGGCGAACCGAGGTAGTTCTTGAGCTCATCGAATGGCTTTTGGCATTCCTGAGTCTAGTGAAAATCTTTTAGTTTTCTAAGGATTTAGAAAAAGGGCGTGCAACATTTGACTGATCTCAAGATAAAATGATTCAAAGATGCCACCTTTTCGATCAGGCACTGAACTTTCTTGATGGACTTCGGAGTGGTCATCTCCTAGATAGCTCAAATTTTCTTCGAGTTGGCCTCAATCCCTCATCTCGAGACCATGAATCCTAAAAATCTTTTTGAGACTACCCCAAAGGCGCACTTGGTTGGGTTCAATTTCATCTTATATTTCTTGAGCACATCGAAAGCCTCTTCAAGATCAGCGGTATGATTGACTATCTTTCGACTTTTGACCAGTATGTCGTTGACGTAAACCTCCATATTGCACCCGATCTACTCCTTGAAGATTTTATTGACCAAACATTGATAAGTCGTACCTGCATTTTTAAGCCTAAAGGGCATGACCCTGTAATAGTAAAGATATGGTTAGTAATAAAAGCAGTTTTCTCCTCGTCCTCTGGTACCATCCGAATTTGGTTGTAGCTAGAGAAGGCATCCATGAAGGTGAAGAGCTCGTAGCCTGAAGTCGCGTCGACCAGTTGGTCGATTCTAGGTAAAGATAGCTATCTTTTGGGTAGGTCTTGTTAAGCTTCTTGATGCACATCCTTCACTTGACATTGGCTTTCTTGACCAGGACTACATTAGAGACCCAAGTCGGATAGCTGACTTCTTGGATAAAACCGACATTGAAAAGCTTGTTGACTTCTTCTGCTATTACCTTCTGCCTTTCTGGTGCATGGCCTCGAACTCTTTCTTTCACTGGTTAATGCTTGGGATCAATGGCTAGCCGATGTTTCATAACCTTGGCATCAATCCCAAGCATTTTCACTAAAACTCAGGCGAAGACGTCAGCATTCCTCCATAAGAAGGTGATGAGCTACTCTCAAACTTCATCTTCTAGATTGGAGCTAATTTGCACCGTATGCTCCGTGTTTCTATCATTCAGAGGGATGGTTGTTAGATATATGTGCCCTAGAAGTCAGAATTGGCTGACATTTGTAATAGACTTCTAGGGGCAAAATTATAATTTTGACTATTATTAATAAAATGGATTTTTTTCTATCACATATGTATATTTAGTGTCTGTGATATATTCTTTGAGTTAATGATAATGATAATTCATATTTTCAAGAGTTGAAAATTTAAGACATGAATAATCATTATTAACTCATAAAATGCTCTCGACCATAGAATTATCATGAGGATGGTGATTGATCCAGAAGGTTGGTGCACAATCACTTCTCTTTAGTAGATGAGTCATGAATCTATGGTGTGGAGATACCAGAGCGAGAGTACAGGTACTCGTTAGAGAACGAGGGCACTGAGCGTGACCACCTCGAGTAGTCATTAGGAAGTCTACCTTCTCGTCAATGACTGACTCGATGCTGCAGTGGTGTGTCTGATTCTTTGATCCTGAGGTGCATCGATAGTTCACCTTGAGGGTGTTATAGTTTGACTACACCATTACTCGATCTCCTAGCCATTTGGAATCCTGAGGTGTATGTTGGCTATAGCATGTTCATTGTAGGAACTGGATTGCATCAAGATGGAAATCTATCTACCTCGGTGGTAGAGGAGCAGCCCTATGATGATCATGAGAATCAAGTCCAGAAGCCCATGGCCATGGTAGAGTGAAATAATAGAAAGAGTTTCTATTTAGATTTTCACATCAGGACTTGAATCGAATGATTACATCATATGACAGAAACTAGGGTTTGACGAGTTCACCTTAACCCTAATCTGATCGGGGCTCAAGATAGAAGAACTTAATCACATAGGTAGCTGCACCAAGAGGTTCGCATTCAGCTCTGATGGGTTGCCACCATATACTGCTAGGTGTCACTGGTGGATTTTGGGAGCAATTAGAATGATTTAGATGATCGATCATTCTAGCTGTTCGAATCAGAAGAGTTCTGATCCATCGAAAGGAGTTTCGATGATGTCGATGATAGAGATCATGACATATCCCATTACCATATAGAACTGAAACCTAACTGGATCACACAAACAAGGGTTTGAATCTGGTGATCATCAATTGAACTGATCCAGTTCAATTGATCTGAATGAGATTCAATTAGGTTCAAGAAAATCGTGCTAGCACTCGATTGAACCTAACGTTCTTCTTTTACTATCATAAATAGTTGTCCTGACTGAGCCAAAGGAGTTTGTGCTCGATCAGAGGCCTTCACATGGTCTGACTGGAGCCTGTCCAAGTCAGAAAAGGGTTGTCTTATTTTGTAAGACAATACCTGCCATTTTTGGTCATCTGCCATTTCTCGTCCTTTGACTTTGGTCAAAAGTTGACCTTTGACTGGTCAAATGTTGACCATTGATACTTTGACTTCTTTTCACATGTCATGCACCTATTGGAGAGCTGGTGGAGGCTTGTCCCCCTATCAGAAGCTGGCAAGGAGGAGGGCGCACGCCACTTTGGTCAAAAGTTGACCTTTGATTGGTTAAATGTTGACCATTGATACTTTGACTTCTTTTCACATATCACGCACCTATTGGAGAGCTGGTGGAGGCTTGTCCTCCTATCAGAAGCTGGCAAGGAGGAGGGCGCATGCCAAGGGTGGCGTGCGCCCAAGCATGAGGCGCCCAGGAGTTCCTATTGGATAGGGACTCCATCTCCTTTTTGGATTCCAAATAGACTCCTCCTAAGAATCAACTATGACTGATCTTAGGTGCCATCTAAGGATGAATCCAAGGGACTCTATTCCCACTAATCAGATTTAGATCTGATTTTATAAAGAGTTTTGATTGATTGGGAAGAAGAGGAGTTGGATCACGCATAGTCTATAAATAAGACCCTATGCCCAACTCAAAAATATATGAGAAAAATTCCCATGCCCAAGGGCCGCCTCTCTCCCCTCCTCCATGCCAAGCCCATCTTCTCCCTCTCCTCTCCACACCCAAAGTAGTTTGAAATTTTAGTTGGTGCGATCTAGGCGAGAGAAAGGCGACAGAAAGCTAGAAGGCTGCACTGCTGCAAAGGACAACTACTGATCTTCGAAAGGTATTTTGAAGATTCTCTAAATCAGATTTAGATCTAATTTTTGGAGACATGATAGAGAAGAAGAAGATCTCTAGATCTAGCCTAAGTGGATATCGATAGAGGCCAGGCACTTGCATGGCTAGATCTAGAACCTTCTACTATTTACAAGATCATCAACGGATAATAGGATTACCCTACATCAAGGTAAATTAAATTTGATTTAATTTATCTATATTTTATTTTAATTATTAAAATAATAAAAATTAGATCTAAAATATCTTAGATCTAATTTAGATCAAAGAGAAAAATTTTTAAAATATATCTCTTGATCCGATCAGATCTGAACGAACCTGGTCTAGAAAATCAGGATTTTCCTTCAACTGGTATCAGAGCCAAGGTTCTAAAGTGATTTAGATCTAATTTTAAATTTATTTTAATTAAAAAATAAGTGATTTTAGATGTCACATGAGATGTGATCAGATCTAAAATTAGAAAAAATTAAAATTAAATGATTTGGATCTAAGATTAGAAAATATGCATGACTAGTTCTAAAATAGAATAGTTCTATAGAATAGTCTTGCATGTTTATAATTTAATTTGATTAAATCATATTTTAGATCTATTTATTTACTATTTTTTGATATTATAATTATTATAATAACATCTAAAAAATAGTAAATAAAAATTATTTAATTTTAAACATCATATGAGATATGATTGATGCATGTCTAGACTAGTTGTAGAATAGTTCTACATAGTTATCTAGATTAGAATTTATTTTGATAAGATCAATTTAAATCTAATTTTTTAGATTATTATGAGATAATTTAGATCTAAAAATATGCATGATTCGATACATGAGATGTATGCAAAATATGCCATGATTAGATCTAATTTGTATATGAGATATATGATATAGATCTAAAACTATTTTGTAGTATTGCATGTTCCTGATTAAGGCGTTCCTCTTGGCCGTCCGGTCATAAGAATGAAGAAGGGTTTAAAGGCCCTCTCCTCCCATCCGATGGGGTGTTCTTATGATGTGTAGGGGTGCTGCGCATTTCGTCCTTAATCAGAAATCCAAAACTTACTTTCTGCAAAACCCTAGATCCTGAAACCCTAGGATTTATTGTGCATATTTTATTTATGAACCCTACTTAATTAAAAATTAAGATTATGGAAATATTAATTAGGTCTAAAATTAAGAGAATTTTAGATCTAAGACATATTCATAATACTGGGTTCGGGCTTGGGTAGCTCAATTAGGTCTAAGCGGTTGATCAAACCGAATCAAGAGTTGGTTAGATGGGATCAACAATGCTTAAATTGACCAGCCTAATAGGATTAAGTCTGGGTCAAGATCGAGTCACGATCAAGCAAGACCTAATTAGGCTCAGAGGTTAGAGTCTGGATTGTAGGCTAACCCAATTGGTTCTGGCTCAATAATTTGGTGTCTAAGGTAAGTTTGGCACATACGACCGACTGGTTTTTAATTGGAAGCTACTCGACCTGAATGCATTCTTGTACGAGTTAATGGCATATTCCCTTCCACCGATCTCACTTACCTGGCCATATCTGTTGACACAGTTCTGATCTGAGGTGGTCAATAATCCGAGCTAACCCATGCCACTAGGTTAGTCATAATTGTTATGACTATGACAAGTCTAGTTTAATGAGACCTGAATCAATTCTCCCTAAGAAAAGATTAAGTCTGAGGTCTTCCACCATTGTAGATGTGCGGGCCCTTTCCCGGGGTTGATTGTTCTCGGCTGGATACAGTGGCTCAGTTGCACCGGGAAAGATGCAACCATGTCTATTAGGCATTGGATGCTATGGGCTGGAGGATGAGTTGGGCTCAATATTTTGGATACGGTGAGAGACTCAATTAGGAATCCAGTCTATGCAAATGGTGGGTCTGACTTAACTAAGGAGTGGATCAATATTCTGGATACGGTGAGATTCATGAATTAGAGACCAAGTTTGGGTGCACCATGATTAGAGAATCATTGAACAAGAGTTGTTCACTCATTGGCTAACCCATCACCAATAACTGTTAGGTGAGGTGATGAGTCAGTTGGTGAGACCGCACCACCCACTAGAAATCATTAATCATGGAGATTTTTGCATCTCTACAGAGGGAGTGTAGGGATCCGAAGAAAATAGTGGGAGCTAATTTGTTTAAAAATAAAATCTCTAAATAAATAAATTGGTCAAGTCATAATTACAGTATCTAACTAGAATCTTTGACTCTCTACAGGAAAAATATCTGCGTCCAACCCATTAGGCACGTATCCTGGACACACATAGACTGACCGGACCCAATTATAAAGATTGGCTCAGGAACTACAAAATTATTTTGGGTTCCGAGAAGTTAACCCATGTATTGGACCAGGACCCTCCCACCTTACCAGCCCGTCCATCCACTTGAACAGAGAGCGTCTCTGAAAAATGGATAGACGAAGATAATAAGGCCAGATATTACATGTTGGGCTCGATGTCTGATGAGCTCCAGCGCCAACATGAAGATATCGGGACTGCTCGCCAAATGTTGGCTCACCTACAGAGATGTTTGGTGAACAGAGTCGCGCAGCCAAGTATCAAGTCACGAAATGACTTTTTAAGGCTAAGATGCATGATGGGCAGTCAGTCCAAGATCATTGTCTGATGATGATCAAGGACTTGGAAGAGCTTGAGAAGCTCGGTGTGAAGTTAGACTTGGATCTGCAGAATGATATTATTCTGCAATCCTTGACTGATGCATATGGGCAATTCATCATGAATTACCACATGCATAAACTTCAAAATTCCTTGGCCGAATTAATGAATATGCTGGTTACCGCTGAGCTTTCTATGAAAGGTTCTAAAGGCTCAGTTCTTGCTATGGAATGGACTTCTTCCAAAAGAAAGTCTTATGGAAAGAAAAAGAAGTCTGTGAAAAAGCAGAAGGTGGAAGGAGCAAAGAAGAAGAAGGCAGAGCCGAAGAAGAAAGGCCGATGTCAAAGGAAAGTGTTTCCATTGCAACAGCGATGGCCACTTGGAAGCGGAACTGCCCTACTTACCTGGCCACCCTGAAGAACAAGAAGGAAGGTCCTTCTGGAGGTATGCTCGTTATTGAGTCTAACCTTACGATTTCTTCTGCATCCAGTTGGGTGCTTGACTCTGGTTCTAGTGCTCATCTGTGCACTTCCATGCAGGGTCTTGAGGATAGCAGGAGGCTGAGGGATGGAGACATGATCCTACGCATCGGTAATGGAGCAAGAGTTGCTGCAGTAGCCGTGGGAACATACCCTCTTCGATTACCATCTGGTTTAGACTTAGTTTTGAAAGACTGTTATTATGTGCCTGCAGCTAGCAGGAATTTGATTTCTGTTTCATGCTTAGCACAAGAAGGCTATGTGATTACCTTCTTTAAGGACCATTGTAACATTCTTTATGAAAGAAATAAAATTGCAAATGGTTTCCTTATTAATGGTCTTTATCAGCTACATATTGATGTACCTGTTCTAACTATCGAGCAAAACGTGAATGCCAAACGACCTAGGGATAGTCCAAACGATAGATATCTATGGCACCTGAGATTAGGTCATATAGCAGAAGATAGGATCAACAAATTGGAGAAAAATGGGCTATTGAGTCCATTGACTTTCCGAGTCATATCCAACTTGTGAATCTTGTCTTCAAGGCAAAATGACTAAACTCCCTTTTGTTGGACATGGGGAGAAGGGCCACAGATCTCCTTGCCCTAGTACATACTGATGTGTGCGGCCCATTTGATGTGCCGGCTAGAGGCAATTTTGTCTACTTCATTACCTTTACCGATGATCTGTCTAGGTATGGGTATGTGTATCTTATGAGACACAAGTCTGAAGCTTTTGAAAAGTTCAAAGAATTCAGACATGAAGTAGAAAAACAAACTGAAAAACCCATTAAGGTTCTTCGATCAGATCGAGGAGGTGAATACCTTAGCCGAGGAATTCCTAGACTATCTCAAGGAAAATGGCATAGTCTCTCAATGGACTCCACCAGGAACACCTCAACTCAACGGGGTTTCAGAATGGAGAAATCGGACTCTATTGGATATGGTTCCGATCCATGATGAGCTTCACAGACCTCCCTGATTTTCTTTGGGGACACTCATTGTTAACTTCAATTTATCTACTGAATAGGGTTCCCTCTAAAACCGTTCCTACCACACCGTATGAGATATGGCATGGTAAGAAACCAAGTCTGAGTCATCTCAGAATTTGGGGTTGTCCGGCTCATGTCAAAAGACAACAAGCGGACAAGTTAGAGTTTAGGTCCTTCAGAGCTCGATTCATAGGATATCCTAAAGAGTCATTAGGATACTATTTCTACATTCCAGAAGACCACAATGTGATTGTGAGTCGACATGCCATCTTTCTTGAAAAATAGTTTATTCAAGATAGCGGCATTGGAAAGCAGATTAAGCTTGATGAGAAAGTCTCACAAGTACAACGAGCTAAGGACCAATTGGAACCAAATCAGGTTGAGCCAATAAGAACACTACCTCCTCCACCTCGTAGATCGAAAAGAGTTTTCCATCCTCCCTGAAAGATACTTAGGTATTATTTCAGAGGAAGTAGAGAAAATGTTCCTCGTAGGTAATGGTGCTCATGGTGATGATCCCAAAACCTACAATGAGGCGATATCAGATATCGACTCCGAGAAATGGCTAGAGGCAATGCAGTCAGAAATTGACTCGATGCACTCAAACCAAGTCTGGACCTTGGTAGATCCACCAGAAGGTATAGTACCTATTGGGTGTAAATGGATCTTCAAGAGAAAGATTGGTGCAGATGGAAATGTGGAGACATTCAAGGCTAGACTAGTGGCAAAAGGTTATAGTCAACGCGAAGGCATTGACTATCAGGATACCTTTTCCCAGTGGCTATGCTAAAATCCATCCGCACATTGCTTGCCGTTGCAGCCTATTTCGATTATGAAATATGGCAAATGGACGTGAAAATGGTGTTCTTAAATGGATATCTTGAGGAAGATATCTATATGGAACAGCCGCTAGGTTTCACATCCAGTGATACTGATCACAAGGTTTGCAAGCTGCAAAGGTCCATATATGGACTTAAGCAAGCATCTCGGAGCTGGAACACTCATTTCAATGATGTGATCAAAATGTTTGGTTTCATCAAAAATGAAGAGGAACTGTGTGTCTTCAAAAAGGTCAGTGGGAGCATGTTGTCTTCCTCGTATTGTACGTGGATGACATCCTCCTTATTGGGAATGATATTCCCATGATTGACGACAGTCAAAATATGGTTGTCCAAGAAATTCTCCATGAAAGACCTAGGTGAAGCATCCTTTATTCTAGGAATTAAGGTCTATAGGGATAGACCGAATAGGATGCTAGGACTTTCACAGAAGATGTACATAGAGAAAGTACTAAAGAGGTTTAGTATGGAAAACTCTAAGAGGGGATTAATATCCCTTCAGACATGGTATTCATCTTTCCAAGAAGATGTGCCCTAGCACACCTGAGGAAATAGAATGCATGAGCAAGATCCCTTATGCTTCTGCAATAGGGAGCCTCATGTATGCCATGCTATGTACACGACCTGATATAGCCCATGCTGTGAGTGTCACAAGCAGATATCAGTCAAATCCAGGTGAAGAACACTGGACTTCTGTGAAATGTATCCTTAAGTACTTGAAGAAGAACTAAGGATATGATGTTGGTCTTTGGTAATGGAGAACTCCAAGTCCAGGGATACACAGACTCGAATTTCATGTCCGATATAGATGATCGAAAGTCGACATCTGAGAGTCTGTTTGTGTGCAATGGTGGTGCTGTCAGCTGGAAGAGTTCCAAGCAAATTGTGATAGCAGATTCCACCATGGAAGCAGAATATATCGCTGCATCAGAGGCTACGAAGGAAGCATTCTGGTATAAGAAGTTTGCTGCAGAAATTAGAGTAATGCCATCAGATGCCATTCCTCTATATTGCGACAATAATGGCACCATAGCCCTTGCTAAGGAGCTGAGGTCTCATTAGAAATCCAAGCACATTGAGCGGCGATACCACCTCATCTACGATTACCTCGAGAAGGGTTACGTCGAGGTCAAGAGAGTCAATTCTGCAGATAATGTGGCAGACCCACTTACAAAGCCATTGGGACAACAAAAAGATCGAAGCCCACCTTGAGAAGATGGGACTTAGACTTGTAGCCAATTGGCTTTAGGACAAGTGGGAGATTGTTAGATATATGTGCCCTAGAAGCCAGAATTGGCTGACACTTGTAATACACTTCTAGGGGCAAAATTATAATTTTGACTATAATCAATAAAATGGGTTATTTTCTATCACATATGTGTATTTAGTGTCTGTGATACATCCTTTGAGTTAATGGTAATGATAATTCATATTTTCAAGAGTTGAAAATTTAAGACATGAATAATCATTATTAACTCATAAAATGCTCCCGACCATAGGATCATCACGAGGATGGTGATTGATCCGAAAGGTTGGTGTACAATCGCTTCTCTTTAGTAGATGAGTCTTGAGTCTACGGTGTGGAGACACTGGAGCAAGAGTATAGGTACTCGTTAGAGAATGAGGGCACTGAGCGTGACCACCTCGAGTAGTCATTAGGAAGTCTACCTTCTCGTCAATGACTGACTCGATGCTGCAGTGGTGTGTCTGGTTCTTTGATCTGAGGTGCATCGGCAGTTCACCTTGAGGGTGTTATAGTTTGACTACACCATAACTCGATCTCCTAGCCATTCAGAATTCTGAGGTGTATGTTGGCTATAGCATGTTCATTGTAGGAACTGGATTGCATTAAGATGGAATCTATCTACCTCGGTGGTAGAGGAGTAGCCCTATGATGATCATAAGAATCAAGTCCAGAAGCCCATGTCCATGGCAGAGTGAAATAATACAAAGAGTTTCTATTTAAGTTTTCACATCGGATCTGAATCAAATTATTACATCATATGACAGAAACTAGGGTTTGACGAGTTCACCTTAAACCTAATCTGATCGGAGCTAAAGATAGAAGAACTTAATCACATAGGTAGCTGCACCAAGAGGTTTGTATTTAGCTCTGATGGGTTGCCACCATATACTACTAGGTGTCACTGGTGGATTTTGAGAGCAATTAGAATGATTTAGATGATCAATCATTCTAGCTGTTCGAATCAGAAGAGTTCTGATCCATCGAAAGGAGTTTCGATGATGTCGATGATAGAGATCATGACATATTCCATTACCATACAGAACTGAATCTAACTGGGTCACACAAACAAGGGTTTGAATCTGGTGATCATCAATTAAACTAATCCAGTTCAATTGATCTGAATGAGATTCAATTAGGTTCAAGGAAATCATGCTAGCACTCGATTGAACCTAACGTTCTTCTTTTACTATCATAAATAGTTGTCCTGACTGAGCCAAAGGAGTTTGTGCTCGATCAGAGGCCTTCACTTGGTCTGACTGGAGCCTGTCCAAGTCAGAAAAGGGTTGTCTTATTTTATAAGATAATACCTGCCATTTTTGGTCACCTGCCATTTCTCGTCCTTTGACTTTGGTCAAAAGTTGACCTTTGATTGGTCAAATGTTGACCATTGACACTTTGACTTCTGTCCACATATCACGCACCTATTGGAGAGCTGGTGGGGGCTTGTCCCCCTGCCAGAAGTTGGCAAGGAGGAGGGCGGATGCCAAGGGTGGCATGCGCCCAAGCAGGAGGCGCCTAGAAGTTCCTGTTGGATAGGGACTCCATCTCCTTTTTGGATTCCAAATAGACTCCTCCTAAGAATCAACTTTGACTGATCTTAGGCACCATCTGAGGATGAATCCAAGGGACTCTATTCCCACCAATCAAATTTAGATCTGATTTTATAAAGGGTTATGATTGGTTGGGAAGAAGAGGAGTTGGATCACGCATTGTCTATAAATAAGACCCTACGTCCAACTCAAAAATATATGAGAAAAATTCCCATGCCCAAGGGCTGCCTCTCTCCCCTCCTCCCTGCCAAGCCCATCTTCTCCCTCTCCTCTCCATGCCCAAAGTAGTTTGGGATTTTAGTTGGTGCGATCCAGGCAAGAGAAAGGCGATAGAAAGCTAGAAGGCTGCGTTGCTGCAAAGGACAACTGTTAATCTTTGAAAGGTGTTTTGAAGATCCTCCAAATTAGATTTAGATCTAATTTTTGGAGATGTGATAGAAAAAAAGAGGATCTCCAAATCCAATCTAAGTGGATACCGGTAGAGGCCAGGCACTTACGTGGCTAGATCTAGAACCTTTCGCTGCTTACAGGATCATCAACGGGTAATAGGATTACCCTACATCAAGGTAAGTTAAATTTGATTTAATTTATCTATATTTTATTTTAATTATTAGAATAATAGGAATTAGATCTAAAACATCCTAGATCTAATTTAGATCAAAGAGAAAAATTTTTGAAATATATCTCTTAATCCAATCAGATCTTAACGAACTTGGTCCAGAAAATCAGGATTTTCCTTCAATGGTCATAAGATCTTCTATCGGTTCTCCCCTTTCTTCCATGAGGTTGTCCCGAGCATCTAGCCCATCAACAGGACAAGGGTCGAACTATTCTTCATTTCACAGGATAATTGGGTAGCAGTGCCTTGCTAGATCTTGATCTCCCCTGACCTCTCCAATCCCGTAACTTGTCGGAAACTTCATCTTCAAATAATAAGTGGACACAACCGCCTAAAGTGCTTTTAAACCAGGTCGATCGAAAATTGCATTGTAAGTAGAGGGAGCCTTTACTATCAAAAAATCCATCTACGCTTTGGATTATTTTGGATATTGCCCGACAGCCACTGCTAGAGTCATTACACCTTCAACTGGTACTACAGCACCAACGAAGCCTACTAGGAAGGAGTTTATTGGTCTAAGGCGACTATTAGATATTGACATTTTGGAGAAAGCATCATAAAATAAGACATCAGCTGAACTTTCATTATCAACTAGGATGCGACGTACATCATAGTCCACTATATTTAAAGAGATTGCAATTGCATCATTATGCGAAAACGTACTTTCCATGCATCTACCTTAGTGAAGGTTATGGGTTCTTTAGCCCTCCATCTTTTCACTGATCCTCTAGATCTGTTGGCCTCTTCTTACCCAAGTCCCCTAGAGATAGTGTTGATGATGTCGAGAGATGGTCGATCTCCTTATTGTTCCTCCCTTCTTGGTGGTTCTGGCTGCGATAGTGCCCTCAGTCGATCTTCTCTTACTTCAGACCAATGTTTGAGGAATTGACCCAGCCGACCTCTCTTGATGAGCTCCTCGATCTCATCTTAGAGCTGAATGCATTCTTCAGTATCGTGGACATGGTCACGATGGTAGAGATAGTATTTGCTAGGATTGCACTTGCCAGGATAAGTGTGCATCCTTTCAGACCTCGGCAGTTGCTCCTTGATCTTCATCAATACTTACATTTTTTGAGCATTGAAGGGGGCATAGTTGTGAAACCTTTCTGGGAGAGAACTTCTTTGTGTCCTTCTATCGGAGCTTCTTTGTCGATGACCTCGAGGAAGAGTTCAGGCTCGCTTGCACTCAGGAGGAGTTCGTGAGCATGATCGAACTTCATTCGACCCTCCATCAGCCATGGATTTATTAGACTCACCCATATGCCACTCTTCTATAGCTTCCTCATCCTTTAATTTGAAGGTTTCTTCCACTTGAACATATCCTTCAGCCTGAGCTAGCAGATCGGCAAAGTCCCTGGGATACTTCTTCTTCAGGAAGAATAATAAATCATTCTTCTGAGGACCGCTCTTGAGTGCGACCATTACAATAGACCGGTCCAGGTTTTGAACCTCTAATGCAGTAGCATTATACTAGGTGACATAAGTCTGGATAGATTCCCCCTCCTTCTGCTTGATATTCATTAGAAAATTCAAACCTCAGTGTGGACGTCGGCTGCTGACGAAGTGAGCAACAAACTAATGGCTCATCTGATCAAAAGAGAAGATCATACCCGACTTTAATGTCGAGTACCAGTTTCTTGCTGCTTTCTTTAAGGTAGATGGGAAAGCTCGGCATAAAATGACATTTGGTGCATCATGGAGCAGCATCATGGTCTGGAGGGCCTCCAGATGATCGATCGAATCAGAGGTTCCATCGTAGCTTTCAAATTGCGAGAGCTTGAAGTTCAACGGAATGGGCTCTTACATAATCCTCTGAGAAAAAGGATGGTTAGTGCAAATATTATTACTATGTGAGGAGGGAGCATGACGGAGCTCTTCGATTCATCAACTCATTTTCTGAAGCCTTTGATTCAAGAGATCTTCACAATCGTTGATCTCTAGGATTTTCTAATGGGATGGAGGCAAAGCTCCCTCCTAGGTCGAGTCATGGTTCGAGCAAGGACTCTCCACCCTCTGCTTCTCCTTTTCGAAGGTCACCGACTGGCTAGCCCAAGTTGGCCATCTCAGGATCGAATCATGGGGCTTCAGAGAAGCCTGCTCCAATTGAATTGGCATCAGAGCCTGACGATGTACGGCCTACACCACCTCTATGAGATTACAAACCTGCTGGACCAGTAGGTTGAACTGCCCTGCATCCACCATGGCTATAGGTGGCGCTTGAGTTACCAGAGCTGAAGTGGGAGCAGATAAATTTGGATGGAATTCGCTATAGAGGCCGTTGATCGTCGGATTGAAGCTTTCTTGGGAGGCATTTTTTCTAGGAAGAACTCTAGAGAGGATGAAGAGAGATCGCTGCTGAGCACATCTTTAAGAACAAGAAAACTTTAGGAACAGAGGGCCCTCCTTCTAGCGCCAATCCTGTTGGTGTAGAATCTAGTTGACGCAGGATTGAGTTGGAGTTAGGGAAGAAGAGGTCGCCATCGATGACCTGCAAAACAAAGTCCCATCCGAAGTTGGTGGTGGTGGCTTCGATAGGACCCTTAAATGATCAAGTCAGCTCTTCTGACCAATAAAAATGGAGTGCTCAGAAAAGAATTCAGTAGAATTTTTAGATGAAGAAGAGAGCTTAGAGAAAATATATTTAGTGGATTCCTTTTATAGACGGAGTCTGGAGCAAATTGATAGTGACAATCATAACCATTCGATAGTGGGATCACCTATAGCAGACTGATAAATGACCATCGTAATCATCCAGTAGGGGGGTCACCTATAGCAGACTGATAAATGATAGTCGTAACCATCCGATAGTGGGGTCGCCTGTAGCAGACTAATAAATGATAATTGTAACTATCCGATAGTGGGCCACTGGGGCCACGTGGAGTTTGTTATGGAGAGAGGTGTCCATTATTGTGATGTGTCCATTCGTTGAGATTTAATAGTCGAAGTCCAAAGGAAGCAGGCATTGATTGGTGAAGAGCTTTGACATATATCAATTTCAGAGATGTTTGGACTCCTAAAGGAAATATGGCTAGAGCAGATCACCTAGGAGGAATACTACTTGAAATCTAAAAGTAATCCATTGGAGGAATCCAAATGGAGTTTGACTGATGGAGAAGTTCAGAAGGAGTTCGGCTCCTAGAGAAATTCGACTGCAAGAGAAGTCTAGAAGGAGTCTGACTCCCAGAGAAATTCGACTGAAGAAGAGGTCTGAAAGGAGTTTGGCTCCTGAAGGAATCCGATTGAAGAAGAAGTCCAGAAGGAGTTTGGCACTTGGAGGAATCGAACTGAAGGAGAGATCTGGAAGGAGTTTGGCTTCTGTAGGAATCCGATTGAAGGAGAAGTTCGGAAGGAGTTTGGCTCATCGAGGAATCCAACTGAAGGAGATGTTCAAAAGGAGTTTGGCTTCCTTGAGGAATCCGACTAAAGGAGATGTCTAGAAGGAGTTCGGCTCCTCGAAGAATCTAATTGAAAGAAAAGGTCCAGAAGGAGTCCAACTCCTGGAGGAATCCGACTGAAGGAGAGGTCCGAAAGGAGTCTGACTCCTGGAGGAATCCGATTGAAGGAGAAGTTCCGGAAGGAGTCTGACTTCTGAAAGAATCCAACTGAAGGAGAAGTTCGAAAGGAGTTTGGCTGCTGGGAGGAATCCGGATGGAGGAGAGGTCCGAAAGGAGTTCAGCTACTGGAGGAATCCGATCGAAGAAAAAGTCCAGACTGAAGGAGAATTTCTGATTGGAGCTCTTCTATGATTACCAGTTACATTAGGCTAAGCATCAGACTTGGACTTCGGCGGAGCGGGGTTTATCTCCAACACCCATAATAGTTCAGATCTTTCATATGAGGCTGTGAATTCCTCGAGCTAGCATAATACCAGTTATGGCACTCAACATTATGCCACTATTTTATGTTGCCATATTTTGAGCTTGGCTGAGAAATTTGAATCTATAGTCGTTAATGATGAGCTATTTATACTCACACATGGTACGATTTAGTACCATTGAAAGAGCATGCATTTCATGACTCATATCATCGAGTGGTAATCTCCATACCTAAGAAGATGATACCAAATTAATAAACATATTCAAATAGAGTGTACAAGATAAGAATATGTACTCGCTTACATGATCTTTGAACCACTCAAAAAACTCTATGCTATGACAAGCCTAACCTCATATTGCAAATCTCTTCTATGAAGTTGGGATATATTTCATTAAATTTTTGTCATACCGATCAATCGCAGGGATGCCTCAATGCATCATCTTTTGTTCGCTTCTCTTCATGCCATCTTATGTCCTTCGATGTTCCTTGCTAACATAAATAACTTTTATAGTCTTGGTATAAGAAAAAAGTGCCATATCAACTTTTAAAAGATATGGATCGATGTGCCATCTTTATTCTATTTTCATCTTGATACACCGCACCTCATACACTTATTTTGGTTGGCACCCCCTTCCAACAGAGCATGCAATCATTAGGGCATGCATATATCTTGGTGTAAGTAAAATCCAACTGTTCAACAATCTTCAATGCCTCATAATTATTATTCAAAATTTCTACATTATTCGAAAGAATGTCCCCCAAAAGCTCTAGTATACAGTTCACTCAATTATTACTGAATCCATTCAAGCATTTCGCATGATACAACTAAATTAAGAACTCAAGCTTCACCATCTTTTCACACTCGAGATATAACAAAATATTAGCATCTTCCATCAACTTGCGGACCTTCTCCACATTCTCACTATTTGTCATTCCACCAACCACAATATCAGGCATTGACATAGATGCACCATCATTTTGACCAATAAATAGGAAGATATCATGAACCATTTGTTCCACTCCCTCATCATGTTGATCGCCTCCTTACGGCCTGCACTAACTATGTTGATCCCGATAAATTTTATAACTAGGATTTAAAGCCATAAATAATGAAGTGACCATTTACATCTTGACAAGATAGCCAAAGCCCACTCATACACTTCTTACAAGAATATTGGATAAGTCCATAGTCTCTGAAATTTCTCTATAATAAAATCAAGAAACTTTTGAAGTCTAGCCTCATATTCGAGCGAGAGTCTACTCAACTTCAACCACCCCTTATCCATTATAAAAATAGTGATACTATAATTAAATCATATGTAAAAATGAGACATAATAGAATAATATTAAGATAATTTGGTAGTAATTGTTCATAATTTATGGACGTATACTAATGATTAGAGTTCATAACATCATTATATAGGCAAATAAAAATGTTGTTTCAATCATGACAAGTTGAGAAGAACTAACCAAATATTGCATGCATTATAAATAAATATTTGAAGAAACCTAAAATTCATTAAATATAATTATTAGATATGTAATAAATATATCCTATCATCAACTAAAATAAGAAATTTTAGTAGCATTTTTTCTTAGTTCTTCAGTGTAGGGAGAATAAGGAGAAATATTGTCCAAAATTTCTTTTGAACCCTCAGCATATTGTTTGATTACTGTAATGACCTATAGAATTATTTGCATTTTTCAAACTATCCATGGTGCACAATGAATTGATTAATATATATAATTCTTCAATCCATACAAAAATAAATAAATGTACAAATATATTAGAATATGTACATCAATTAATAAATGGATCTATCACCATGCAATGCAAATTTTATTAAAATTAATACATAATTAATACCGTCCAGCATCTTCCATCGGCTTGAGCACATAGGACATGCGAGGGCTAGATGCCTTGGATGCCAGCTGTGACCTAAGGCACAGCCTGTAGGATCTGGTGTGGTGCTCTCGAGCCTTGGAAGGCTACGAGAGGAGCCAGGGTGTTGGCTTTGGAAGACTAGGATGTGTGTGGTCCTAGGGCTAGGACAGAAGTTGTCTTAGGATGAAGGTAGCATGTAGCCCTGCACGGACTCGAGGTTCAGGTGTGAGGATCTTGAGGGAGGCTTGGTAGGTGCTCCGAAGACCTGGGACATAAGGTAGGAGCAAAGGACCAAAGCTAGGAGAAGAATCAGCCAAGAGAAGGAGCTGACACATAGGCGAGCTGGCTCGAATATGAAGTCGAGCTGGCTCGAACTGAGACCAAGCCAACTCGGGGTGTAGTCGAGCCGACTGTCTTAGGCAGACAGAAGATAAGGTTTGGACAATACGCAATCGAGCCAGCTTGGCTCCTGATGGAGCTAGCTCGATGGTGGTGAATAGAGCTGGATGGGGGTTTTCTGTTTAAGGTCTTAAGGCCTGATCCAATAAGATCTTAAGGTGGCTAACATATGTATGGGTCGAGTTTAGATCCAGAGGGTAAGAGCATGGGAGACATGGGTGTACATGGACTCGATGAGTGCTTTCATGTATTGGGTTAGCCTAGGAGAGTTTTTTAGTTGGAGTTTGGGTTTATTAGGATTCATGTGGCATAGTAGAAATTCTAAGGTATATAAATTTAGGTATTGTAATCTTTATAAGAGAGTGAAATCAATATACAGCTTTTCTCTCCAATTCTCTTCTCTCTTTTCTCTCTGGTTCCAATGCCAACCCCTATGTGCCAGCATCAATTTTTATTTTTCTTCTTCATATTTTTGGATTAACACCTAGGTTTGCATAGGAGATCAAATTTATGAATATGATTTCGAGCAATCGTAGGCATAATAATTAGTATCAAATCAGTACTGATTGTTCCAACATTTGGTATCAGAGCTAGGTGATGCCATGGTGATGTGCTATCACTTGGTTTCAGAGACCAACTGAGTGTGAAGAAGAAAGAAGATCAAGTTTCAGCAGAGCTCAGTAGTGAGGTTCAGATCTAAGGTTTTCTTCAAACTTCGTCGGAAAGAAAGTGATCTAAGGGTTGTTGTCCATCATCCCTAGTCAAGGTAATTTTTAGATCAACCTGTTGGTTGTTTTTTATTTGGTTTGATCATGAAGAACAGCGGGTTGAAGGTTGGATTTGAAAAGTTTGATAGAAAAGATAGTTTCACAATGTGGAAGGTTAAGGTAGAGGATCTATTGATTCAGATGAGACTAGATTCAACCTTGGAGGATAGGCTGGAGAAGATGACAGACAAGGAGTGAAAATCCTTGGAGAAAAGGGTATGTGCCATGATTAGGGCTTGTCTGATAGATAAGGTGCTGTATGACATATTGGAGGAGAAGACACCCAAGGATTTATGATCGAGGTTATATCAGTTGTACATGGGGAAGAACATGTGCAATAAGTTAGTGCTGAAGAAGCAACTATATAGCCTTCGGATGCAAGAGGATGAGGATATTGCAAGACATATTCAACATTTCGATGGAATGAGCATGAACTTGCTCAACATTAGGATGGAGCACAAAGAGGAGGACAAGAATTTATTGCTGCTATGTTCGCTACCTAGGAGCTTCGATCCATTGGTAACCATACTGCTATATGGTAAGGAGACATTAGAGTACGAGAAGATCGTATCAGTGCTAAGGTCCAACGAGCAGCGAAAATGGATGACAAAGTGGAAGGTCTTCCAGGAGGGTCTCCTGGTGTCAGAGAGACCTAGGCAAGGGAAGAAGAAGGGTCAGCAAAGGGACAACAAGAGATCCAAGAAGTGCTTCAAGTTTGGTGAAGCAGGGCAATTTAAGCAAGAATATCTACTTCAAAAGAAGTACAAAGGAGGAGAAAAGTCAGATTTCATCATTTCAGTCATTAAAAGTGAAGAGTCAGATGAGCTCTTAGTGGTTTCAGAGGAGCCTTTAGGATGCAGTGTATTTGAGATAGTTTCGGAGGGGTCTACGGAGTATGGAGGATTCAAAGGAGCAGAGACTGTGTTCGTGGTGCAGTGGCAAGCTCAGTAGTGCAACATTGAGTAGTTGGCTTTGAGGAACTCGATTATAGAGTCAGCTTCTATGGCATCAGGAGGACATTAATTTTAGATGGAGCACTGAATAGTGGTGGCTTCATAAGTGGAGAGAGTTCTAGCACGAGTTCAGAGTGGAAGAGTGCAGGAGGATCAAAATCCTAGCACCAACATCGGAGATGCACAGTTTTAGGTGGAGCAACCCATACAAAAGGATAGGCAAATTCTGTAAGCTCAGAAGTGGCACTCCTAAGTCTTAGAAATATGAGAAGATAGGTCATGGGAAGATGGAAGCAAGTCGGAAGAAGAATCAATCTCAATAGTAAAGTTTAGAAATTGGGCTGGCTCACTCTGAGACTGAGCCAGCTAAGTTAGGAACTGGGTCGACTCAGTCCAAAACTCGATTAGCTTGGTCTTAGAAAATCTAGATAGAAAGCAGCATTTTTATGCTATTGGCATGATACACAACTACGTCGGCTTAGTTTGGGATTGAGCCGACCCAGTCATAGGTTAGCTGGCTCAATCTAAAACTGGGTGGCTCAATTTTCATGGGTTATTATTTTGTATATATGGATTGTTTGGATTTGAAAAGTTTTTCTACAAACTTGGGCTTGACCTTTTGTAAAGTATATATACTGAAAATAGGTCAAGATTGTAAGTGTGCTGAAATATACTGAATAAAAGCTCTTTTCTCTCAAAAATCTCTTCTCCTCTTTTTCTCTATTTCTTGATTTATTTGATTGTGCTTCCATAGAAATCTCTAAGAAGTACTTTCTTATTGCTTGGCTAATCACCAGTGGCCATGTCGATCCATGTGGGAAGAGCGCATATTCCCAACATTTGGTATCTGAGCGGTATTTCATGGAAAGAAGGAAGACACCTAGGCTTTACTACATCCAGAATTTGTTGCACCATGTTTTATCCTAAAAACTTCTAATTAGCTTTGTGGTTGTCTCTAGATTGAGGTGTAGATTGTTTACACGGAGGAATAGTGATACAGAAGTTTGGAAAGAGGATCTAGGGCTAGTTAGATTTTCTATCTAGGGTAGTTTTATTAGTGTGTGATCATGAAGGGTGTTAATGATATGTTCTTGACTTGTTTGAAGTCATTGGATCAAGTGGATTCAAGGTGAATTTTGAGAAGTTTGATGGCAAGGAAAACTTTACCTTATGGCAGTAAAGAGTAAAGGACTTGTTGGTTCAACAGAGGATCTACAAGGTCTTGACAAAAGAAAGGCCAAAAAAGATCAATGCTGAGGATTGGAAAGAGTTGGAGGAAATTACTTTTAACACAATCCAGATGTGCTTGGCCGATCAAATTTTATCCAAGGTTTGCATAGAGACTATGGCAAAGGGGCTCTGGGAGAGACTGGAGAACACATATATGGGGAAGAACATGATGAACAAGCTGTGGTTGAAGAAACAGCTGTATAGTCTGAGGATGCCCAAAGGTGGAGATCTTATTGCATATATCCAAAGGTTCAATCAGATGTATTCTAAGGTGATGAGTTTGGATGTGAAGATCGATGAGGAGGATCGGGCATTGCTGCTATTATGTTCTCTCTCAAGTTCGTATGATGGTCTCATAACAACTTTAGTTTATGGGAAGGAGACCCTAAACTATGAAGAGGTTGTTGGTGTGCTTAGATCAAATGAGCAAAGAAAGAAGATCTGCAAGGGAGACCCTAAGTCTGAGATCTTGGCTATAAATGAAAGATAGGGAAGATCAAAGGAAAAGACAAGAGAGAAATCCAAGGGTAGGTCAAAGTCTCACGATCAGAGGAAGATGACATTGATATGTTATAAATGTTATTAGCCTAGACACCAGAGGAGAGATTGTCCCCTTTTGAGATCAAAAAAAGGAAAGACCAACAACGAAGATGATATAGCTTCTGTGAGCAGTAGAGAAGACTTGCTAGTTGTATCAGATGGATCCATAGAGTATGATACTATGTGCATATTAGATTCAGCATGCTCGCACCACTACACTTCTCATCGAAAGTGGTTTGCTACCTACCAGAAGGCCGATGGTGGAAGTGTCAGCCTTGGAGATGATCACCCATGCAAAGTAGCTGAAATTGGCTCTATCAGGATGAGGATGTACGATGGGATCATTCGTATATTATCAAATGTCAGGCATGTATCGGAGTTGAAAAAGAATTTGGTTTCTTTGGGCTACTTGGAGGAGCAGGGTTATACTTTTAGTAGCCAGGATGGGAGTGGATGTCTAAAAATTTCCAAGGGAGCTTTGGTGGCGATGAGAGGTAGAAGACTGAGCAATAATCTTTATAGAATAAAAGACTCAGTGGTAAATGATAGTGCAGAGGTACTAGCAGTGGCATAGGAGGAGCAGATTTTATATCGACTGTGGCACTATCAGATGTATCATATGACTGACCGTGGGTTCATAGAACTAAGTAGAAGAGATATGATCTCAGCTCTGAAGAAGGAGGACATAGATCTTTGTGAGTCGTGTATCTTTGGCAAACAGCATAGGGTGAAGTTTTTCAAAAGTACCAGGCGCAGCAAAGAAGTGCTGGATTTAGTGCACTCGGATGTGTGGGGATCAGCTCCTGTATCAGTTAGAGGTGGGGCAAAATATTTTATTACTTTCATTGATGATTTCTTAAGGAAGGTGTGGATTTATCTTATCAAAAAAAAATCTGATGTGTTTGCCCAGTTCAGAGCTTGAAGAACTAAAGTAGAGAAGGAGTCAGGGAGACAGGTAATGTATCTGAGGTTAACAATTGAGAGAAGTATACTAGCCTGGAGTTCAGAAGGTACTGTAAGGAAAATGGCATCAAACGCCACTACATGGTGAGGATGACTCCCTAGTAGAATGGTGTCATGGAGAGGATGAACCAGACACTGATTGAAAAGGCACGGAGTTTGAGGCTACAGACATCACTCTCAAAGTTCTTTTGGGATGATGCTCTAATTTTTTCTTATTTTCTTATAAATAGGTCCCCCCATTATAAGCTGAATGAGGCATTCCAGAAGAGGTCTAGAGTGGAAAGAAGGTGGAGCTTGGCCACCTAAATGTCTTTGATTGCATAGCTTATGCACATGTGGAGGCAACCGAGAGGAGCAAATTGGATCCAAAATCTTAAGAGATGACATTCATAGGGTATCCATAAGGAGTCAATAGGTACCTACTATGGAACTCTTAGGCACAGAAGTCAGTGATCAGTAGAGACGTTATCTTTGATGAGAAGGGCATCTTGAGGAGGTCTAGGATAGATGAAACTAGAGAAACAAAGGTGAACAGCGGTGGCCAGTCAGAGAATAATGGCATGCAGGTTATATCCACTTATAGGAGTGTTCCTGTTGAGGTGGAGCTGGATAGAAAAGTATTATCTCAGATTGAAAATCAGCATGAAGGGCCGGCAATTCAGATAGATGTGCAGGAGCAGCCACAGACATCAGGCAAAGATATGCTAGTGGAAGTGGCTTTGCTTAAGCCCTAGCATACTATTAGAAGATCGATCAGATATGGCATTGATGAGGTTATCTCCTATGCACTCATCACTACTAATGGAGATATAGAGAATTATGGAGAGGCCATGGAGAGTGAGGATCATGATTCATGAATGCAAGCCATGATGAAAGAGATGAAATCACTTGAGAAGAATCAGACATGGCAGCTGGTGGATCTTCTAGAGGGTGCTCGACCAATTGGCCCAAAGTGGGTGTTCACAAAGAAAGAAGCACCTTCAAAACAAGGTGGAGTCAGATTCAAAGCAAAGCTGGTAGCATAGGGATACTCACAAAGGAAAGAGATTGACTACATAGAAATTTTCTCTCCTGTGGTGCGTCATACATCTATTCGAGTTTTGCTGTCACTGGTGGCACAGCATAACATGGAATTGGAATAGATGAACATGAAGATGCCTTTCTTCATGGAACTTTGGAGGAAAGAATCTACATGAAGTAGCCAGATGGTTTCTTGGAGATGGGATAGGAAGAAAATGTGTGTTTACTCAGGAAGTCTTTATATGGCTTGAAATAATCCCCTCATAAGTGGTATCGAAGGTTTGATAGCTTTGTCTTGATCCTGGGTTTCAGCAGATGTGAACTTGATTGTTGTGTCTACATTAAGGATGTAGATGAGGAAGATGTTCTGTACCTATTATTGTATGTAGATGATATGCTCATAGCCAGTAAAAGCATGGATGCTGTGAAAAGGTTGAAAAGGGCATTATCATCTGAATTTTAGATGAAAGATTTGGATCCAGCTAAGAAAATCCTTGGAATGGAGATTGCAGAGATAGGTGCAAAGGAGTGCTCCATTTGTCATAAAGGAAAGTATGTCCAGAAGGTTCTGGAGAGGTTTGGGATGGAGAAGGCCAAACCTGCAAAGACACCATTGCAGAGCCATATGTCTCTCTCCAAGTTACAGTGTCCCCAGTTAGAAGAGAAGAGAGAAAACATGGAACGAGTTCCTTATGCAAATGCTGTAGGCAGTGTGATGTACACTATGGTGTGCTGTAGACCAGATATAGCACATGCTGTGAGCATGGTTAGTAGATACATGACTAACCCTAGGAAGGAACACTGAAAAGCATTGAAATGGATATTGAGATATCTGCATAGAACAAGAGATTATGGTTTGGTGTTTGGTGGGCAGTCGGAAGGATTTGGAGAATAATCTATGAAGATGTGTAAAGGTTTAGGTCCTCTGGAAGAGTTTGTTGATGCAAATTATGCTGGTGATCTTGATACAAGGAGGTCTACTACTAGATACATCTTCTGCATATATGGTGGATCGGTATCTTGGAGATCAATCCTTCAGCCAATCATGGCCTTGTCTACCACAGAGGTCGAGTACATTGGGATAATGGAGGCTGCAAAGAAAGTCCTTTAGCTTAGAAGGCTGATTGATGAGTTGGGGGTGGAGCAGAGCAAGGTTACACTATTTGGTGATAGTTAGAGTGCTCTGTTGTTGGCACAGAACCCAGTCTATCATGTGCGCACAAAGCATATAGACGTGAGGTACCACTGGATTAGAGAGCTGGTGGAGGAAGGTGAAGTGGAACTGATGAAGGTCCATACCAAAGAGAATTAGTCTGATGCACTCATGAAAGTACTCTTCAAGACAGCTTTCAGAGATGTGTGGCATGGATGGATCTATTGAGAAGAGATGAGTTCACAAGGATTTGGAAGTACCAAGGTGGAGAATGTGATCTCAAATGTGACACTCCCAAGTCTTAAAAACATGAGAAAATAGGTCATGGAAAGATAGTACCATGCTGAAAGAAGAATCAGTCTCAATAGTAAAGTTCAGAAATTAGGTCGGCTCACTCTGAGACTGAGCTAGCTCAGTTGGAAACTGGGTCGGCTCAGTCCAGGACTGGGTTGGCTAGGTCTTAGAGAAAAATTTAGATAAAAAATAACATTTTTGGGCTATTGGCATGGTAGACAACTGGGTTGGCTCAGTCTGGGACTGAGCCGACCCAATCGTAGTTTAGCTGACTCAGTCTGAAACTAGGCCGACTCAGTTTTTATGGGTTATTATTTTGTATATGTGGGTTGTTTTGGTTTGAAAAGTTTTTCTATGAGCTTGGGATTGACCCTTTGTAATTTGTAAAGTATATATACTGGAAATAGGTCAAGATTGTAAGTGTGCTGAAATATACTGAATAAAAGCTCTTTTCTCCTAGAAATCTCTTCTCTTCTTCTTTATTCCTTGATTTATTTGATCGTGCTTCCACAAAAATCTCTAGGAAGTACTTTCTTGTTGCTTGGCTAATCACCAGTGGCCACACCGATCCATGTGGGAAGAGTGCATATTTCCAACAAATTTTTTAGGAGATCATGTCAGGGTATGCAATGGGAATTGGCATAAGATTACTGCAGATTCTCCATGAAAGTTCATGATATATAATGTGGCTTCCAAGCAAAAGGATGTCTACAACTCCAAGGGTGGTGCATAGGTGCAAGCCAAGATCTTTAGCAGTGGAGGCGGTCATCCCAAAAGCCTCAAATAGAGCTCAGCCGCTGATGAAAGATGGCAGTAGCAAGGTATGCACAAGTAGCTGTCAGCGCATGCATCAACAGCGAGATCGTGTAGGAAAACATTGCTAGGTGTACCAAGGCTTGGGCGCACCAAGGTGGAGATTGTAGGATCTGGTGTGGTGCTCCCAAGCATTAAGGGTGCACGGGAGGAGCCAGCGGGTTGGCTCCGAAAGACTAGGATGGGTATGGTCCTAGGACTAGGACAAAAGTTATCCTAGGGTGAAGGCGGTGTGGCATCCTGTACGGACTCGAGATTCAGATGTGAGGACCTTGAGGGAGGCTTAGTAGATGCTCCGAAGACCTAGGATATAAGGTGGAGCAAAGGACCAAAGCTAGGTGAAGAATCAGCCAAGACAAGAGGGCTGACACACAGGCGAGCTGGCTTAGATACGCGATCGAGCCAGCTCAAGCTGAGACCAAGCCGACTCGGGGTGCAGTCGAGCCTGCTATCTCAGGTAGGCAGAAGATAGGATTCAGACAATACACAATCGAGCCAGCTCGGCTCCTGATAGAGCTGGCTCGATAGTAGCTAATAGAACTAGATGGGGGTTTTCTATTTAGGGTCTTAAGGCCTGATCCAATAAGGTCTTAAGGTGGCTAACACATGTATGGGTCGGGTTTAGATCTAGAGGATGAGAGCATGGGAGACATGGGTGTACATGGGCTCGATGAGTGCTTTCATGATTGGGTTAGCCTAGGAGAGTTTTTTAGTTGGAGTTTGGATTTATTAGAGTTCATGTGGTATAATAGAAATCCTAAGGTATATAAACCTAGGTATTGTAATCTTTACAAGAGGGAGGAATCAATTTATAACTTTTCTTCCTAACTCTCTTCTCTCTTTTTTCTCTGGTTCCAATGCCAAGCCTTAGGTGCTTGCCATCAATTTTTTTTACTTTTCTTCATATTTTTGGATTAACACCTAGGTTTGCGCAAGAGATCGGATCTACGACTGTAGTTTCAAGTAGCCATAGATATAATAATTGGTATCAAATCAGTACTGATTGTTCCAACACTTGGTATCAAGGCTAGATGATGCCATGGTGATGTGGTAACAAAGCTCAGAATTCGATTGCCTAAAATCTACCAACATAGCCCAGAACTTGCCAGCACACACCTATTATTAAGAAAAATATCTTGAGATTCGATCCATAATAAGCCCAGAATAAGGTCCAAGATGATGAACAGAGTCCAATGAGCCCTAGAACAGTCCAAATGGAGTCCAGACAGAGAAGTTATGTGCAAATGAAGGTCGGGACAAGCAACTAACCCTCGGGCCAGTCGGAGGGGCCCATAGGTGGTGGTGGCTAGTGGCAAAATGGCCCAAACTGGTAGAGCACGGTGATGCTGGGCCAATAGTGCACTGGGCCAGTCTAGGCATGCGAGCGCACGTGGGCACAAGCTACATAATAGCTCAGCCCAGGTGATGAAGCACTGTCCAACGTGGACCACTAGCTCATAAAGCCCTGCATAGACCATCTCATCGATTCCTAAGACATTTCATGTAGTCCATGATACTATTCCATGGACCAATCATGATCCAATGGATTTGGTTTGAGTCGATCAGGATCGGATGGCTGCAACGCGATCTGACTTGATTAGGCGGTATATGGTGCTATTATGCATGATTCGATGGCTAGGAGAGCTTTTGGTCATGATCGAATAGCTAAGAAGTAATCCAAAATTGATCAGAAAGCTATGTGTACGATCTGATGTCTCAGGAGGGAGCCGCTCATGATCGGATGGCCAAAAATTGATCTTAGATGTGTTTGGAACTAGATTTTCTACTAAAATACTATTTTTGGGTTTCTGGAGTCTATATAACTCTGATTAACAAATCATTTATTATGTCAGAGAGCTAGTGATGTCTTAGCAGTGCTGAGAGTCTTCTTAAGAGGTTTTAGAGAATTTTTATGAGAATTTTGAGACTTCTTATTGAGAGACTAATATATAAGGGTTGAGTAGTAAGTTCCTCTTGTATTGTTTATTTTTTCATTCTCTCATATTGAAGTTTGCACTTCCTATAGAGGTAGACCTTGGTCTAATCCATATATACTTGATTGTGTGCTTTCTTGTTTTATATTCTTCTTTCTTTCTTTTGCAGTATCCATACATGATCGAGTACAATGCAAGTAGTATCAAGAACGTCTTATGGTCATGGTGTCCTGACCAGACTCCATAACAATTGATATCAAAGTGAGTTAATATTCCAATAATTGATATTAGAGCCAGGCAATACTAGCATACATAGTTGCCTAGATTATGACGGTATTGATCGAGATCAAAGAAGATGGAGAAGACAAGCATAATCAAGATGGAGATCAGCCAGTTCGATGGAAAGAGCAATTTTTCCTTATGGCAAGCGAGGGTGAAGGATGTGCTTATCCAACATGGATTGATCGATGCTTTCTTAAATGAAAAGAAGTCAAATACCTTAGAGGAGAGGATTTGAGAGTGGCTACAGATGCAGATGATGAGTACTATCTGTATGTACCTACAGATGTGGTGGTGATTTATGTACTTAGCAAGACTTTTTTGACAGCACTGTGGTTGAAGCTTGAGGAGTTGTACATGATGAAGTCTCTCACCAACACTCTCTTTGTTTGGAGGTAGTTCTACCAACTATAGATGACCAAGGGATAGAGCATGCAAGAGCACCTCAATCACTTTCAAAAGATTCTCACCAATCTTCTCGATGTAGGTGAGACGGTTGAGAAAAAAATCAGGGCATTGGTCTTGCTAGAATCGCTTTTTTCTTCATATGAGTCCTTGGTGACTGCTCTTCTAGTGGGAAAGAGCACCATCAAGATGGACAAGGTTACTTTGGCAATTCTTTAGAATGAGATTCTTAGGAGAGAACCCAGCTTCGAACTTAAATGGTGGTAGCTCAACTTTAGTAGTTCTGGAGGAGAAAGTGGAAACAAACAAAGTGGCAAATGATTGCGAGGAGGATGATCCAAGTCCAAGATAAGAGACCCCAACAGGATCAGATGCTATCGATGTGATGAGTTAGGGCATCATATCAAAGATTGCCCATAGCTCAAGGACCGGATAAGGGCTACTACAGCAATGGCCAGCAGCAAATCAGAGGATGATGTTCTGGTGATATTTTTGATGAGGTATCTACTTCTTCTCAATAATAGATTTTAGATTTTTTATGTACATATCATGTTTATTGCAAAGAGAAGCAGTTTGACTCTATGGAGAGCAATGAGGTGTTCATCTGCCAGATGGATCGAGCTGTGCAATCAGAGACATCGAGATGGTTGGCTGGAGGACACATGATGGTGCAATGAGAAGATTGGGGGAGGTCCGATACATACCTAATTTTAGATGAAATCTTATCTCACTAAGCAGACTGGATTCAAACAACTATAAGTGGATAGCTGGTGATAGAATCCTAAAGGTCATGCATGGCAATAGAATTATTCTAGAGAAAAAAAGGATGATGAAAAAATATTACTATCTAATAGGAAGCCTAGTGTGAGGTGGAGCTTTAGGAGCTAGAGGGAGCTTAGTACAAGATGGAGCTCAAGGTAGAGATGGATTGAGCACGAGATACAAGACTCGAGAGGATGAGAGATGACATCGTAGAATGAAGTTTCTATTGCTATAGGAGACATTCGAAGCAGGTCTTTGATCAGAGTGGACATAGCCATTGATGGAGGTAGGATCGAGTGGCTTGACTCGACTCCTAGTTTGCGTATCCATGAGACAACAAATGTGCACCAAGGCATGGGGCGAGTTGATCATAGGCTCTTAGAGATAGATAGAGGCTGAATATTGAGTCAAGATGGAGATTATTGAGAAAAATATCTTAAGATTCGATCTATAATAAGCTCAAAACAAGGTCTAGGATGACGAATAGAGTGCAACGAGCCTAAAAACATTCCAAATAGAGTTCAGACGGAGAAATTACGCACAAATGAAGGTCAAGGCAAGGTAGCTGGCCCTTGGGCCCACTAGAGGGGCCCATAAGAGGGTCCGACCAGTGGCATCATGGCCTAGACTAGCAGTGTGGGATGGTGTTGGGCCAGCCATGAGCTAGACTGGCTCAGGCATGAGAGCGTAGGTAGGGGCACGTGCGAGCCACGCGGGAGCTTAGCCCAGGTGATGGAGTGCGGTCCACTATGGACTGTCAGCTCATAAAGCCCTGTATAGACCATCTCATCGATTTTTAGGCTATTTCATACAGTCCACGATATTGTTCCATGAACCAATCATGATCTGACAGATTTGGTTCAAGCCAGTCATGATCAGACAGCTGAAATGCGATCTGGCTTGATTAAGCAGTATCGGATGCTGTTTTGCATGATCTGACAGCCAAGAGAGTTCTCGATCACAATCAGATAGTTGAGAAGCAATCCAAGATTGATCAGGAGGCTGTGTGCATGATCTGACAACCTAGGAGGGAGCCGATCATGATCGGACAGCCAAAAATGTATCTCTAATGTGTTTGGGACTGAGTTTCCTACTGAAATATTATTTTTGGATTTTTGAAGTCTATATAACTCTGATTGATGAATTATTAATTGTATTAGAGAGCTGGTGATATTTTAGAGATACTGAGAGGCTTCTTGAGAGTTTTTGTGAGGATTTTGGAGCTTTTTATTGAGAAACTCTTGTACAAGGGTTGAGTGGTAAGTTTTTCTTATATTATTTATTTTTTCTTTCTCTCATAGTGAAGTTTGTATGTCTCGTGAAGGTAGATCTTCATCTAATCCATATATACTTAATTATGTGCTCTCTTATCTTGTATTCTTCTTTTTTTCTCTTATGGTATCCGTATGTGATCGAGTATAATGCAAGTGGTATGAAGAAGATCCTGTGGTCATGGTATCCTAGCCAGACTCTACAATAATTGATATCAGAGTGAGTTCATATCCTAACACTCACAACCATTGATACGGCCTAGAACTCATCGACGGGGTTTCTCTTTAAAAATTTAAAAAAAATTAAAAAATAAAAATAAAAAGGAGGCTCAGATTTACCATTTAATCATGTATTGCAATGTTACTTTTGGTATCTTCTACAACTCAACCAAATCAGTTGCAAACAATTGCTCGCTAAACAGCTACAGGCCATCCAAGATCGCCTTGTCCTTTGGAATTGTTAAAATATTTATAGAAGAAGAGAAAAAAATAGAGAGAAATATCACTAAATTATACTAAGAATTAATCATCATAGTCTCTTTATATAAAAAAGAAAGAAATAAAAGAAAAATAATTTTTCAAAATAGGAAAACATGATACGTAGATGTAGAAAATAATAAAATAAAAAATGATATAAACTAGACCGAAGAGATGAGTTTGATCGATCCCACATCTTCAAATCCTAATTAGGATGAACCAAAATTGGAGTGATGAGGATCCGACCCCATAACCTTTTGACTCTTACTTCATTATCTTGAACCAATGGAACTAGGTATATTAATATGAGAATATTAATCTAAGAAAATTAATATCAAGCTTTAACCAGATGTATGATAGGAAATCAAAATGCACTGACAAAATTTGGTCCCACATAGTTGATTTCTAGCAATCTAAAGAATAGTTATTGCTTAAAATTTAGATAAAAGTGCATACACTAACTTAATTCAACAACACTATAGATAGATTCTTATTTTTTCATAAAAGATCGAGATTATCTTGTGTAGAAAAAAATGGATGTTCCATCCTCCTGAATTATTGTAAAGACACATCTAAATACTCAGTATTAAAATATCTCTTGTGGCAATCTGCCTCTTTTATCATCAAAAGGAAAAAGAGTGTGAAATTTAAGGCTAAGAGAACAAACAAAGAAACCTAATTTACCATCATAAGGAAAAAGAGTGTAGAATGGTTTAGCAACTAATTGAAAATATGCTGGTTGAACTTGGAACCATTTGTGGGAATAAAAATATAATTGAATTGCTGAAATTCTTGATGTATATGTTGAGGTCTAGTCAAACCTAAACTAAGGTAAGTAGATAGAATAGAAGTAAGGCGTAGAAAGGCTAAAGAATAAGAAGGAAAACAAAGAATGCATAATTACGTTTGTGAATCTGGTAGTATGATGTTAATATATGTGTATCACTTTTATAGAAGAGAAGGAAAGCCCGAGGGGTGCTTTGGATAAGTCAAGCACCAAGGTAGTGTAGTAGTTATTTTGAGGTGAGTGGCTTCTCTATCTAACTTTAGAATGCGTTCATTGTATTTTTCCTATGAAAAAGGTTATCTTTGGCTTACTATTAGAAGATACATATTGTTATATAAATATGGAACAACATGCATATATGTTGTGTAAATTTTTTTGATAGCACAGTATCCATTTTGAATTGAAAGGTTTAAGTCAGCTTATTAATGTTTGAGCTTCTATTAAACATTTGTTTCATTAAAAGTGACATATAGGAGTGATCAACCTATAGAGTGTGGTCATAGTATCACTTTTTACATAGCAGCACCATAATAGCAGAAAATTAGCAGCAATATAAGTAGCATGTCCAGTGGGGCAATATAAATAGTATGCCCAATGGGGCAATATAAACAATATGCCCAATGGGGCAATATAAACAGTATGCCCAGTGAAGCAATATAAACAATATGCCCAGTGGGGCTCAGCAGTATCATTTGTTTCGTATCAGCTGCCCATGGGAGTGGTGCCCTATGGTGTAATCAAGAATAGTCTAGCAGTTTTTGCTTAAAATGCTTCTTTTAGATGGCTTTATTTTTATTCAGCTTATATAAGACTTAGAAATGTATTAATAGTATGTGCTATGTGCTATATGGAGGATTTAAACTAAGCTTTTCCATTATTTTCACTATTAGATGTATTATCCATTCACTGGGACTTGGGTCTTATTATTTTTCCTATTGTGTTTTTTCTTTGCAGACCCTCAGTGTTATAGCTCTGTATAGAAGTTGCATCATCATCAGCATCTACTTCAACATTCATACTATAAGAGGTTGGTCATACTTTATAGTGTGGGAAACTCATGTTGGTTGAGTTTGTTAGTAAGGAGAGAACATTTTGGGGTATGTTGTATATGTGGTTTGAGTAAATCTGAACATGTTACTAAGTTATACTTTAAAACTTTATGTATCCAATCATAGCATAATGAATGAAAACTCAAGCTTATTTTTGCATAATATTGAGCTAAATAGAGAAGATTATACTACCAAGTTAAGAATTTGTACATAAGTCGATTTGTAGCAGATTATGATAGATGAACAGGATTTAACAGTATCTTATGAACCGCATCATAAGATATTGGCAAACTCTACTCAGCTATCATGCCCTCTAGCTTGCTCTATCTAGGGGGTGGGGTGTGACAATCAAAATGCTCCATCTTGCTAGATGTTGTGCCAAAAACAAGTGTCTTTCACTCCAAAGCAAATGCAATTCGTGCATGGTGCTACCAACATGATGATGCCATCCAATTACATATAAACATTTTCAAGATTTATGCACTATCCCAATATTTATCTACATAGGTGGCTGATTGACTCTAAAATAAAATTGATGGTGTGTTTGGTCCATGATCAGAATTGGAGTCGGAATGATAATGAATTGGGACGAGAATTAGAATAGCCATATCTTCTAATTCATTTGGTTCAAAATCGAAATTGGAATCAAAATGATATTTAAATACTAGAAAAAAATATAGATATTGGAATTTGAAATATTAGAGTATTCCCACTCCCTTCAAAATTAAAATCGAAATAGGGCTCCCGCCAATCAAATGGCTGAAATGTGAGTCACTTATTTCTATTCTCATTTTAGAGTCCAACTCTCCCCAACCAAATATATTTTGAGATATTGATAAGCATCAATATTTAGTGGAATAGAAAGTTAGAGATATGAAAAAGAAAAACCAGAAGTTTATAGTCTCTTGACCTACATGAGTTAATTGAGATATCAAAATTAGTTGATAGAGTAAATATATAAATAACTATCATTTTTAGGTCTTATTTTTAATATTTATTCATAGCAATTTTAATATACTTCCATGCAGACAAATATGTGCTAACATAAAACTCTAGGATTTTAACTTCTAAAAAAGCATCTAAAACATCCATAATCCTACTTGTTTATTATGTTCATTCATTTTCCTACTTTTAGAAACTATCAATTAAAATTTCACATATATATTTTAAACAAAGAATAATGGTCAAACATTTCAAATTGATTTAATAAATTTAAAACTTTGTTCTTCATTTGACCCTTTGACTTTAATTTTAATAATTAGTGCTTAAGCAATTAAATATTTGAAGTTTAATCCTTTTACACAAAGTTAGGCTTGATCTAAATAAAAGTCTTTCTTTTAAGAAAAAAAGTTTTATTTGATTAAGTTGTGGACTCAATATAACACAATCATCAAAATCCAAGGCCATGAACAAGTTAAATTGCAGTTATCCAGAGGAAAGCTCTCATTTTTTGTTTTTTTTTTGTTTTTACTAACATGTGAGAGAGAAAGAGAGAGAGAGAGAGAGAGAGAGAGAGAGAGAGAGAGAGATTTCAACCAAATATATTAATTTATTAGTCAAGTTACAAGTCTGCATAAGCCAATTATAGAACTAGTAACATGAGAATGGTATTGCAACAACCCATGCAAACTATTCTCCTATAAATAAAACAAGAGCCACACTACTTTCCTTACTCATTAAAATCCCAAACAGATCTGAACCTTTATTGGTTATTATCATCAATTCAAACACTTGGTGCAGGTGAAATTTCTCTAGTTTGGTTTTGATGAAGTCTTTGCAGCACAGTAAGTCTCAAGGAGGGGAGGGAATAGAGAGCCATAGAGGGGGTTAGAGGAGAATAAATCATCAAAGCACTTTTTGCTGAGGCTATTGATAGCGTTGCAGCACTCGGGGGTCAGCTGGAAGCGCCAGGTGAGCAAGGAAGACAAGATGCTAGGGGTGCACCCTTTGACTACAGTAAGGGGTTTCGAACAATCTTTAAACTTGGGGTCGATCACCACAAAGGGAAATCCTCTCTTCTTGTTCTAAGCTCCAGACTACTCTTGTGGTCATTGTCAAGGCGACGATCATAAGGAGGAGCATGTTTGATGAGTTAGCCATGGTGGTGGTGGTGGTGGTGGTGAACTGGTGATAAAGGTGGTGGATATGCTGGAAAGAGAATGAGTATGGAGGGGATTTATAGAGAAGGGGATGGGAGTTTAGTGAATGTGTTTTGGAAAGAGTCAGGTTTTGGTTTTAATTGCATGTTATTTGCTAGAGTTTTTGGTTTGAGTTGCACCATTATTTATTGGGATGTTAATATATGTTACCATACGTTGGTTTTTATCTTATATGCTTAACTATATATCCTTGCTACGTTATGGCTTTATTCTCGCTTTTTGTTTTGGACATTATGGCTTTCTACGTTATAGCATTCCACAATATGACAATAGAGACGTTTGGAGCAAGGAGAATGCAGCACAAAATAGAGCATACTAAACTAATTTTATTTCTTTAAAAAACTTAAATACCTATATTTTTCATGGTATAGAAATTTTTTAGAAGAATTTTCTAGAGATGTAATTGACCCGATGAGCTTGACCTACAAGAAATTTTTTGACTTGAATTGAGCTAATCTTGATTGGACTTAGATTGGTTTTTAAGTCATTTTCAAGCTCAAATTTTGAGATTAAGCTAAGTTAATCTATTATATATATATAAAATAATACTCTATGAAGAAGTATTGTGGTGTTGCCACCTTAGCATCTCAGATAATTTTAGTTATGCCACATGGATTATTATTTTATTATTATTAATAATTTTAAATATTATTTTTAAATAATAATATATGATATTTTAAAAAATTTAAAAAATAATTTTTAAAAATAAAAATAAAAAAAATAAGTGATGAAAAATATTTTTAAAAAATTATTATTTTAAAAAATAAAATATTATTAAAATAATAATATTATTTTAAAAAATATTAATTTATTATTATTTTAAAAATATAACATATCATTTGTTTAATCTTAAAAATGATAACATACTAATTTATTTTTCTAAAAATAATATTTTTATCAGCATATCAGATGATTTTAATTATGTCATATGGATTATTATTTTATTATTAATAATAATTTAAAATATTATTTTTAAATGATAATAAAGTAGACTCTATAGAGGAGTATTATGGTGTTGCCATCTCAGCATCTTAGATAATTTTAGTTATACCATATGGATTATTATTTTATTATTAATAATAATACATAATATTATTTTTAAATAATAATAAAATAATATTTTAAAAATTAAAAATAATAATAATTTTAAAAATAAAAATAATAAAAAGGGATAAGAGATGAAAAATATTTTAAAAAATTATTATTTTTAAAAAATAAAATATTATAAAATAATAATATTATTTTTAAATATTAATTTATTATTATTTTAAAAAGATAACATATCACTTTTTAATCTTAAAAATAATAACATGCTAATTTATTTCTTTTAAATAATATTTTTATTAGCATATTAGATGATTTTAGTCATGCCATGTGGATTATTATTTTACTTTTAATAATAATTAAAATATTACTTTTAAATAATAGTAAAGTAGTCTCTATGTAAGAGTATTATGTAGTGTTGCCACCTCAGCATCTTAGATGATTTAAGTTATACCATGTAGATTATTATTTTATTATTAATAATAATTTAAAATATTATTTTTAAATAATAATAAAATAGTATTTTAAAAAATAAAAAAAATATTTTAAAAGGAAAAGTAGAAAATATATAAGAGATAAAAAATATTTTAAAATTATTATTTTTAAAAAATAAAATATTATAAAAATAGTAATAATATTTTTAAAAACTATTAATTTATTATTATTTTAAAAAGATAACATATCATTTTTTAATCTTAAAAATAATAACATACTAATTTATATTTCTAAAAATAATATTTTTATCAACATCTTAAATGATTTTAATTATGCCATATGAATTATTATTTTATTATTAATAATAATTTAAAATATTATTTTTAAATAATAAAAAAATTATATTTTAAAAAATTAAAAAAAATAATATTTTAAAAATAAAAATATGAAAGGGATAAGAGATGAAAAATATTTTTAAAAGTTTTATTATTTATAAAAATAAATATTATAAGATTAATAATTTTTTTTAAAAAAATATTATTTATTATTATTTTAAAAAGATAACATATCACTTTTTAATTTTAAAAATAATAACATCCTAATTTTTTTAAAAAAAATTATTATTTTTTAAAAATAATATATTTTGAGATTTAAATTGATCCATTGGATCAAATTAGATCAAATCTAATAAATTATCTATAAATAGAGCATAATATTTTTTCAATTTGAAAGTTAAATCTCTGCATTTAATAGCCTCCAAAAGTTTGGAGAAGGTATGAGAAGTGAGGGGATGGGGGTGCGATCGAGATCGACATTTATCGAGAGAGAAGAGGAGCCATGGTGGGGCGGTAGGGGGATGGGATGGCACTGGTAGGCATGGAGAAAGTATGAGAATAGAAAGAAAAAATAATAATAATAAAATATTATTTTATAAAAAAAAAAAAAAAGAAAAAAAAGAAAAAAGAAGAGAGAAAGAGTTTCTCTCTCTTTTCTTCAGTGGTGGTGCCAGGAGCGGTAGTACCAACAGGGATGTCGAAGGGTGCAATCGGGATCGATGTTTGTCGAGAGAGAAGGAGAGCAATAGTGGGCCGACAGTGAAGGTGGGGCGACACCGGTGGGCATGGAGAAGGTATAAGAAGAAGAAAAAAGATGGAGATACGATCAGGATCGATATTTAGCGAGAGAGAAAGAGAGCTGTGGTGGGGCAATAGAGGGGTGTAGCGGTACCGACGGGCACATAGAAGATATGAGAATAAGAAGAAAAAAATAAAATAAAATATTATTTTATAAAATAATAAAAAATTTATTATATATAAATAATAAATAAAATAAAATATAAAAATACTAAAAATATTTATTATGAATGTTTATTATTAAAAAAATTTAATAATTATAGACTGTAATTATCCATCCTATGCAATGCATGGGTCCTCGACTAGTTTATTTAATAAAGCTTAAGTGAGCTCAATATTGAAATAAGTCCAATCAACTCAACTTCTCAAACTAAGTAGAAATCAGCTCCAGCTGGTATCAAGATTGCATAAAGGCATTCAACCTTCAGAGCTTAGCTGAAGCTTGAATCAATGTATAATTGATTCGCATAGTTACTTTAGATAACAACTATTAATTAGTTATGAAATATAATTTTTAATAAAATATTAAATAAATAACTTAGATCGATAGAGTAAGATGAGGCACCTATTCAAATCTAAATCGGCCAATATAACATCCATCCTGATCGTGAGCCAAAGAATGCATTCTACATCCAAATCTAACCAAATTATAATTTTTCAACCCAAAGTACATCGTGTATTGGTTATGTTAGTACGGATTTGGTGCATTAGTAATTTGAGAATAATTTGACCTATATCTATAGGCTCAACATTAAAATTTAGGTCATTTTGTATTAGGTTATGGGCTTATCATGAAAATGCAATTGTTGGCTTTCGAAATTGAATTTGAAATTTGAAGGAGGGGAGGAAAAAAAAAGGTGATGATCGAAGTCCTCGAGCTCGACCTCAGCTTTCTGAAGGAGGAGGAAGATGACATGGATGCAGGACCATCTAATGTTGTAGTCAACCTTTCCTTCGACGAGCTTGCTTCTGGCCCATCTGAACCTGCCACAGAGGTGCTCGAACCAGTTTGGGAACCTGAGGCTCATTTTTCTCTCTGTATCATCTTCTTATGAAATGCTCGTTGTGGACGTCGAGCTCGTTGTGGACGTCGGGCTTGTTGTGGACGTCAAACTAGGATCTTTTCTGCAAATCAGGATAAGATTCTATCTTTTGCATTTGGCATAGTCAGGTTGTCATGGAAAAATATGTGTAAGAATTCTCCACCGAGCTTCTTCCTTCTCCACGTCTTTGGAATACGAGGTTCCAACTTTTGCTCATGTTGGAATGAGGCTTTCCTTCTGTTCTTATCATGGCTTATGGGGTGCATTAAGGGCATCGGTAGGGTCTCTCCCTCCATCCTGTCTTATATTGATGAGGTCGTCGGCTTTGATCACGTTAGGATGAGGTTCTCCTATTCCTAACATGGCTTGTGGGGGCAAATTTGGACCGTTGATAGGGCCTCTTCCCTCACCTCGTCTAAAATGAAGGAGGCCTTCGATTGTGCTCACATTAGGATGAGGTTCTCCTCTTATTTCGAACGGGCTGTAGGGGCACCTTAGGGCCGTTGTCGGGGCCTCTCCCCACATCCCATCTAAAATGAATAAGGCCTTCGACTTTGCTCTCGTTAGGATAAGGCTCTCCTCTTGTTCCTAATGGGCTGTAGGGGTACCTTAGGACCATTGTCAGGGCCTCTCCCCTCATCTCATCTAAAATGAATGAGTCCTTCGACTTTGCTCTCGTTAGGATGAGGTTCTCCTCCTATTCCTAATGTGCTATAGGGGCACCTTAGGGCCGTTGTTAGGGTCTCTACCCTCATCTCATCTAAAATGAATGAGCCAGGCCTCTCCCCTAATCTCATCTAAAATGAACGAGGCCTTTGACTTTGCTCTCGTTAGGATAAGGTTCTCCTCCTGTTCCTAACGGGCTGTAGGGCCACCTTAGGGCCATTATTAAGGCCTCTCTCCTCAACTCATCTAAAATGAATGAGGCCTTCGACTTTGCTCTCGGTAGGATGAGGTTCTCTACCTGTTTCTAATGGTCTGTAGGGACACATTAGGGCCATTGTCAGGGCTTTTGCCCTCATCTTGTCTAAAATGAATGAGATCTTCGACTTTGCTCATGTTAGGATGAGGTTTTTCTCCTGTTCCTAATGGGTTATATTTATCGTGAAATTAAGTCCGTGGGGTAGTCCTCCTTTTTCATCGGTACACAACAAAGATTAGGGTATTGGAGTAGGAAGATTTCATTGTAATCAAATTATCGATAATACATTTGTAGATTTTTCAAATTCCATGGTCGAGGTAGGTCTGCCCCCTCGAGTTCCTTCAAGTAGTAAGTTTCGAGTTGGACGACTTCCGTGACCTTGTAGGGTCCTTCCCAATTTGGGGCAAGCTTCCCTTGGCTCTAAGAATGGGAGATAGTGGCTCGCCGAAATACTAAGGCCCCCACTCTGAATATTTTACCTCTGACTCTAGAGTTATAATATTGGGCTACCCTTCGCCTATAGGCCGCCATCCAAACTTGGGCTTCTTCTCTTTTTTCTACCAGTAGATCGAGGTTGACTCTAAGATCCTACGACTTACACTGCTCATTAAAGACCATGATCCATGCTAATGGGAGTTTAAGCTCGATTGGGATGATTGCCTCCATTCCAAAGGCCAAGGCGAATGGTATTTCCCCAATCGATAGCCTTTAAGTAGTTCGGTACACCCAGAGGATGTGGTAGAGTTCGTTCGCCTAGGCTCTCTTTGCTCTATCGAGCCTTATCTTGATGCCTTGCAAAAGGATCTGGTTGGTCACTTCAGCTTTCTCATTTGCCTATGGATGAGCTATGACGTGAAGTGATAGGAGATGTTTAGATCTTCGCAGAACTCAACGAACCTCATCCCAGGGAACTGTCACCTATTATCTGTTATGAGAGTTTGGGACAGACCAAACCAACAGACGATTGACATCCAAATGAAGTTCTATACCTTAGCCTCAGTAATTTTTGCTAGTAGTTTGGCTTCGATCCATTTGGTAAAGTAGTCAATCGCAATCAGGAGAAACTTCCATTGTCCAGATGCCACTGGGAAAGGGCCAAGTATATCCATTCTCCACTACGCAAATGGCCAAGGTGCACTTAGTGGAGTAAGCTCGGAGGTCGGCTATCTTTGTATGCTTACATTTCTTTGCTAGCTATCACATTTTTTAACATACTCTATAGAATTGTGATACAAGGTCAGCCAATAGTACCCTTATCAAAATAGTTTTTGTGATAAGAATCTGGCTTCTACATGACTTCCATAAATTTCCTCGTGCACTTTCCATAATATGAAGTCGACCTCTATAGGTCGGAGACATCTCAACAGCAGTAGCGAATACGATCTTTTATACAACTTGCCCTCATACAAAACATAGCAGAAGGCTTGATTCTTGAGTTTTTGAGCTTCTTTCGGATCATGAGGAAGAACTCCCTCTTTGAGATAGGCAACTAATGGGTCAATCTAGCTCGGCTCGAGCTCCATCTGCATAACAAGCTGTGATTTCTCTGAGCTTGGGCATTTTAGAGTTTCAAAAAATACTTCTTTGGATAGTTCGACTAGGGCTGAAGTGGCCAATTTGGAGAGAAGGTCAGCTCTTGTATTTTCTTCTCTCAAAATTTATCAAATGCCAAAACTGTCGAAGGCTAGAGTTAAATCCTTTATTTTCTCAAGGTATTTCATCGTACTTTCCTTCCATGCTTTATAGTTGCCACTAACTTGGCCGACAACTAATTGGAAATCACTGTAGACTTGAAGCTGATCAATTTTTAACTCTCTTGCTACTTTTAATCCAGCGACCAGCACTTCATATTCGACCCATTATTAGTTGCAAAGAATTCAAAGCATAGCATGTACTCGATGATGACTTCCTCAAGGTTGACTAAGACTAACTCCACACCTGCTCCAGTGGAGTTGGACAAACCATCCACGTACAGGGCCCAAAAACCTTTGAAAAGATTGGCACTTTCTTCGGAGAGGCTCGGTTGCAACCACGGGATGTCGGTCTCATTCTGCTCAAGCTTGACTTCATCTAGAATGGTACACTCAACTATGAAGTCGGCTAATGCTTGAGCCTTGATTGCTAGCCGAGGTTGGTAGTTGATGTCAAATTTTGTTAATTCAATGGCCCATTTTGCAATTCTTCTTGTAGCATCCATTTGATGAAGGATTGCTTTGATCAGCTGGTCAGTGAGGAGTGTTATAGCATGTCTCTAAAAGTAAGGTCAAAGCCTTCTTACTGCAATCAGAAGAGCATAAGTCAATTTTTTCAACTTTGTATACCTGGTCTCAGCATTCCTTAGGATCCAACTTATGTAGCAGACTGGTCGTTATACTTTCACCTCTTCTTTGATCAAGACTGCTGCTAGCAACGTAGGGGAGATCGCGAGGTAGAAAAATAGCTCCTCTCTAGATTCGAGTTTGGCTAGTAGGGGGCGAGCCAAGGTAGTTCTTAAGCTCGTCAAATGCCTTTTGGCATTCCTAAGTCTAGTGAAAATCTTTCGATTTTCTGAGGATTTGGATGAAGGGCATGCAGTATTCAGCTGATCTCGAGATAAAATGATTCAAAGATGCCACCTTTTCGATCAGGCACTGAACTTTCTTGATGGACTTTGGAGTGGTCATCTCCTGGATAGCTCAAATTTTCTTTGGGTTGACCTCGATCCCTCATCTCGAGACCATGAATTCCAAAAATCTTCCTGAGACTACCCCGAAGGCGCACTTAGTTGGGTTTAGCTTCATCTTGTATTTCTTGAGCTCATCGAAAGTCTCTTCAAGGTCGACGATATGATTGATTATCTTTTGACTTTTTACTAGTATGTTATCGACGTAAACCTCCATATTGCACCCGATCTGCTCCTTGAAGATTTTATTGACCAAGCGTTGATAAGTCGTGCCTGCATTTTTAAGCCCAAAGGGCATGACCCTGTAATAGTAAAGATTGTGGTTAGTAATAAAAGTAGTCTTCTCCTCATCCTCCGATGCCATCCAAATTTGGTTGTAGCCGAAGAAGGCATCCATGAAGGTGAAGTGCTCGTAGCCTAAAGTCACATCCACCAATTGGTCAGTTTTGGGCAAAGATAGCTATCTTTTGTACAGGCCTTGTTAAGCTTCTTAAAGCAAATGCACATCCTCCACTTGACATTGGCTTTCTTGACCAGGATCACGTTAGAGACCCAAGTCGGATAGCTGACTTCTTGGATAAATTCGGCATTGAAAAGCTTATCGACTTCTTCTGCTATTACCTTCTGCCTTTCTGGTGCATGGCCTCGAACTCTTTCTTTCACTGGTCGATGCTTGGGATCAACGGCTAGCCGATGTTCCATAACCTCAATGTCAATCCCAGGTATATCCACCGAAACTCAGGTGAAGACATCGGCATTCCTCCGTAAAAAGGTGATGAGCTGCTCCCAAACTTCATCTTTCAGATTGGAGCCAATTTGCACCATATGCTCCACGTTTCCATCATTTAGGGGGATGGTCACAAGATCTTCTATCGGTTCTCCCCTTTCTTCCATGAGGTTGTCCCGGGCATCTAGCCCGTCAACAGGACAAGGGTCGAACTATTCTTCCTTTTGTAGGGTAATTGGATAGCAGTGCCTTGCTAGAGCTTAATCTCCCCTGACCTCTCCGATCCCGTAACTTGTCGAAATCTTCATCTTCAAATAATAAATGGATATAACCACTCAAAGTACATTTAAATCAGATCGACCGAGAATTGCATTGTAAGCAGAGGAAGCCTTTACTACTAGGAAATCCATCTGTACTCTGGATTGTTTTGGATATTGTCCGACAGCCACTGCTACAGTCATTACACCTTCAACTGGTACTACAGCACCAACGAAGCCTACTAGGTGGGTGTTTATTGGTCCAAGCTGACTATTAGATATTGACATTTTGGAGAAAGCATCACAAAATAAGACATCAGTCAAATTTCCATTATCAACTAGGATAAGACGTACATCATAATCCACTATATTTAAAGAGATTACAACCACATCATTATATGAAAACTGTACTTCCCATGCATCTACCTTAGTGAAGGTTATGGGTTCTTCAGTCCTTCATCTTTTCATTGATCCTCTAGATCTACTGGCCTCTTCTTGCCGAAGTCCCCTAGAGATAGTGTTGATGATGTCGAGAGATGGTCAATCTTTTTATTGTTCCTCTCTTCTTGGTGGTTCTGGCTGCGACGTAACCTTGGTCGATCTTCTCTTGCTTTAGGTCAGCATCTGAGGAATCGACCCAGCCGGCCTCTCCTAATGTGCTCCTCGATCTCGTCTTGGAGCTGAATGCATTCTTCAGTATCGTGGATATGATCATGATGGTAGAGATAGTATTTACTAGGATTGCACTTACCAAGATGAGTGCACATCCTTTCAGATCTCGATAGTTACTCCTTGATCTCTGTCAATACTTGCATTTTTTGAGCTGAGGGGGGCATAGTTGTGAAACCTTCTAGGGGGAGAACTTCTTCTTATCCTTCTATCAAAACTTCTTTGACGATGAGCTTGAGGAAGAGTTCAAGCTTGCTTGCTCTCTAGGGGAGTCCGTGAGCGCGATCGAACTTCATTCAGCCCTTCATCAGCCGTGGGCTTATTAGACTCGCCCATCTACCGCTCTTCTGTGGCTTTCTCATCCTTTAATTTAAAGGTTTCTTCCACTAGGGCATATCCTTCAGTCCGAGCTAGCAGATCGATAAAGTTTCTAGGATATTTCTTCTTCAGGGAGAACAATAAATCATTCTTCTAAAGGCTGCTCTTGAGTGCGGCCATTATAATAGACTGGTTCAGGTTCTAGACCTCCAATGTAGTAGCATTATACTAGGTGACATAAGTTCGGATAGATTCCTCCTCCTTCTGCTTGATATTCATTAGAAAATTTGAATCTTGCTGCGGACGTCAACTACTGACGAAGTGAGCCACAAACTGATGGCTCATCTGATCAACAGAGAAGATTGTACCCAACTTCAATATTGAGTATCAGTTTCTTGCTGCGCCCTTTAAGGTAGATGGAAAAGCTTGGCATAAGATGATATCTGATGTGCTATGGAGCAGCATCATGATTTGGAACACCTCCAGATGATCGACCAGATCAGAGGTTCTATCATAGCTTTCAAATTGGGAGAGCTTGAAGTTCGACGGAATGGGCTCTTACATAATCCTCTAAGAAAAAGGAGGGTCCATGCAAATATTATTACCATGTGAGGAGGGAGTAAGATGGAGCTCTTTGATTCATCGGCTCATTTTCTGGTGCCTTTGATTCAGGAGATCTTCACGATCATTGATCTCTAGGGTTTTCTGATGGGATGGAGGCAAAGCTTCCTCTTGGGTCGAGTCATGGTCCGAGCAAGGGCCCCCCACCCTCTGCTTCTTCTTTTCGGAGGTCATCGATTGGCTAGCCCAAGTCGGCCATCCTAGGATCGAATCATGGGGTTTCGGAGAAGCCTGCTCCAATCGAATTGGCATCGGAGCCTGACGATGTATGGCCTACATCACCTCTATGAGATTGCAAACCTACTGGACCAGCAGGTTGAACTGTCCTGCATCCACCATGGCTGCAGGTGGTGCTTGAGTTATCAGAGCTGAAGTGGGAGCAGATAAATTTGGATGGAATTTGGCTATAGAGGCCATTGATCGTTGGGTTGAAGCTTTCCTGGAATAAGAGAATAGAGGGCCCTCCTTCTAGCGCCAATCCTGTTGGTGCAGAATTTGATTGACGTAGGATCGAGCTAGAGTTGGAAAAGAAGAGGTCACCATCGATGATCTGCAAAATAAAGTCTCATCCAAAGTTGATGGTGGTGGCTCTGGCAGGACCCTCAGATGATCAAGTTAGCTTTTCTGGCCAATAGAAATGGAGTGCTCAGAAAAAAATTTAGTAAAATTTTCAGAAGAAGAAGAGAGTTTAGAGAAAACGTATTTGGAGGATTTCTTTTATAGATGGAGTCCAGAGCAGACTGATAGTGACAATCGTAACCATTCAATAGTGGGGTTGCCTATAGCAGACTGATAATGTTAGATATATGTGCCCTAGAAGCCAGAATTGGCTGACACTTGTAATACACTTCTAGGGGCAAAATTATAATTTTGACTATAATTAATGAAATGGGTTATTTTCTATCACACCTGTGTATTTAGTGTCTGTGATACATCCTTTGAGTTAATGGTAATGATAATTCATATTTTCAAGAGTTGAAAATTTAAGACATGAATAATCATTATTAACTCATAAACAGCTCCCGACCATAGGATCATCACGAGGATGGTGATTGATCCGGAAGGTTGGTGTACGATCGCTTCTCTTTAGTAGATGAGTCTTGAGTCTACGGTGTGGAGACACCGGAGCGAGAGTACAGGTACTCGTTAGAGAACGAGGGCACTGAGCGTGACCACCTCGAGTAGTCATTAGGAAGTCTACCTTCTCGTCAATGACTGACTCGATGCTGCAGTAGTGTGTCTGGTTCTTTGACCTGAGATGCATCGGCAGTTCACCTTGAGGGTGTTATAGTTTGACTACACCATTACTCGGTCTCCTAGCCATATGGAACCCTGAGGTGTATGTTGGCTATAGCATGTTCATTGTAGGAACTGGATTGCATCAAGATGGAATCTATCTACCTCGGTGGTAGAGGAGTAGCCCTATGATGATCATGAGAATCAAGTCCAGAAATCCATGGCCATGGTAGAGTGAAATAATAGAAAGAGTTTCTATTTAGATTTTCACATTGGACTCGAATCGAATGATTACATCATATGACAGAGACTAGGGTTTGACGAGTTCACCTTAACCCTAATCTGATCGGGGCTCAAGATAGAAGAACTGAATCACACAGGTAGCTGCACCAAGAGGTTCGCATTCAGCTCTGATGGGTTGCCACCATATACTGCTAGGTGTCACTGGTGGATTTTGGGAGCAATTAGAATGATTTAGATGATCGATCATTCTAGCTGTTCGAATCAGAAGAGTTCTGATCCATCGAAAGGAGTTTCGATGATGTCGATGATAGAGATCATGACATATCCCATTACCATACAGAACTGAACCTAACTGGGTCACACAAACAAGGGTTTGAATCTGGTGATCATCAATTGAACTGATCTAGTTCAATTGATCTGAATGAGATTCAATTAGGTTCAAGGAAATCATGCTAGCACTCGATTGAACCTAACGTTCTTCTTTTACTATCATAAATAAGTTGTCCTGACTGAGCCAAAGGAGTTTGTGCTCAATCAGAGGCCTTCATATGGTCTGACTGGAGGTTGTCCAAGTCAGAATAGGTTGTCTTATTTTGTAAGACATTACCTGTCCATTTTTGGTCACCTGCCATTTCTTGTTCTTTGACTTTGGTCAAAAGTCTACCTTTGACTGGTCAAACGTTGACCATTGACCCTTTGACTTTTGACCACATGTCATGCACCTATTGGAGAGCTGGTGGGGGCTTGTCCCCCTGCCAGAACTTGGCAAGGAGAAGGGCGCACGCCAAGGGTGGCGTGAGCCCAAGTAGGAGGCGCCTAGGAGTCCTTGTTGGACAAGGACTCCACCTCCCTTTTGGATTCCAATCAGAGTTCTACTAAGAATCCAGTTTGACTGGTCTTAGGCGCCCTCTAAGGAGGAATCCAGGGGTCTCTATTCCAACCAATCAGATTTAGATCTGATTTCACAAAGGGTTGTGATTGGTTGAGAGGAAGAGGAGTTGGATCACAAGAGGTCTATAAATAAGACCCTGCGCCCAACCCTAATTCTAATGCTATTAGACACGCCCCAAGGCTGCCTCTCCCCTCCTTCTCCATGCCATAGTCTCTTCTCCCCTTGCTCTCCACGTCCAAAAGTGTTTTGGATTTAGATTGGTGCGATTCAGATCAAGGAAAGGCGATCAAAAGCAAGAAGGCTGCGCTGCTGCAAAAGGACGACTGCAGATCTTCAAAAGAGTTTTGAAGATCCTCCAGATCAGATTCAGATCTGATTTTTGGAGGTGTGATAGAGAAGAAGAGGTTCTCCAGATCCAACCCGAGTGGATACCGGTAGAGGCCAGGCGCTTGCGTGGCTAAGATCCAGAACCTTCCGCTGCAATCAGGATCATCTACAGGGTAATAGGATTACCCAAATCAGGTAAATTAAATTTGATTTAATTTATCTTATTTTATTTTATTTATTAAAATAATAATAATCAGATCTGAAACATATCAAGATCTGATTGAGATCAAGAAAAAATTTTTGAAATATATCTCTTGATCTAATCAGATCTGGACGAACCTGGACCGAGAAATCAGGATTTCCCTTCAGATAAATAATAGTTGTAACCATCCAGTAGTAGAGTCACCTATAGCAGACTAATAAATGATAGTCGTAACCATCCGATAGTGGGGTTGCCTATAGCAGACTAATAAATGATAGTTGTAACTATCTGGTAGTGGGTTGCTCAAGGCCATATGGAGTTTGTTACGTAGAGAGGTGTCCATTATCGTGATGTGTCCATTCGTTGAGATTTAATAGTCGAAGTTCAGAGGAAGTAGGCATTGGTTGGTGAAGAGCTTTGACATATATCAATTTTAGAGAAATTTGGACTCCTAAAGAAAATATGGCTAGAGGAGATCACCTAGGAGGAATACTACTTAAAATCTAAAAATAATCTATTGGAGAAATCCGGATGAAGTTCGACTGATGGAGAAGTCTAAAAGAAATTCAGCTCCTAGAGAAATTCGACTGCAAGAGAAGTTTGGAAGGAGTTCGGCTCTTGGAGGAATTCGACAGAAGGAGAGGTTTGGAAGGAGTTCGGCTCCTGGAGGAATTCGATTGAAGAAGAAGTACAGAAGGAGTCTGACTCTTGGAGGAATCGAACTGAAGGAGAGGTCCGGAAGGAGTTTGGCTTATATAGAAATCCGATTGAAGGAGAAGTCTGGAAGGAGTTTGGCTCATCGAGGAATCTGACTGAAGAAGATGTTCGAAAGAAGTTTGGCTCCTCGAAGAATTCGACTGAAGGAGAGGTCCAAAAGGAGTCCTACTTTTGGAGGAATCTGACTAAAGGTTCGGAAGGAGTCCGACTCCTAGAGGAATCCGACTAAAGGAGAAGTTCGGAAGGAGTTCGACTCCTGAAGAAATTCGACTGAAGGAGAAGTTCGAAAGGAGTTTGGCTACTAGAGAAATCCAGATGGAGGAGAGGTCCAGAAGGAGTTCAGCTATCAGAGAAATTCGACCGAAGGAGAAGTCCAGACTGAAGGAGAATTTTTGATCGAAGCTATTCTATGATTATCAGTTACATTAGGCTAAGCATCAGACTGAACTTCGGTGGGAGAGGGGTTTATCCCCAACACCCATAATAGTTCAGATCTTTCATATGAGGTTGTGAATTCCTCGAGCTAGCGTAATACCAGTTATGGCACTCAACATTATGCCACTATTTTATGTTGTCATATTTTGAGCTTGGTTGAGAAATTTGAATCTATAGTCGTTAATGATGAGCTATTTATACTCACACATGGTACGATTTAGTACCATTGAAAGAGCACGTATTTCATGACTCATATCATCGAGTGGTAATCTCCATACCTAAGAAGATGATACCAAATTAATAAACATATTCAAATAGAGTGTATAAGATAAGAATATGTACTCGCTTACATGATCTTTGAACCACTCAAAAAACTCTATGCTATGACAAGCCTAACCTCATATTGCAAATCTCTTCTACGAAGTTGGGATATATTTCATTAAATTTTTGTCATACCAGTCAATCGACGGGATGCCTCAATATATCATCTTTTGTTCGCTTCTCTTCATGCCATCTTATGTCCTTCGATATCCTTGCTAACATAAATAACTTTTGTAGTCTTGGTATAAAATAAAAAGTGCCATATCAACTTTTAAAAAATATGGATCGATGTGCCGTCTTTATTCTATTTCCATCTTGATATACCGCACCTCATACACTTATTTCGGTTGGCACCCCCTTGCAATAGAGCATGCAATCATTAGGGCATGCATATATCTTGGTGTAAGTAAAATCCAACTGTTCAACAATCTTCAATGCTTCATAATTATTCTTCAAAATTTGTACATTGTTCGGAAGAATGTCCCCCAAAAGCTCTAGTATACAGTTCACTCAATTATTACTAAATTCATTCAAGCATTTCGCATGATACAACCAAATTAAGAACTCAAGCTTCATCATCTTTTCACACTCGAGATATAATAAAATATTAGCATCTTCCATCAACTTATAGACTTTCTCCACATTCTCACTATTTGTCATTCCACCAACCACAATATCAGGTATTGACATAGATGCACCATCATTTTGACCAATAAATAGGAAGATATCATAAACCATTTGTTCCACTCCCTCATCATGTTGATCGCCTCCTTACGGCCTGCACTCACTATGTTGATCCCGATAAATTTTATAACTAGATTTAAAGCCATAAATAATGAAATGACCATTTACATCTTGACAAGATAGCCAAAGCCCACTCATACACTTCTTACAAGAATATTGGATAAGTCCATAATCTCTGAATTTCTTTATAATAAAATCAAGAAACTTTTGAAGTTTAGCCTCATATTCGAGCGAGAGTCTACTCAACTTCAACCATCCCTTATCCATTATAAAAATAGTGATACTATAATTAAGTCATATGTAAAAATGAGACATAATAGAATAATATTAAGATAATTTGGTATTAATTGTTCATAATTTATGCACATATACTAATCATTAGAGTTCATAACATCATTATATAGGCAAATAAAAATGTTGTTTCAATCATGACAAGTTGAGAAGGACTAACCAAATATTGCATGCATTATAAATAAATATTTTAAGAAACCTAAAATTCATTAAATATCATTATTAGATATGTAATAAATATATCCTATCATCATCTAAAATAAGAAATTTTAGTAGCATTTTTTCTTAGTTTTTCAGTGTAGGGAGAATAAGGAGAAATGCTGTCCAAAATTTTTTTCGAACCCTCAGCATATCGTTTGATTACTGTAATGACCTATAGAATTATTTGCATTTTTCAAACTATCCATGGTGCACAATGAATTAACCAATATACATAATTCTTCAATCTGTACAAAAATAAATAAATGTATGGATATATTAGAATATGTACATTAATTAACAAATGGATCTATCACCATAAAATATAAATTTTATTAAAATTAATACATAATTAATACCGTCCAGCATCTTCCATCGGCTTGAGCGCATAGGACATGTGAGGGCTAGATGCCTTGGATGCCAGCTGTGACCTGAGACACAGCCTGTAGGATCTGGTGTGGTGCTTCCAAGCCTTGGAAGGCCACGAGAGGAGCCAAGGTGTTGGCTTCAGAAGATTAGGATGTGTGTGGTCCTAGGGCTAGGACTGAAGTTATCCTAGGATGAAGGTGGCATGTAGCCCTACATGGACTCGAGGTTCAGATGTGAGAATCTTGAGGGAGGCTTGGTAGGTGCTTCGGAGACCTGGAACATAAGGTGGAGCAAAGGACTAAAGTCAGGAGAAGAATCAACCAAGAGAAGGAGCTGATACACCGGCAAGCTGGCTCGAATATGCAGTCAAGCTGGCTCAAGCTGAGACCAAGCCAACTCGGGGTGTAGTCGAGTCGACTGTCTTAGGCAGACAGAAGATAAGGTTCCAACAATATGCAATCTAGCCAGCTCAACTCCTGATAGAGTCGGCTCGATAGTGGTGAATAGAACTGGATGGGGGTTTTCTGTTTGAGGTCTTAAGGCCTGATCCAATAAGATCTTAAGGTGGCTAACATATGTATGGGTTGAGTTTAGATCCAGAAGGTAAGAGCATGGGAGACATGGGTGTACATGGACTCGATGAGTGCTTTCATGTATTGGGTTAGCCTAGGAGAGTTTTTTAGTTAGAGTTTGGGTTTATTAGGATTCATGTGGCATAGTAGAAATTCTAAGGTATATAAATTCAGATATTATAATCTTTATAAGAGAGTGAAATCAATATACAGCTTTTCTCTCCAACTCTCTTCTCTCTTTTCTCTCTGGTTCCAATGCCAAGTCCTATGTGCTGTCATCAATTTTTATTTCTCCTTTTCATATTTCTGGATTAACACCTAGGTTTGCATAAGAGATCAAATCTATGAATATGATTTTGAGCAGTCGTAGGCATAATAATTAGTATCAAATCAGTATCGATTGTTCCAACATTTCGTATCAAAACTAGGTGATGCCATGGTGATGCGCTATCACTTGGTATCAGAGCCCGACTGAGTGTGAAGGAGAAAGAAGATCAAGTTTCAGCAGAGCTCAGTAGTGAGGTTCAGATCTAAGTTTTTTCCAGACTTCGTAGGGAAGAAAGTGATCTAAGGGTTGTTGTCCATCATCCCTAGTCAAGGTAATTTTTAGATCTACCTGTTGGTTGTTTTTTATTTGGTTTGATCATGAAGAACAGCAGGTTGAAGGTTGGATTTGAAAAGTTTGATGGAAAGGATAGTTTCACAATGTGGAAGGTTAGGGTAGAGCATCTATTGATTCAGCTGAGACTAGATTCGACCTTGGAGGATAGGCCGGAGATGATGACAGACAAGGAGTGAAAGTCCTTGGAGAAAAGGGTATGTGCCATGATTAAGGCTTGTCTGGCAGATAAGGTATTGTATGACATATTGGAGGAGAAGACACCCAAGGATTTATGATCAAAGTTATATCAGTTGTACATAGGGAAGAACATCTACAATAAGTTGGTGCTGAAGAAGCAACTATATAGCCTTCGGATGCAAGAGGATGAGGATGTTGCAAGACATATTCAACATTTTGATGGAATGAGCATGAACTTGCTCAACATTGGGGTGGAGCATGAAGAGGAGGATAAGAATTTATTGCTGCTATGTTCGCTACCCAGGAGCTTCGATCCATTGGTAACCATATTGCTATATGGTAAGGAGATATTAGAGTATGAGAAGATCATATCAGTGCTAAGGTCCAACGAGCAACGAAAATGGATGACAAAGAGGAAGATCTTCCAGGAGGGTCTCATGGTGTCAGAGAGACCCAGGCAAGGAAAGAAAAAGGGTCAGCAAAGGGACAACAAGGGATCCAAGAAGTGCTTCAAGTATGATGAAGCAGGGCAATTTAAGCAAGAATATCTGCTTCAGAAGAAGTGCGAAGGAGGAGAAAAGTCAGATTCCATCATTTCAGTCACTAAATGTGAAGAGTCGGATTAGCTCTTAGTGGTTTGGAGGAGCCTTTAGGATGCAGTGTATCTAAGATAGTTTCGGAGGGGTCTGTGGAGTATGGAGGATCCGAAGGAGCAGAGACTGTGTTCAAGGTGCCGTGGTAGGCTCAGTAGTGCAGCATTGAGTAGTTGGCTTCGAGGGACTCGATTATAGAGTTAGCTTCTATGGCATTAGGAGGACTTTGATTTTAGATGGAGCATCAAACAGTGGTAGCTTCACAAGTGGAGAGAGTTCTAGCATGAGTTCAAAGTGGAAGAGTGCAGGAGGATCAAAATCCTAGCACCAACATCGGAGATGCACAGTTCTAGGTGGAGCAGCACGTACGAAAGGATAGGCAAATTTTGCAAGCTCAGAAGTGGCACTCCCAAGTCTTAGAAACATGAGAAGATAGGTCATGGGAAGATGAAAGCGAGCCGAAAGAAGAATCAATCTCAGTAGTAAAGTTTAGAAACTAAGATGGCTCACTCTGAGACTGAGTCGGCTAAGTTAGAAACTAGGTTGACTCAGTCCAGGACTCGATTGGCTAGGTCTCAAAAAAAAATTTAGATAGAAAGCAGCATTTTTAGGCTATTGGCAGGATACACAACTGGGTCGGCTCAGTCTGGGATTGAGCCGACCTAGTCGTAGGTTAGCCGGCTCAGTCTAAAACTGGGCAGGCTTAGTTTTCGTGGGTTATTATTTTATATATGTGGATTGTTTGGATTTAAAAAGTTTTTCTATGAGCTTGGGCTTGACCCTTTGTAAAGTATATATACTGAAAATAGGTCAAGGTTGTAAGTGTGCTGAAATATACTGAGTAAAAGCTCTTTTCTCTCAAAAATCTCTTCTTCTCTTCTTCTCTATTTCTTGATTTATTTGATCATGCTTCTGTAGAAATCTCTAAGAAGTACTTTCTTATTGCTTGGGTAATCACCAGTGGCCATGTCGATCCATGTGAAAAGAGCACATATTCCCAACATTTGGTATCAGAGCGATGTTGCGTGGAAGGAAGGAAGACACCTAAGCTTTACTACGTCCAGGATCTATTACACTAGGTTTTATCCTAAAAACTTCTAGTTTGCTTTGTGATTGTCTCTAGATTAAGGTGAAGATTGTTTACATAGAGGAACAGTGATACAGAAGTTTGGAAAGAGGATCTAAGGCTAGTTAGATTTCCTATGAAGGGTAGTTTTATTGGTGTGTGATCATGAAGGGTGTTAGAGATATGTTCTTGACTTGTTTGAAGTCATGGGATCAAGTAGATTCAAGGTGGATTTTGAGAAGTTCAACGGCAAGAAAAACTTTACCTTATGGCAGTAAAGAGTAAAGAACTTGTTGGTTCAGCAGAGGATCTACAAGGTCTTGACAAAAGAAAGGCCAAAACAGATCAATGCTGAGGATTGGAAAGAGTTGGAGGAAATTACTTTTAACACAATCTAGATGTACTTGACCAATCAGGTTTTGTCCGAGGTTTGCACAGAGACTATGGCAAAGGGGCTCTGGGAGAGACTGGAGAACACATATATGGGAAAGAACATAATGAACAAGCTGTGGTTGAAGAAACAGTTGTATAGTTTGAGGATGCCCGAAGGTGGAGATCTTGTTGCATATATCCAAAGGTTCAATCAGGTGTATTCTGAGGTGATGAGTTTGGATGTGAAGATCGATGAGGAGGATCAGGCATTGCTGCAACTATGTTCTCTCTCAGGTTTGTATGATGGTCTCGTAACAACTTTAGTTTATGGGAATGAGACCCTAAACTATGAAGAGATTATTGGTGTGCTTAGATTGAATGAGCAAAGAAAGAAGATCTGCAAGGGAGACCTTAAGTCTGAGATCTTGGCTATGAACGAAAGACAAGAAAGATCAAAGAAAAAGACAAGAGAGAAATCTAAAGATAGGTCAAATTCTCATGATCAGAGAAAGATGACATTGAAATATTATAAATGTCATTAGCCTAGACACCTAAGGAGAGATTGTCCCCTTTTGATATCAAAAAAAGAAAAGACCAGCAAGGAAGATGATATAGCTTCTATGAGCAGTGGAGAAGACTTGCTAGTTGTATCAGATGGATCCATAGAGTATGATACTATATGAATATTAGATTCAGCATGCTCGCACCACTACACTTCTCATTGGAAGTGGTTTGCTACCTATCAGAAGGCCGATGGTGGAAGTGTCATCCTTGGAGATGATCACCCATGCAAAGTAGCTAGAATTGGCTCGATCAGGATGAGGATGTATGATGGGATCATTCATATATTATCAAATATCAGGCATGTACTGGAGTTGAAAAAAATTTGATTTCTTTAGGGTACTTGGAGGAGCAGGATTATGCTTTTAGTAGCCAGGATGGGAGTGGATGTCTGAAAATTTTTAAGGGAGCTTTGGTGGTGATGAGAGGTAGAAGACTGAGCAACAATCTTTATAGAATGAAAGGCACAGTGGTAAATCATAGTGTAGAGGTGCTAGCAGTGACACAGGAGGAGCAAATTTTATATCGATTGTGGCACTATCGAATGTGTCATATGAGTGACCATGGGCTCACAGAACTAAGTAGAAGAGGTATGATCCCAGTCCTGAGGAAGGAGGGCATAGATCTTTGTGAGTCGTATATCTTTGGCAAACAGCATAGGGTGAAGTTTGCCAGAAGTACCAAACACAGTGAGAGAGTGCTGGATTTAGTACACTCGGATGTATGGAGACCAGCTCCTATATCAGCTAGAGGTGGGGCAAAATACTTTGTTACTTTCATTGACAATTTCTCAAGGAAGGTGTGGATTTATCTGATTAGAAAAAAATCAGAGGTGTTTGCCTAGTTCAGAGCTTGGAGAGCTGAAGTAGAGAAGGAGTCCGGGAGACAAGTAACATATCTGAGGTCGGACAATGGAGGGAAGTATACTAGCCTGGAGTTTAGAAGGTACTGTGAGGAAAATGACATCAAACGCCACTACATGGTGAGGATGACTCCCCAGCAGAATGATATCGTAGAGAGGATGAATTGAACATTGATCGAGAAGGCATGGAGTTTGAGGCTGCAGACATCACTCCTAAAGTTCTTTTAGGATGATGTTCTAACTTTTTCTTAATTTCTTATGAACAGGTCCCTTCATTATAAGCTGAATGGAGGTATTCCAGAAGAGGTTTGGAGTGAAAAGAAGGTGAAGCTTGGCCACCTAAAAGTCTTTGCTTGCACAGCCTATGCACATGTAGAGGCAATTGAGAGGAGCAAATTGGATCCAAAATCTCAAGAGATGACATTCATAGGGTATCCACAAGGAGTCAAGGGGTACCTACTGTGGGACTCTCAGGCACAGAAGTCAGTGATCAGCAGGGATGTTATCTTTGATGAGAAGAGCATCTTGAGGAGGTCTAGGATAGATGAAACTGGAGAAATAAAGGTGAACAACGGTGGCCAGTCAGAGAATGATGGCATGCAGGTTATATCCACCTACAGGAGTGTTCCTGTTGAGGTGGATTTGGGCAGAAAAGTATTGTCTTAGATTGAAAATCAGCATGAAAAGCCATCAGTTTAGATAGATGTGTAGGAGCAGCCACAGACATCAGGCAAAGATATGCTAGTGGGAGTGGCTTTGCATAAGCCCCAAAGTACTATTAAAAGATCGGTCAGATATGGCATTGATGAGGTTATCTCCTATGCACTCATCACTGCTAATGGAGATTCAGAGAATTATGTAGAGGCCATGGAGAGTGAGGATCATGATTCATGAATGCAGACCATGATGAAGGAGGTGGAATCATTGAGAAGAATCAGACATGGCAGCTGGTGGATCTTCTAAAGGGTGCTCAATCTATTGGCCCAAAGTGGGTGTTCACAAAGAAAGAAGCACCTTTAAAATAAGGTGGAGTTAGATTTAAAGTAAGGCTGGTAGCAAAGGGATACTCACAAAGGGAAGAGATTGACTACATAAAAATTTTCTCTCCTGTGGTGCGTCATACATCTATTCGAGTTTTGCTGTCACTAGTGGCAGAGCATAACATGGAATTAGAATAGATGAACATGAAGACGGCCTTCCTTCATGGAACTTTGGAGGAAAGAATCTATATAAAGCTGCCAGATGGTTTCATGGAGATGGGATAGGAAGAAAAGGTGTGTTTACTCAGAAAGTCTTTATATGGCTTGAAACAATCCCCACGTAAGTGGTATTGAAGGTTTGATAGCTTTGTTTTGAGCTTGGGTTTTAGCAGATGTGAACTTGATTGTTGTGTCTACATCAAGGATGTAGATGAGGAAGATGTCCTATACCTATTATTGTATGTAGATGATATGCTCATAGCTAGTAAAAGCATGGATGCTGTGAAAAGGTTGAAAAAGGCATTATCATCTAAATTTTAGATGAAATATTTGGATCCAGCTAAGAAAATCCTTGGAATGGAGATTTGCAGAGATAGGTGCAAAGGAGTACTCCATTTGTCATAAGGAAAGTATGTCCAGAAGGTTCTGAAGAGGTTTGGGATGGAGAAGGCCAAACCTGCAGAGACGCCATTGCAGAGCCATATGTCTCTCTCCAAGTTACAATGTCCCCAATCAGAAGAGAAGAGATAAAACATGGAACGAGTCCCTTATGCAAATGCTGTAGGCAGTGTGATGTATACTATGGTGTGCTGTAGACCAAATATAGCACATGTTGTGAGCATGGTTAGTAGATACATGACTAACCCTGGGAAGGAACACTGGAAAGCATTGAAATGGATATTGAGATATCTGCATGGAACAAGGGATTATGGTTTGATGTTTGATGGGCAGTCGAAAGGATTTGGAGAATAATCTGTGAAGATGTGTAAAGGTTTAGGTCCTCTGGAAGAGTTTGTTGATGCAAATTATGTTGGTAATTTTGATACAAGAAGGTTTACTACTAGATACATCTTCTACGTATATGATGGACCGGTGTCTTAGAGATCAACCCTTCAGTCAATCATGGTTTTGTCTACCATAGAGGTCGAGTACGTTGGGATTACGGAGGCTACAAAGAAAGTCCTTTGGCTTAGAAGGCTGATTGATGAGTTAGGGGTGGAGCAGAGCAAGGTTACACTATTTAGTGATAGTCAGAGTGCTCTGTTATTATTACAGAATCCAGTCTATCATGCGCACACAAAGCATATAGACGTGAGGTACCATAGGATTAGAGAGCTAATGGAGGAAGGTGAAGTGGAATGGATGAAGGTTCATACCAAGAAGAATTAGTCTGATGCACTCACGAAAGTACTCCCCAAAGATAGTTTTTAGAGATGTATGGCATGGATGGATCTGTTGAGAAGAGATGAGTTCACAAGGACTTGGAAGTCCCAAGGTGGAGAATGTGAGCTCAAAAGTTGCACTCCTAAGTCTTGAAAACATGAGAAAATAGGTTATGGAAAGATGGAACCATGCCGGAAGAAGAATCGATCTTAATAGTAAAGTTCAAAAACTGAGCTGGCTCACTCTGAGACTAAGCTAGCTCAATTGAGAACTGGGTTGGCTCAATCCAAGATTGGGTCGACTAGGTCTTAGAGCAAAATTCAGACAAAAAATAATATTTTTGGGCTGTTAGCATAATAGACAATTGGGTCGGCTCAGTCCCAGACTGAGCCGACCCAATCAGACTGAGCCGACCCAATCGCAGGTTAGTCAGCTCAGTCTAAAATTGGGCCGACTCAGTTTTTGCAGGTTATTATTTTGTATATATGGGTTGTTTTGGTTTGAGAAGTTTTTCTATGAGCTTGGGATTGATCCTTTGTAAAGTATATATACTGAAAATAGGTCAAGATTGTAAGTGTGCTGAAATATACTGAATAAAAGCTCTTTTCTCCTAGAAATCTCTTCTCTTCTTCTTCTTTATTCCTTGATTTATTTGATTATGCTTCTGCAGAAATCTCTAAGAAGTACTTTCTTATTGCTTGGCTAATCACCAGTGGCCATGCTGATCCATGTGGAAAGAGTGCATATTTCCAACAAATTTTTTAGGAGATCGTGTTAGGGTATGCAGCGGAAATTGGCATAAGATTGCTGCGCCAAGGTCTTCAGTAGTGGAGGCGGTCATCACAAAAGCCTCAAATAGAGCTCAGCCACTGAAGAAAGATGGCAGTGGTGAAGTATGCACAAGTAGCTGTCAGCGCATGCATTGACAGCGAGATCGTGCAGGGGAACATTGCTAGGTGTACCTAGGCTTGGGTGCACCAAGGTGGAGATTGTAGGATCTAGTGTGATGCTCCCAAGCATTGGGTGGGCATGGGAGGAGCCAGGGTGTTGGCTCCGAAAGACTTGGATGGGTATGGTCCTAGGACTAGCATAGGAGTTATCCTAGGGTGAAGGCGGCGTGTAGCCCTGCACAGACTCGAGATTAAGGTGTGAGGACCTTAAGGAGGGCTTGGTAGGTGCTCCGAAGACCTAGGACATAAGGTGGAGCAAAGGACCAAAGCTAGGAGAAGAATCAGCCAAGACAAGGGGCTGACACACAGGCGAGCTGGCTTAGATACGCGGTCGAGCTAGCTCAAGCTAAGGCCAAGCCAACTCGGGGTGCAGTCGAGCCTGCTATCAGCAGAAGATAGGATTCGGGCAATACACAGTTGAGCCAGCTTGGCTCCTGACAGAGCTGGCTCGATAGTAGCTAATAGAACTAGATCGGGGTTCTCTATTTAGGATCTTAAGGCCTGATCCAATAAAGTCTTAAGGTGGCTAACACATGTATGGGTCGGGTTTAGATCTAGAGGGTGAGAGCATGGAAGACATGGGTGTACATGGGCTCGATGAGTGCTTTCATGATTGGGTTAGCCTAAGGAGAGTTTTTTAGTTGGAGTTTGGATTTATTAGAGTTCATGTGGTATAATAAAAATCCTAAGGTATATAAACCTAGGTATTGTAATCTTTACAAGAGGGAGGAATCAATTTATAACTTTTCTTTCTAACTCTCTTCTCTCTTTTTTCTCTGGTTCCAACGCCAAGCCTTAGGTGCTGCCATCAATTTTTTTTACTTTTCTTCATATTTTTGGATTAACACCTAGGTTTGTGCAAGAGATCGGATCTATGACTGTAGTTTCAAGTAGCCATAGATATAATAATTGGTATCAAATCAGTACTGATTGTTCTAACACTTGGTATCAGAGCTAGGTGATGCCATGGTGATGTGGTAACAAAGCTTAGAATTTGATTGCCTAGAATCTACCAACATAGCCCAGAACTTGCCAGCAGACCTATTATTAAGAAAAATATCTTGAGATTCGATCCATAATAAGCCTAGAATAAGGTCCAAGATGATGAACATAGTCCAATGAGCCCTAGAACAATCCAAACGGAGTCTAGACAGAGAAGTTATGTGCAAATGAAGGTCGGGACAAGCAACTAACCCTCAGGCCAGTCGGAGGGGCCCACAGGTGGTGGTGGCTAGTGGCAACATGGCCTAAATTGGTAAAGCGCGGTGATGCTAGGCCAGCAGCACATTGGCCAGTCCAGGCATGCGAGCACACGTGGGCACAAGTTGCATAATAGCTCAGCCTAGGTGATGAAGCGCTGTCCAACATGGACCACTAGCTCACAAAGCCCTGCATAGACCATCTCATCGATTCCTAAGACATTTCTTGTAGTCCACAATACTATTCCATGGACCAATCGTGATCCAATGGATTTGGTTTGAGCCGATTAGGATCGGATGGCTGCAACGCGATCTGACTTGATTAGGCAGTATATGGTGCTATTATGCACGATTCGATGGCTAGGAGAGCTTTCGGTCATGATCGGATGGCTAAGAAGTAATCCAAAATTGATCAGAAAGCTGTGTATGACCTGATGGCTTAGGAGGGAGCCGCTCATGATCGGATGGCCAGAAATTGATCTTGGATGTGTTTGGAACTAGACTTTCTACTAAAATACTATTTTTGGATTTCTGGGGTCTATATAACTCTGATTAACAAATCATTTATTATGTCAAAGAGCTAGTGATGTCTTAGAGGTGCTGAGAGTCTTCTTAAGAGGTTTTAGAGAATTTTTGTGAGAATTTTGAGACTTCTTATTGAGAGACTAATATATAAGGGTTGAGTAGTAAGTTCCTCTTGTATTGTTTGTTTTTTTATTCTCTCATAGTGAAGTTTGCACGCCCTATAAAGGTAGACCTTGGTCTAATCCATGTATACTTGATTGTGTGCTTTCTTGTTTTATATTCTTCTTTCTTTCTTTTGCAGTATCCATACATGATCGAGTGCAATGTAAGTAGTATCAAGAAGATCCTATGGTCATGGTGTCCTGAGCAGACTCCATAACAATTGATATCAAAGTGAGTTGATATTTCAATAATTGATATTAGATCCAGGCAATACTAGCATACGTAGTTGCCTAGATTATGACAGTATTGATCGAGATCAAAGAAGATGGAGAAGACAAGCATAATCAAGATGGAGATCAGCCAGTTCGATAGAAAGAGCAATTTCTTCTTATGGCAAGCGAGGGTGAAGGACGTGCTTACCCAACATGGATTGATCGATGCTCTCTTAAATGAAAAAAAGTTGGATACCTTAGAGGAGAGGACCTGAGAGTGGCTACAGATGCAGATGATGAGTACTATCTATATGTACCTACAGATGTGGTGGTGATCTATGTATTTAGCAAGACTTTTTCGATAGCACTATGGTTGAAGCTTGAGGAGTTGTATATGATGAAGTCTCTCGCCAACACTCTCTTTGTTTGGAGGTAGTTCTACCAAGTATGGATGACCAAGGGACAAAGCATGCAAGAGCACCTCAATCACTTTCAAAAGATTCTCATCGATCTTCTCGATGTAGGTGAGAAGGTTGAGAAGAAAATTAGGGCATTGGTCTTGCTAGAATCGCTTTTTCTTTCGTATGAGTCCTTGGTGACTGCTCTTCTAGTGGGAAAGAGCACCATCAAGATGGACAAGGTTACTGTGGTGATTCTTTAGAACGAGATTCTCAAGAGAGAACCCAGCTTCAAACTTCAATGGTGGCAGCTCAACTTTAGCAGTTCTGGAGGAGCAAGTGGCAACAAACAAAGTGGCAAATGATTGCGAGGAGGACGATCCAAGTCCAAAATAAGGGACCCTAGCAAGATCAGATGCTATCGATGTGATGAGTTAGGACATCATGTCAAAGATTGCCCATAGCTCAAGGATCGGATGAGAGATACTACAGCAATGGCCAGCAGCAAATCAGAGGATGATGTTCTGATGATATTTTTGATGAGGTATCTACTTCTTCTCAATAATGGATTTTAGATTTTTTATGCACATATCATGTTTATTGCAAAGAGAAGCAGTTTGACTCTGTGGAAAGCAATGAGGTGTTCATCTGCCAGATGGATCGAGCTGTGCAATCAGAGACATCAAGATGGTCAGCTGGAGGACACATGATGGTGCAATGAGAAGATTGGAGGTTCGATATATACCTAATTTCAAATGGAATCTTATCTTATTGAGCAGACTGGATTCAAACAACTACAAGCGGATAGCTGGTGATAGAATTCTAAAGGTCATGCATGGCAATAAAATTATTCCAGAGGAAAAAAAAGATGAAAAAATATTACTATCTAATAGGAAGCCTAGTGTGAGGTGGAGCTTCAGGAGCTAAAGGGAGCATAGTACAAGATGGAGCTCTAGGTAGAGATGGATTGGGCATGAGATACGAGACTCAAGAGGATGAGAGATGACATCGTAGAATGAAGTTTATATTGCTATAGGAGACATTTGAAGTAGATCTTTGATCAGAGTGGACATAGCCATTGATGGAGGTGGGATCGGGTGGCTTGACTCGACTCCTAGTTTGCCTATCCATGAGACAACAGACGTGCACCAAGGTATGGGGGCGAGATGGATCACAAGCTCTTAGAGATAGATAGAGGCTGAATATTGAGTCAAGATGGAGATTATTGCGAAAAATATCTTAAGATTCAGTCTATAATAAGCTCAAAACAAGGTTCAGGATGATGAATAGAGTGCAACGAGCCTAAAAACATTCCAAATAGAGTCCAGACGGAGAAATTACGTGCAAATGAAGGTCAAGGCAAGGTAGCTGGCCCTCGGGCCCACTGGAGGGGCCCACAAGAGGCACCGACCAGTGGTGTCGTGGCCTAGACTAGTAGTGTGGGATGGTGTTGGGCGAGCCATGAGCTGGGCTGGCTTAAGCATGAGAGCGCCGGTGGGGGCACGTGCGAGCCGCACGGGAGCTCAGCCCAGGTGATGGAGTGCGGTCCACCATGGACCGCCAGCTCATAAAGCCCTGTATAGACCATCTAATAGATTTCTAGGCTATTTCATGAAGTCCACGATATTGTTCCATGAATCGATCATGATCTGATCGATTTGGTTCAAGCCAGTCATGATCAGATAGCTGAAATGCGATCTAGCTTGATTAAGCAGTATCGGATGCTATTTTGCATGATCTGACAGCCAGGAGAGTTCTCGATCACAATCAGATAGTTGAGAAGCAATCCAAGATTGATCAAAAGGCTGTGTGCATGATCTAACAACCCAGGAGGGAGCTGATCATGATCAGACAGCCAAAAATGTATCTCTAATATGTTTGGAACTGAGTTTCCTACTGAAATATTATTTTTAGATTTTTGGAGTCTATATAACTCTGATTGACGAACTATTTATTGCATTAGAGAGCTGGTGATATTTTAGAGATACTAAGAGGCTTCTTAAGAGTTTTTGTGAGGGTTTTGGAGCTTTTTATTGAGAAACTTTTGTACAAGGGTTGAGTGGTAAGTTTTTCTTATATTATTTATTTTTTCTTTCTCTCATAGTGAAGTTTGCATGTCCCGTGAAGGTAGATCTTGATCTAATCCATATATACTTAATTATGTGCTCTCTTATCTTGTATTCTTCTTTCTTTCTCTTATGGTATCCACATGTGATCGAGTATAATGCAAGTGGTATCAAGAAGGTCCTGTGGTCATAGTGTCCTAGCTAGACTCTACAATAATTGATATCAAAGTGAGTTCATATCCTAACACTCACAGCCATTGATATGGCCTAGAACTCATCAATGGGGGTTCTCTTTAAAAATTAAAAAAAAATAAAAAATAAAAATAAAAAGGAGGCTCAGATTTACCATTTAATCATGTCTTGTAATGTTACTTTTGGTATCTTCTAGAACTTAACCAAATCAGTTGCAAACAATTGCTCGCTAAACAGCTGCAGGCCATCCAAGATCGCCTTGTCCTTTGGAATTGTTAAAATATTTATAGAAGAAGAGAAAAAAATAGAGAGAAATATCACTAAATTATACTAAGAATTAATCATCACAGCCTCTTTATAAAAAAAAGAAAGAAATAAAAGAAAAATAATTTTTCAAAATAGGAAAACATGATACGTAGACGTAGAAAATAATAAAATAAAAAATGATATAAACTAGACCGAAGAGATGAGTTTGATCGATCCCACATCTTCAATCCTAATTAGGATGAACCAAAATTGGAGTGATGAGGATCCGACCCCATAACCTTTTGACTCTTACTTCATTTTCTTGAACCAATGGAACCAGGTATATTAATATGAGAATATTAATCTAAGAAAATTAACATCAAGCTTTAACCAGATGTATGATAGGAAATCAAAATGCACGGACAAAATTTGGTCCCACATAGTTGATTTCTAGCAGTCTAAAGAATAGTTATTGCTTAAAATTTAGATAAAAGTGCATACACTAACTTAATTCAACAACACTATAGATAGATTCTTATTTTTTCATAAAAGATCGAGATTATCTTGTGTAGAAAAAAATGGATGTTCCATCTCCCTGAATCATTGTAAAGACACATCTAAATACTCAGTATTAAAATATCTCTTGTGGCAATCTGCCTCTTTTATCATCAAAAGGAAAAAGAGTGTGAAATTTAAGGCTAAGAGAACAAACAAAGAAACCTAATTTACCATCAAAAGGAAAAAGAGTGTAGAATGGTTTAGCAACTAATTGAAATTATGCTGGTTGAACTTGGAACCATTTGTGGGAATAAAAATATAATTGAATTGCTGAAATTCTTGATGTATATGTTGAGGTCTAGTCAAACCTAAACTAAGATAAGTAGATAGAACAGAAGTAAGGCATAGAAAGGCTAAAGAATAAGAAGGAAAGCAAAGGATGCATAATTATGTTTGTGAATCTGGTAGTATGATGTTAATATATGTGTATCACTTTTATAGAAGAGAAGGAAAGCCCGAGGGGTGCTTTGGATAAGTCAAGCACCAAGGTAGTGTAGTAGTTATTTTGAGGTGAGTGGCTTCTCCATCTAACTTTAGAATGCGTTCATTGTATTTTTCCTATGAAAAAGGTTATCTTTGGCTTACTATCAGAAGATACATATTGTTATATAAATATGGAACAACATGCATATATGTTGTGTAAATTTTTTTGATAGCACAGTATCCATTTTGAATTGAAAGGTTTAAGTCAGCTTGTTAATGTTTGAGCTTCTATTAAACATTTGTTTCATTAAAAGTGACATATAGGAGTGATCAACCTATAGAGTGCAGTCATAGTATCACTTTTTACATAGTAGCACCATAATAGCAGAAAATTAGCAGCAATATAAGTAGATGTCCAGTGGGGCAATATAAATAGTATGCCCAATGGGGCAATATAAATAGTATGCCCAGTGAAGCAATATAAAGAATATGCCTAGTGGGGCTCAGTAATATCATTTGTTTCATATCAGCTGCCCATGGGAGTGGTGCCCTATGGTGTAATCAAGAATAGTCTAGCAGTTTTTACTTAAAATGCTCTTTTAGATGGCTTTATTTTTATTCAGCTTATATAAGACTTAGAAATGTATTAATAGTATGTGCTATGTGCTATATGGAGGATTTAAACTAAGCTTTTCCATTATTTTCACTATTAGATGTATTATCCATTCACTGGGACTTGGGTCTTATTATTTTTCCTATTGTATTTTTTCTTTGCAGACCCTCAATGTTATAGCTCTGTATAGAAGTTGCATCATCATCAGCATCTACTTCAACATTCATACTATAAGAGGTTGGTCATACTTTATAGTGTGGGAAACTCATGTTGGTTGAGTTTGTTAGTAAGGAGAGAACATTTTGGGGTATGTTGTATATGTGGTTTGAGTAAATCTGAACATGTTACTAAGTTATACTTTAAAACTTTATGTATCCAATCATAGCATAATGAATGAAAACTCAAGCTTATTTTTGCATAATATTGAGCTAAATAGAGAAGATTATACTACCAAGTTAAGAATTTGTACATAAGTCGATTTGTAGCAGATTATGATAGATGAACAGGATTTAACAGTATCTTATGAACTGCATCATAAGATATTGGCAAACTCTACTCAGCTATCATGCCCTCTAGCTTGCTCTATCTAGGGGGTGGGGTGTGACAATCAAAATGCTCCATCTTGCTAGATGTTGTGCCAAAAACAAGTGTCTTTCACTCCAAAGCAAAAGCAATTCGTGCATCGTGCTACCAACATGATGATGCCATCCAATTACATATAAACATTTTCAAGATTTATGCACTATCCCAATATTTATCTACATAGGTGGTTGATTGACTCTAAAATAAAATTGGTGTGTTTGGTCCATGATCAGAATTGGAGTCAGAATGATAATGAATTGGGACGAGAATTAGAATAGCCATATCTTCTAATTCATTTGGTTCAAAATCAAAATTGGAATCAAAATGATATTTAAATACTAGAAAAAAATATAGATATTGGAATTTGAAATATTAGAGTATTCCCACACCCTTCAAAATTAAAATCGAAATAGGGCTCCTGCCAATCAAATGGCTGAAACGTGAGTCACTTATTTCTATTCTCATTTTAGAGTCCAACTCTCTCCAACCAAATATATTTTTAGATATTGATAAGCATCAATATTTAGTGGAATAGAAAGTTAGAGATATGAAAAAGAAAAACCAGAAGTTTATAGTCTCTTGACCTACATGAGTTAATTGAGATATCAAAATTAGTTGATAGAGTAAATATATAAATAACTATCATTTTTAGGTCTTATTTTCAATATTTATTCGTAGCAATTTTAATATACTTCCATGCAAACAAATATGTGCTAATATAAAACTCTAGGATTTTAACTTCTAAAAAAGCATCTGAAACATCCAAAATCCTACTTGTTTATTATGTTCATTCATTTTCCTACTTTTAGAAACTATCAATTAAAATTTCACATATATATTTTAAACAAAGAATAATGGTCAAACATTTCAAATTGATTTAATAAATTTAAAACTTTGTTCTTCATTTGACCCTTTGACTTTAATTTTAATAATTAGTGCTTAAGCAATTAAATATTTGAAGTTTAATCCTTTTACACAAAGTTAGGCTTGATCTAAATAAAAGTCTTTCTTTTAAGAAAAAAAGTTTTATTTGATTAAGTTGTGGACTCAATATAACACAATCATCAAAATCCAAGGCCATGAACAAGTTAAATTGCAGTTATCCAGAGGAAAGCTCTCATTTTTTGTTTTTTTTTTGTTTTTACTAACATGTGAGAGAGAAGAGAGAGAGAGAGAGAGAGAGAGAGAGAGAGAGAGAGAGAGAATTTCAACCAAATATATTAATTTATTAGTCAAGTTACAAGTCTGCATAAGCCAATTATAGAACTAGTAACATGAGAATGGTATTGCAACAACCCATGCAAACTATTCTCCTATAAATAAAACAAGAGCCACACCACTTTCCTTACTCATTAAAATCCCAAACAGATCTGAACCTTTATTGGTTATTATCATCAATTCAAACACTTGGTGCAGGTGAAATTTCTCTAGTTGGTTTTGATGAAGTCTTTGCAGCACAGTAAGTCTCAAGGAGGGGAGGAAATAGAGAGCCATAGAGGGGGTTAGAGGAGAATAAATCATCAAAGCACTTTTTGCTGAGGCTATTGATAGCGTTGCAGCACTCGAGGGTCAGCTGGAAGTGCCAGGTGAGCAAGGAAGACAAGATGCTAGGGGTGCACCCTTTGACTACAGTAAGGGGTTTCGAACAATCTTTAAACTTGGGGTCGATCACCACAAAGGGAATCCTCTCTTCTTGTTCTAAGCTCCAGACTACTCTTGTGGTCATTGTCAAGGCGACGATCATAAGGAGGAGCATGTTTGATGAGTTAGCCATGGTGGTGGTGGTGGTGGTGGTGAACTGGTGATAAAGGTGGTGGATATGTTGGAAAGAGAATGAGTATGGAGGGGATTTATAGAGAAGGGGATGGGAGTTTAGTGAATGTGTTTTGGAAAGAGTCAGGTTTTGATTTTAATTGCGTGTTATTTGCTAGAGTTTTTGGTTTGAGTTGCACCATTATTTATTGGGATGTTAATATATGTTACCATACATTGGTTTTTATCTTAATTGCATGTTATTTGCTAGTGTTTTTGGTTTGAGTTGCACCATTATTTATTGGGATGTTAATATATGTTACCATACATTGGTTTTTATCTTGTACACTTAACTATATATCCTTGCTACGTTATGGCTTTATTCTTGCTTTTTTTTTTTGGACATTATGGCTTTCTACGTTATAGCATTCCACAATATGACAATAGAGATGTTTGGAGCAAGAAAAATGCAGCACAAAATAGAGAGTACTAAACTAATTTTATTTCTTTAAAAAACTTAAATACCTATATTTTTCATGGTATAGAAATTTTTTAGAAGAATTTTCTAGAGATGTAATTGACCCGATGAGCTTGACCTACAAGAAATTTTTTGACTTGAATTAAGCTAATCTTGATTGGACTTAGATTGGTTTTTAAGTCATTTTCAAGTTCAAATTTTGAGATTAAGCTAAGTTAATCTATTATATATATATAAAATAATACTCTATGAAGAAGTATTATGGTGTTGCCACCTTAGCATCTCAGATAATTTTAGTTATACCACATGAATTATTATTTTATTATTATTAATAATTTTAAATATTATTTTTAAATAATAAAATATAATATTTTAAAAAATTTAAAAAATAATATTTTAAAAATAAAAATAGAAAAATAATAAGTGATGAAAAATATTTTTAAAAAATTATTATTTTAAAAATAAAATATTATTAAAATAATAATATTATTTTAAAAAATATTAATTTATTATTATTTAAAAATATAATATATCATTTATTTAATCTTAAAAATGATAACATACTAATTTATTTTTCTAAAAATAATATTTTTATCAGCATATCAGATGATTTTAGTTATATCATATGAATTATTATTTTATTATTAATAATAATTTAAAATATTATTTTTAAATGATAATAAAGTAGACTCTATAGAGGAGCTTTATGGTGTTGCCATCTCAGCATCTCAGATAATTTTAGTTATATCATATGAATTATTATTTTACTATTAATAATAATACATAATATTATTTTTAAATAATAATAAAATAATATTTTAAAAAATTAAAAATAATAATAATTTAAAAATAAAAATAATAAAGGGATAAGAGATGAAAAATATTTTAAAAAATTATTATTTTTAAAAAATAAAATGTTACAAAATAATAATATTATTTTTAAATATTAATTTATTATTATTTTAAAAAGATAACATTCACTTTTTAATCTTAAAAATAATAACATGCTAATTTATTTCTTTTAAATAATATTTTTATTAGCATATTAGATGATTTTAGTCATGCCATGTGGATTATTATTTTACTTTTAATAATAATTAAAATATTACTTTTAAATAATAGTAAAGTAGTCTCTATGTAAGAGTATTATGGTGTTGCCACCTCAGTATCTTAGATGATTTAAGTTATACCATGTAGATTATTATTTTATTATTAATAATAATTTAAAATACAATTTTTTAATAATAATAAAATAGTTTTATAAAAAATAAAAAAAATATTTTAAAAGAAAAGGTAGAAAATATATAAGAGATAAAAAATATTTTAAAATTATTATTTTTAAAATATAAAATATTATAAAAATAGTAATAATATTATTAAAATTATTAATTTATTATTATCTTAAAAGATAACATATCATTTTTTAATCTAAAAAATAATAATAGACTAATTTATATTTCTAAAAATAATATTTTTATCAACATCTTAAATGATTTTAATTATGCCACATGAATTATTATTTTATTATTAATAATTTAAAATATTATTTTTAAATAGTAAAAAATTATATTTTAAAAAATTAAAAAAAAATATTTTAAAAAAAAATATGAAAGGGATAAGAGATAAAATTTTTTTTAAAAGTTTTATTATTTATAAAAATAAATATTATAAGATTAATAATTTTTTTTTAAAAAAATATTATTTATTATTATTTTAAAAAGATAACATATCACTTTTTAATTTTAAAAATAATAACATCCTAATTTTTTTTAAAAAATATTATTTTTTTAAAAATAATATATTTTAAGATTTAAATTGATCCATTGGATCAAATTAGATCAAACCTAATTAATTATCTATAAATAGAGCATAATATTTCATCAATTTGGAAGCCAAATCTCTATATTTAATAGCCTTCGAAAGTTTGAAGAAGGTATCAGAAGTGAGGGGATGGGGGTGTGATTGAGATCGATATTTATCGAGAAAGAAGAGGAGCCATGGTGGGGCGGTAGGGGGATGGGATGGCACTGGTAGGCATGGAGAAAGTATGAGAATAGAAAGGAAATAATAATAATAATAATAAAATATTATTTTATAGAAAAAGAAAAAAAAGAAAAAAAAAGAAAGAAAAGAAGAGACAAAGAGTTTCTCTCTCTTCTTTCAGTGGTGGTGCCAGGAGCGGTAGTACCAATAGGGATGTCGAAGGGTGCAATCGGAATCGATATTTGTCGAAAGAGAAGGAGAGCAATAGTGGACTGATAGTGAAGGTAGGGCGACATCGGTGGGTGTGGAGAAGGTATAAGAAGAAGAAAAAAGATAGAGATACGATCAGGATCGATATTTACCGAGAGAGAAAGAGAGCTATGGTGGGGCAAAAGAGAGGTGTAGCGGTATCGACGGGCACGTAGAAGATATGAGAATAAGAAGAAAAAAATAAAATAAAATATTATTTTATAAAATAATAAAAAATTTATTATATATAAATAATAAATAAAATAAAATATAAAAATACTAAAAATATTTATTATGAATGTTTATTATTAAAAAAATTAATAATTATAGACTATAATTATCCATCCTATGCAATGCATGAGTCCTTGACTAGTTTATTTAATAAAGCTTAAGTGAGCTCAATATTGAAATAAGTCCAATCAACTCAACTTCTCAAACTAAGTAGAAATCAGCTCCAGCTGGTATCAAGATTGCATAAAGGCATTCAACCTTCAGAGCTTAGCTGATGCTTGAATCAATGTATAATTGATTCGCATAGTTACTTTAGATAACAACTATTAATTAGTTATGAAATATAATTTTTAATAAAATATTAAATAAATAACTTAGATCGATAGAGTAAGATGAGGCACCTATTCAAATCTAAATCAGCCAATATAACATCCATCCTGATCGTGAGCCAAAGAATGCATTCTACATCCAAATCTAACCAAATTATAATTTTTCAACCTGATCCTGATCGGGACCATCTAATGTTGTAGTCAACCTTTCCTTCGACGAGCTTGCTTCTGACCCATCTGAACCTGCTACAGAGGTGCTCGAACCAGTTCAAAAATCTGAGGCTCATTTTTCTCTCTATCGTCTTCTTATGAAATGCTCATTGTGAACGCCGGACTTATTGTGGATGTCAAACTAGGATCTTTTTTGCAAATCAGGATAAGGTTCTGCCTTTTGCATTTGGCATAGTCAGGTTGTCATGGAAAAATATGTGTAAGGATTCTCCACCGAGCTTCTTCCTTCTCTATGTCTTTGGAATACGAGGTGCTGACTTTTGCTCATGTTGGAACGAGGCTTTCCTTCTATTCTTATCATGGCTTACGGGGGTGCATTAATGGCGTCGGTAGGGTCTCTCCCTCCATCCTATCTTATATTGATGAGGTCATCAGCTTTGGTCACGTTAGGATGAGGTTCTCCTATTCTTAATATGGCTTATGGGGGCAAATTTGGGCCGTTGATAGGGCCTCTTCCCTCACCTCGTCTAAAATGAACGAGGCCTTCGACTATGCTCACGTTAGGATGAGGTTCTCCTCCTATTCCGAATGGGCTGTAAGGACACCTTAGGGTCGTTGTCGGGGCCTCTCCCCACATCTCGTCTAAAATGAATAAGGTCTTCAACTTTCCTTTTGTTAGGATGAGGTTCTCCTCTTATTTCTAATGGGCTGTAGGGGTACCTTAGGGCCATTGTCAGGGCCTCTCTCCTCATCTCGTCTAAAATGAATGAGTCCTTCGACTTTGCTCTCGTTAGGATGAGGTTCTCCTCCTATTCCTAATGTGCTATAGGGGCACCTTAGGGCCATTGTCAGGGCCTCTTTCCTCATCTCATCTAAAATAAATGAGCCATTGTCAGGGCCTCTCCCCTCATCTCGTCTAAAATGAACAAGGCCTTCGACTTTGCTCTCGTTAGGATGAGGTTCTTCTTCTATTCCTAACGGACTGTAGGGCCATCTTAGGGTCGTTGTTCGGGCCTCTCCCCTCAACTCGTCTAAAATGAACGAGGCCTTAGACTTTGCTCTCGTTAAGACGAGGTTCTCCTCCTATTTCTAACGAGCTATAGGGGCACATTAGGGCCGTTGTTAGGGCCTCTCCCCTCATCTCATCTAAAATGAATGAGGTCTTCGACTTTGCTCACATTAGGACGAGATTCTCCTCCTGTTCCTAATAGGCTGTAGGAGCACATTAGGGTCATTGTCAAAGCCTCTCCCTTCATCTCATCTAAAATGAACGAAGTCTTTGACTTTGCTCATGTTAGGATGAGGTTCTCCTCCTATTCCTAACGGACTATAGGGGCACATTAGGGCCTTTGTCAGGGCCTCTCTCCTCATCTCGTCTAAAATGAACGAGGCCTTCGACTTTGCTCTCGTTAGGATGAGGTTCTCCTCCTATTCCTAATAGGCTGTAGGGGCACATTAGGGTTGTTGTCAGGGCCTCTCCCCTCATCTTGTCTAAAATGAATGAGGTCTTTGACTTTGCTCACATTAGGATGAGGTTCTCCTCCTATTCCTAACGGACTGTAGGGGCACATTAGGATCGTTATCAGGGCCTCTCTCCTCATCTCGTCTAAAATGAACACGGCCTTCGACTTTGCTCTCAGTAGGACAAGGTTCTCCTCCTGTTCCTAACGGACTGTAGGAGCACATTAGGGCTATTGTCAAGGCCTCTGCCCTCATCTCGTCTAAAATGAACGAGGTCTTTGACTTTGCTCACATTAGGATGAGGTTCTCCTCCTATTCCTAATGGTTTGTATTTGTCGTGAAATTAATTTCATGGGGTAGTCCTCCTTTTTCATTGATACACAACAAAGATTAAGGTATTGGAGTAGGAAGATTTCATTATAATCAAATTATCAATAATACATTTGTGGATTTTTTGAATTCCATGGTCGAGGCAGGTCTGCCCCCTCGAGTTCCTTTAAGTAGTATGTCTCGGGTTAGATGACTTTCATGACCTCGTAGGGTCCTTTCCAATTTGAGGCAAGCTTCTCCTGGCTCTAAGGCTAAGAGATAGCAGCTTGCCAAAGTACTAAGGCCTCCACTCTGAATATTTTACCTCTGACTCTAGAGTTATAATATTGGGCCACCCTTCACCTGTAGGCCGCCATCCGAACTTGGGCTTCTTCTTTTTTTTCTTCCAGCAGATCGAGGTTGACTCTGAGGTCCTATGACTTATGCTGCTCAATGAAGGCCATGATCCATGCTGATGGAAGTTCAAGCTCGATTGGGATGACTGCTTCTATTCCAAAGGCCAAGATGAATGGTGTTTCCCCAATCGGTAGCCTTTGAGTAGTTTGGTACACCTAGAGGATGTGGTAAAGTTCGTCCACCCAGGCTTCCTTTGCTCTATCGAGCCTTATCTTGATGCCTTGCAAAAGGATCTGGTTGGTCACTTCAGCTTCCCTATTTGCCTATGGGTGAGCTATCGATGTGAAGTGATGGGAGATGTTTAGATCTTCGCAGAACCTCATCCCAAGGAACTATCACCCATTATCTATTATGAGAGTTTGGGGTAGACCAAACTAATAGACGATTGACATCCAGATGAATTCTTATACCTTAGCCTCAATAATTTTTGCTAGTGGTTCGGCTTCGACCTATTTGGTAAAGTAGTCGATCACAATCAGGAGAAACTTCCATTGTCTAGATGCCACTGGGAAAAGGCCAAGTGTATCCATTCTCCACTGCACAAATGGCCAAGGTGCGCTTAGTGAAGTAAGCTCGGAGGTCGGCTATCTTTGTATGTTTACATTTCTCTGATAGATGTCATATTTTTTGATATACTCTATAGAATCGTGGTATAAGGTCGGCCAATAGTATCCTTACCGAAGTAGTTTTTATGACAGGGATCTGGCTCCTACATGACTTCCATAAATTTTCTCATGCACTTTCCATAATGCGAAGTCGGCCTCTGAAGGTCGGAGACATCTCAACAGCGGTAGCGAATACGATCTTTTATATAACTTGCCCTCGTACAAAATATACCGAAAGGCTTGATTCCTGAGTTTTCATGCTTCTTTCGGATCATGAGAAAGAACTCCCTCTTTGAGATAGGCAACTAACGAGTCAATCTAGCTC
>QRFJ01001778.1:83113-116814 GCA_006176705.1 Cocos nucifera
TTCAGATGGGCCAGAAGCAAGCTCGTCGAAGGAAAGGTTGACTACAACATTAGATGGTCCCGCATCCATGTCGTCTTCCTCCTCCTCCAGAAAGCTGAGGTCGAGCTCGGGGACTTCGATCATCACCTTTTTTTTTTCCTCCCTTCCTTCAAATTTCAAATTCAATTTCGAAAGCCAACAATTGCATTTTCATGATAATCCCATAACCTAATACAAAATGACCTAAATTTTAATGTTGAGCCTATAGATATAGGTCAAATTATTCTCAAATTACTAATGCACCAAATCCATTACTAACATAACCAATACACGATGTACTTTGGGTTGAAAAATTATAATTTGGTTAGATTTGGATGTAGAATGCATTCTTTGGCTCACGATCAGGATGGATGTTATATTGGCCGATTTAGATTTGAATAGGTGCCTCATCTTACTCTATCGATCTAAGTTATTTATTTAATATTTTATTAAAAATTATATTTCATAACTAATTAATAGTTGTTATCTAAAGTAACTATGCGAATCAATTATACATTGATTCAAGCTTCAGCTAAGCTCTGAAGGTTGAATGCCTTTATGCAATCTTGATACCAGCTGGAGCTGATTTCTACTTAGTTTGAGAAGTTGAGTTGATTGGACTTATTTCAATATTGAGCTCACTTAAGCTTTATTAAATAAACTAGTCGAGGACCAATGCATTGCATAGGATGGATAATTACAGTCTATAATTATTAATTTTTTTAATAATAAAAATTCATAATAAATATTTTTAGTATTTTTATATTTTATTTTTATTTATTATTTATATATAATAAATTTTTTATTATTTTATAAAATAATATTTTATTTTATTTTTTTCTTCTTATTTTCATATCTTCTACATGCCCGTCGATACCACTACACCCCTCCATTGCCCCACCATAGCTCTCTTTATCTCTCGATAAATATCGATCCTGATCGTATCTCCATCTTTTCTCTTCTTCTTATACCTTCTCCATGCCCATCGATGTCGCCCCACCTTCACTGTCGGCCCACTATTGCTCTCCTTCTCTCTCGACAAACATCGATCCCGATTGCACCCTTCGACATCCCTATTGGTACTACCGCTCCTGGCACCACCACTAAAGGAAGAGAGAGAAACTCTTTCTCTCTTCTTTTCTTCTTTTTTTTTCTTTTTTTTCTTTTTTTATAAAATAATATTTTATTATTATTATTATTTTTTTCTTTCTATTCTCATACTTTCTCCATGCCTATCAGTGCCATCCCATCCCCCTACCGCCCCACCATGGCTCCTCTTCTCTCTCGATAAATGTCGATCTCAATCGCACCCCCATCCCCTCACTTCTCATACCTTCTCCAAACTTTTGGAGGCTATTAAATATAGAGATTTGGCTTCCAAATTGATGAAATATTATGCTCTATTTATAGATAATTTATTAGATTTGATCTAATTTGATCCAATGGATCAATTTAAATCTTAAAATATATTATTTTTAAAAAAATAATAATTTTTTTTAAAAAAAATTAGGATGTTATTATTTTTAAAATTAAAAAGTGATATGTTATCTTTTTAAAATAATAATAAATAATATTTTTTTTAAAAAAATTATTAATCTTATAATATTTATTTTTATAAATAATAAAACTTTTAAAAATATTTTTCATCTCTTATCCCTTTCATATTTTTATTTTTAAAATATTATTTTTTTAATTTTTTAAAATATAATTTTTTTATTATTTAAAAATAATATTTTAAATTATTATTAATAATAAAATAATAATTCATATGGCATAATTAAAATCATTTAAGATGTTGATAAAAATATTATTTTTAGAAATATAAATTAGTATGTTATTATTTTTATGATTAAAAAATGATATGTTATCTTTTTAAAATAATAATAAATTAATAGTTTTTAAAAATATTATTACTATTTTTATAATATTTTATTTTTTAAAAATAATAATTTTAAACTATTTTTTATCTCTTATATATTTCCTACTTTTCTTTTTAAAATATTTTTTTATTTTTTAAAATACTATTTTATTATTATTTAAAAATAATATTTTAAATTATTATTAATAATAAAATAATAATCTACATGGTATAACTTAAATCATCTAAGATGCTGAGGTGGCAACACCATAATACTCTTACATAGAGACTACTTTACTATTATTTAAAAGTAATATTTTAATTATTATTAAAAGTAAAATAATAATCCACATGGCATGACTAAAATCATCTAATATGCTAATAAAAATATTATTTAAAAGAAATAAATTAGCATGTTATTATTTTTAAGATTAAAAAGTGATATGTTATCTTTTTAAAATAATAATAAATTAATATTTAAAAATAATATTATTATTTTGTAACATTTTATTTTTTAAAAATAATAATTTTTTAAAATATTTTTCATCTCTTATCCCTTTATTATTTTTATTTTTAAATTATTATTACTTTTAATTTTTAAAATATTATTTTATTATTATTTAAAAATAATATTATGTATTATTAATAATAATAAAATAATAATCCATATGGTATAACTAAAATTATCTGAGATGCTGAGATGGCAACACCATAATACTCCTCTATAGAGTCTACTTTATTATCATTTAAAAATAATATTTTAAATTATTATTAATAATAAAATAATAATCCATATGACATAATTAAAATCATCTGATATGTTGATAAAAATATTATTTTTAGAAAAATAAATTAGTATGTTATCATTTTTAAGATTAAACAAATGATATGTTATATTTTTAAAATAATAATAAATTAATATTTTTTTAAAATAATATTATTATTTTAATAATATTTTATTTTTTAAAATAATAATTTTTTAAAAATATTTTTCATCACTTATTTTTTTCTATTTTTATTTTTAAAATATTATTTTTTAAATTTTTTAAAATATCATATATTATTATTTAAAAATAATATTTAAAATTATTAATAATAATAAAATAATAATCCACGTGGCATAACTAAAATTATCTGAGATGCTAAGGTGGCAACACCATAATACTTCTTCATAGAGTATTATTTTATATATATATAATAGATTAACTTAGCTTAATCTCAAAATTTGAACTTGAAAATGACTTAAAAACCAATCTAAGTCCAATCAAGATTAGCTCAATTCAAGTCAAAAAATTTCTTGTAGGTCAAGCTCATCGGGTCAATTACATCTCTAGAAAATTCTTCTAAAAAATTTCTATACCATGAAAAATATAGGTATTTAAGTTTTTTAAAGAAATAAAATTAGTTTAGTACGCTCTATTTTGTGCTGCATTCTCCTTGCTCCAAATGTCTCTATTGTCATATTGTGGAATGCTATAACGTAGAAAGCCATAATGTCCAAAAAAAAAAAGCAAGAATAAAGCCATAACGTAGCAAGGATATATAGTTAAGCATATAAGATAAAAACCAACGTATGGTAACATATATTAACATCCCAATAAATAATATATTAACATCCCATATATTAACATCCCAAAATAATGGTGCAACTCAAACCAAAAACTCTAGCAAATAACATGCAATTAAAACCAAAACCTGACTCTTTCCAAAACACATTCACTAAACTCCCATCCCCTTCTCTATAAATCCCCTCCATACTCATTCTCTTTCCAGCATATCCACCACCTTTATCACCAGTTCACCACCACCACCACCACCACCATGGCTAACTCATCAAACATGCTCCTCCTTATGATCGTCGCCTTGACAATGACCACAAGAGTAGTCTGGAGCTTAGAACAAGAAGAGAGGATTCCCTTTGTGGTGATCGACCCCAAGTTTAAAGATTGTTCGAAACCCCTTACTGTAGTCAAAGGGTGCACCCCTAGCATCTTGTCTTCCTTGCTCACCTGGCGCTTCCAGCTGACCCCCGAGTGCTGCAACGCTATCAATAGCCTCAGCGAAAAGTGCTTTGATGATTTATTCTCCTCTAACCCCCTCTATGGCTCTCTATTCCCTCCCCTCCTTGAGACTTACTGTGCTGCAAAGACTTCATCAAAACCAACCAGAGAAATTTCACCTGCACCAAGTGTTTGAATTGATGATAATAACCAATAAAGGTTCAGATCTGTTTGGGATTTTAATGAGTAAGGAAAGTAGTGTGGCTCTTGTTTTATTTATAGGAGAATAGTTTGCATGGGTTGTTGCAATACCATTCTCATGTTACTAGTTCTATAATTGGCTTATGCAGACTTGTAACTTGACTAATAAATTAATATATTTGGTTGAAATTCTCTCTCTCTCTCTCTTTCTCTCTCACATGTTAGTAAAAACAAAAAAAAAACAAAAAATGAGAGCTTTCCTCTGGATAACTGCAATTTAACTTGTTCATGGCCTTGGATTTTGATGATTGTGTTATATTGAGTCCACAACTTAATCAAATAAAACTTTTTTTCTTAAAAGAAAGACTTTTATTTAGATCAAGCCTAACTTTGTGTAAAAGGATTAAACTTCAAATATTTAATTGCTTAAGCACTAATTATTAAAATTAAAGTCAAAGGGTCAAATGAAGAACAAAGTTTTAAATTTATTAAATCAATTTGAAATGTTTGACCATTATTCTTTGTTTAAAATATATATGTGAAATTTTAATTGATAGTTTCTAAAAGTAGGAAAATGAATGAACATAATAAACAAGTAGGATTATGGATGTTTTAGATGCTTTTTTAGAAGTTAAAATCCTAGAGTTTTATGTTAGCACATAAAATTTGTCTGCATGGAAGTATATTAAAATTGCTATGAATAAATATTAAAAATAAGACCTAAAAATGATAGTTATTTATATATTTACTCTATCAACTAATTTTGATATCTCAATTAACTCATAGGTCAAGAGACTATAAAGTTTTTCTTTTTCATATCTCTAACTTTCTATTCCACTAAATATTGATGCTTATCAATATCTCAAAATATATTTGGTTGGGGAGAGTTGGACTCTAAAATGAGAATAGAAATAAGTGACTCACATTTCAGCCATTTGATTGGCGGGAGCCCTATTTCGATTTTAATTTTGAAGGGAGTGGGAATACTCTAATATTTCAAATTCCAATATCTATATTTTTTTCTAGTATTTAAATATCATTTTGATTTCAATTTTGATTTTGAACCAAATGAATTAGAAGATATGGCTATTCTAATTCTCGTCCCAATTCATTATCATTCCGACTCCAATTCTGATCATGGACCAAACACACCATCAATTTTATTTTAGAGTCAATCAGCCACCTATGTAGATAAATATTGGGATAGTGCATAAATCTTGAAAATGTTTATATGTAATTGGATGGCATCATCATGTTGGTAGCACCATGCACGAATTGCATTTGCTTTGGAGTGAAAGACACTTGTTTTTGGCACAACATCTAGCAAGATGGAGCATTTTGATTGTCACACCCCACCCCCTAGATAGAGCAAGCTAGAGGGCATGATAGCTGAGTAGAGTTTGCCAATATCTTATGATGCGGTTCATAAGATACTGTTAAATCCTGTTCATCTATCATAATCTGCTACAAATCGACTTATGTACAAATTCTTAACTTGGTAGTATAATCTTCTCTATTTAGCTCAATATTATGCAAAAATAAGCTTGAGTTTTCATTCATTATGCTATGATTGGATACATAAAGTTTTAAAGTATAACTTAGTAACATGTTCAGATTTACTCAAACCACATATACAACATACCCCAAAATGTTCTCTCCTTACTAACAAACTCAACCAACATGAGTTTCCCACACTATAAAGTATGACCAACCTCTTATAGTATGAATGTTGAAGTAGATGCTGATGATGATGCAACTTCTATACAGAGCTATAACACTGAGGGTCTGCAAAGAAAAAATACAATAGGAAAAATAATAAGACCCAAGTCCCAGTGAATGGATAATACATCTAATAGTGAAAATAATGGAAAAGCTTAGTTTAAATCCTCCATATAGCACATAGCACATACTATTAATACATTTCTAAGTCTTATATAAGCTGAATAAAAATAAAGCCATCTAAAAGAGCATTTTAAGCAAAAACTGCTAGACTATTCTTGATTACACCATAGGGCACCACTCCCATGGGCAGCTGATATGAAACAAATGATACTGCTGAGCCCCACTGGGCATATTGTTTATATTGCTTCACTGGGCATACTGTTTATATTGCCCCATTGGGCATACTATTTATATTGCCCCACTGGACATGCTACTTATATTGCTGCTAATTTTCTACTATTATGGTGCTGCTATGTAAAAAGTGATACTATGACCACACTCTATAGGTTGATCACTCCTATATGTCACTTTTAATGAAACAAATGTTTAATAGAAGCTCAAACATTAATAAGCTGACTTAAACCTTTCAATTCAAAATGGATACTGTGCTATCAAAAAAATTTACACAACATATATGCATGTTGTTCCATATTTATATAACAATATGTATCTTCTGATAGTAAGCCAAAGATAACCTTTTTCATAGGAAAAATACAATGAACGCATTCTAAAGTTAGATGGAGAAGCCACTCACCTCAAAATAACTACTACACTACCTTGGTGCTTGACTTATCCAAAGCACCCCTCGGGCTTTCCTTCTCTTCTATAAAAGTGATACACATATATTAACATCATACTACCAGATTCACAAACATAATTATGCATGCTTTGCTTTCCTTCTTATTCTTTAGCCTTTCTATGCCTTACTTCTGTTCTATCTACTTACCTTAGTTTAGGTTTGACTAGACCTCAACATATACATCAAGAATTTCAGCAATTCAATTATATTTTTATTCCCACAAATGGTTCCAAGTTCAACCAGCATAATTTCAATTAGTTGCTAAACCATTCTACACTCTTTTTCCTTTTGATGGTAAATTAGGTTTCTTTGTTTGTTCTCTTAGCCTTAAATTTCACACTCTTTTTCCTTTTGATGATAAAAGAGGCAGATTGCCACAAGAGATATTTTAATACTGAGTATTTAGATGTGTCTTTACAATGATTCAGGGGGATGGAACATCCATTTTTTTCTACACAAGATAATCTTGATCTTTTATGAAAAAATAAGAATCTATCTATAGTGTTGTTGAATTAAGTTAGTGTATGCACTTTTATCTAAATTTTAAGCAATAACTATTCTTTAGATTGCTAGAAATCAACTATGTGGGACCAAATTTTGTCCGTGCATTTTGATTTCCTATCATACATCTGGTTAAAGCTTGATGTTAATTTTCTTAGATTAATATTCTCATATTAATATACCTAGTTCCATTGGTTCAAGATAATGAAGTAAGAGTCAAAAGGTTATGGGGTTCGGATCCTCATCACTCCAATTTTGGTTCATCCTAATTAGGATTTGAAGATGTGGGATCGATCAAACTCATCTCTTCGGTCTAGTTTATATCATTTTTTATTTTATTATTTTCTACATCTACGTATCATGTTTTCCTATTTTGAAAAATTATTTTTCTTTTATTTCTTTCTTTTTTTTATAAAGAGGCTGTGATGATTAATTCTTAGTATAATTTAGTGATATTTCTCTCTATTTTTTTCTCTTCTTCTATAAATATTTTAACAATTCCAAAGGACAAGGCGATCTTGGATGGCCTGCAGCTGTTTAGCGAGCAATTGTTTGCAACTGATTTGGTTGAGTTGTAGAAGATACCAAAAGTAACATTACAATACATGATTAAATGGTAAATCTGAGCCTCCTTTTTATTTTTATTTTTTAATTTTTTTTTAATTTTTAAAGAGAACCCCCATCGATGAGTTCTAGGCCATATCAATGGCTGTGAGTGTTAGGATATGAACTCACTTTGATATCAATTATTGTAGAGTCTAGCTAGGACACCATGACCACAGGACCTTCTTGATACCACTTGCATTATACTCGATCACATGTGGATACCATAAGAGAAAGAAAGAAGAATACAAGATAAGAGAGCACATAATTAAGTATATATGGATTAGATCAAGATCTACCTTCATGGGACATGCAAACTTCACTATGAGAGAAAGAAAAAATAAATAATATAAGAAAAACTTACCAGTCAACCCTTGTACAAGATTTTCTCAATAAAAAGCTCCAAAACCCTCACAAAAACTCTTAAGAAGCCTCTCAATATCTCTAAAATATCACCAGCTCTCTAATGCAATAAATAGTTCGTCAATCAGAGTTATATAGACTCTAAAAATCTAAAATAATATTTCAGTAGGAAACTCAGTCCCAAACATATTAGAGATACATTTTTGGCTATCTGATCATGATCAGCTCCCTCCTGGGTTGTTAGATCATGCACACAGCCTTCTGATTAGTCTTGGATTGCTTCTCAACTATCTGATTGTGATCAAGAACTCTCCTGGCTGTCAGATCATGCAAAATAGCATCCGATATTGCTTAATCAAGCTAGATCGCATTTCAGCTATCCGATCATGACTGGCTTGAACCAGATCGATCAGATCAATATCGATTCATGGAATAATATTGTGGACTTCGTGAAATAGCCTAGAAATCTATGAGATGGTCTATACAGGGCTTTATGAGCTGGCGGTCCATGGTGGACCGCACTCCATCACCTGGGCTGAGCTCCTCGTGCGGCTCGCACGTGCCCCCACCGACGCTCTCATGCTTAAGCTAGCCCAGCTCATGGCTAGCCCAACACCATCCCACACTACTAGTCTAGGCCACGACACCACTGGTCGGTGCCTCTTGTGGGCCCCTCCAGTGGGCCTGAGGGCCAGCTACCTTGCCCTTGACCTTCATTTGCACGTAATTTCTCCGTCTGGACTCTATTTGGAATGTTTTTAGGCTTGTTGCACTCTATTCATCATCCTGAACCTTGTTTTGAGCTTGTTATAGACTGAATCTTAAGATATTTTTCTCAATAATCTCCATCTTGACTCAATATTCAGCCTCTATCTATCTCTAAGAGCTTGTGATCCATCTCGCCCCCATACCTTGGTGCACGTTTGCTGTCTCATGGATAGGCAAACTAGGAGTTGAGTCAAGCTGCTCGATCCCACCTCCATCAATGGCTATGTCCACTCTGATCAAAGATCTACTTCGAATGTCTCCTATAGCAATATAAACTTCATTCTACAATGTCATCTCTAATCCTCTTGAGTCTCGTATCTCGTGCCCAATCCATCTCTACCTGGAGCTCCATCTTGTACTATGCTCCCTCTAGCTCCTGAAGCTCCACCTCACACTAGGCTTCCTATTAGATAGTAATATTTTTTCATCTTTTTTTTTCCTCTGGAATAATTTTATTGCCATGCATGACCTTTAGGATTCTATCACCAGCTATCCGCTTGTAGTTGTTTGAATCCAGTCTGCTCAATAAGATAAGATTTCGTCTGAAATTAGGTATGTATCGAACCTCTCCCAATCTTCTCATTGCACCATCATGTGTCCTCCAGCTGACCATCTCGATGTCTCTGATTGCACAGCTCGATCCATCTGGCAGATGAACAATTCATTGCTTTCCATAGAGTCAAACTGCTTCTCTTTGCAATAAACATGATATGTGCATAAAAAATCTAAAATCCATTATTGAGAAGAAGTAGATACCTCATCAAAAATATCACCAGAACATCATCCACTGATTTGCTGCTGGCCATTGCTGTAGTATCCCTCATCCGATCCTTGAGCTATGGGCAATCTTTGACATGATGTCCTAATTCATCACATCGATAGCATCTGATCTTGCTAGGGTCCCTTATTTTGGACTTGGATCGTCCTCCTCGCAATCATTTGCCACTTTGTTTGTTGCCACTTGCTCCTCCAAAACTGCTAAAGTTGAGCTGCCACCATTTAAGTTTGAAGCTGGGTTCTCTCTTGAGAATCTCGTTCCAAAGAATCACCACAGTAACCTTGTCCATCTTGATGGTGCTCTTTCCCACTAGAAGAGCAGTCACCAAGGACTCATACGAAAGAAAAAGCGATTCTAGCAAGACCAATGTCCTAATTTTCTTCTCAATCTTCTCATCTACATCGAGAAGATCGATGAGAATCTTTTGAAAGTAATTGAGATGCTCTTGCATGCTTTGTCCCTTGGTCATCCATACTTAGTAGAACTACCTCCAAACAAAGAGAGTGTTGGTGAGAGACTTCATCATATACAACTCCTCAAGCTTCAACCACAGTGCTGTCGAAAAAGTCTTGCTAAGTACATAGATCACCACCACATCTGTAGGTACATATAGATAGTACTCATCATCTGCATCTGTAGCCACTCTCAGGTCCTCTCCTCTAAGGTATCCGACTTCTTTTCATTTAAGAGAGCATCGATCAATCCATGTTGGATAAGCATGTCCTTCACCCTCGCTTGCCATAAGAAGAAATTGCTCTTTCTATCGAACTAGCTGATCTCCATCTTGATTATGCTTGTCTTCTCCATCTTCTTTGATCTCGATCAATACTATCATAATCTAAGCAACTACGTATGCTAGTATTGCCTAGCTCTAATACCAATTATTGGAATATCAACTCACTTTGATATCAATTGTTATGGAGTCTGGTCAGGACACCATGACCACAGGATCTTCTTGATACTACTTACATTGCACTCGATCATGTATGGATACTGCAAAAGAAAGAAAGAAGAATATAAAATAAGAAAGCACACAATCAAGTATACATGGATTAGACCAAGGTTTACCTCTATAGGGCGTGCAAACTTCATTATGAGAGAATAAAAAAACAAACAACACAAGAGGAACTTACTACTCAACCCTTATATATTAGTCTCTCAATAAGAAGTCTCAAAATTCTCACAAAAATTCTCTAAAACCTCTTAAGAAGACTCTCAGCACCTCTAAGACATCACTAGCTCTTTGACATAATAAATGATTTGTTAATCAGAGTTATATAGACTCCAGAAATCCAAAAATAGTATTTTAGTAGAAAGTCTAGTTCCAAACACATCCAAGATCAATTTTTGGCCATCCGATCATGAGCGGCTCCCTCCTAAGCCATCAGATCATACACAGCTTTTTGATCAATTTTGGATTACTTCTTAGCCATCCGATCATGACCAAAAGCTCTCCTAGCCATCGAATCATGCATAATAGCACCATATACCGCCTAATCAAGTCAGATCGCGTTGCAGCCATCCGATCCTAATCGGCTCAAACCAAATCCATTGGATCATGATTGGTCCATGGAATAGTATTGTGGACTACATGAAATGTCTTAGGAATCGATGAGATGGTCTATGCAGGGCTTTGTGAGCTAGCGGTCCATGTTGGACAACGCTTCATCACCTGGGCTGAGCTATTATGCAACTTGTGCCCATGCATGCTCGCATGCTAGGACTGGCCAGTGCGCTGCTGGCCTAGCATCACCGCGCTCTACCAGTTTGGGCCATGTTGCCACTAGCCACCACCACCTATGGGCCCCTTCGACTAGCTTGAGGGTTAGTTGCTTGTCCCAACCTTCATTTGCACATAACTTCTCTGTATGGACTCCGTTTGGATTGTTCTAGGGTTCATTGGACTATGTTCATCATCTTGGACCTTATTCTAGGCTTATTATAGATTGAATCTCAAGAAATTTTTCTTAATAATAGGTCTGCTGGCAAGTTCTAGGCTATGTCGGTAGATTCTAGGCAATCAAATTCTGAGCTTTGTTACCACATCACCAAGGCATCACCTAGCTCTGATACCAAGTGTTGGAACAATCAGTACTGATTTGATACCAATTATTATATCTATGGCTACTTGAAACTACAGTCGTAGATCTGATCTCTTGCACAAACCTAGGTGTTAATCCAAAAATATGAAGAAAAGTAAAAAAAATTGATGGCAGCACCTAAGGCTTGGCGTTGGAACCAGAGAAAAAAGAGAGAAGAGAGTTAGGAAAGAAAAGTTATAAATTGATTCCTCCCTCTTGTAAAGATTACAATACCTAGGTTTATATACCTTAGGATTTCTATTATACCACATGAACTCTAATAAATCCAAACTCCAACTAAAAAACTCTCCTAGGCTAACCCAATCATGAAAGCACTCATCGAGCCCATGTACACCCATGTCTCCCATGCTCTCACCCTCTAGATCTAAACCCGACCCATACATGTGTTAGCCACCTTAAGACTTTATTGGATCAGGCCTTAAGATCCTAAATAGAAAACCCCCATCTAGTTCTATTAGCTACTATCGAGCCAGCTCTGTCAGGAGTCGAGCTGGCTCAACTGTGTATTGCCCAAATCCTATCTTCTACCTACCTGAGATAGCAGGCTCGACTGCACCCCGAGTCGGCTTGGCCTCAGCTTGAGCTGGCTCGATCGCGTATCTAAGCCAGCTCGCCTGTGTGTCAGCCCCTTGTCTTGGCTGATTCTTCTCCTAGCTTTGGTCCTTTGCTCCACCTTATGTCCTAGGTCTTCGGAGCACCTACCAAGCCCTCCTCAAGGTCCTCACACCTTGAATCTTGAGTCTGTGCAGGGCTACACGCCGCCTTCATCCTAGGATAACTCCTATCCTAGTCCTAGGACCATACCCATCCTAGTCTTTCGGAGCCAACACCCTGGCTCCTCCCATGCCCCCCCAATGCTTGGGAGCATCACACCAGATCCTACAATCTCCACCTTGGTGCGCCCAAGCCTAGGTACACCTAGCAATGTTCCCTTGCACGATCTCGCTGTCGATGCATGCGCTAACAGCTACTTGTGCATACTTCACCACTGCCATCTTTCTTCAGCGGCTGAGCTCTATTTGAGGCTTTTGTGATGACCGCCTCCACTATTGAAGACCTTGGCTTGCACCTATGCACCACCCTTGGAGTTGTAGACATCCTTTTGCTTGACAACCACATTATATATCCTGAACATTCATGGAGAATCTGCAGCAATCTTATGCCAATTCCTGCTGCATACCCTAACACGATCTCCTAAAAAAATTGTTGGAAATATGCACTCTTTCCACATAGATCGGCATGGCCACTGGTGATTAGCCAAGCAATAAGAAAGTACTTCTTAGAGATTTCTATGGAAGCACGATCAAATAAATCAAGGAATAAAGAAGAAGAGAAGAGATTTCTAGGAGAAAAGAGCTTTTATTCAGTATATTTCAACACACTTACAACCTTGACCTATTTCCAGTATATATACTTTATAAAGGATCAATTCCAAGCTCATAGAAAAACTTCTCAAACCAAAACAACCCATATATACAAAATAATAACCTGCAAAAACTGAGTCGGCCCAATTTTAGACTGAGCAGACTAACCTGCGATTGGGTCGGCTCAGTCCCAGACTGAGCCGACCCAGTTTTCTATTATGCCAACAGCCCAAAAATATTATTTTTTATCTGAATTTTGCTCTAAGACCTAGTCGACCCAATCCTGGACTGAGCTAACCCAGTTCTCAATTGAGCTAGCTCAGTCTCAGAGTGAGCCAGCTTAGTTTTTGAACTTTACTATTGAGATTGATTCTTCTTCCAGCATGGTTCCATCTTTCCATAACCTATTTTCTCATGTTTTTAAGACTTAGGAGTGCAACTTTTGAGCTCACATTCTGCACCTTGGGACTTCCAAGTCCTTATGAACTCATCTCTTCTCAACAGATCCATCCATGCCATACATCTCTAAAAACTATCTTTGGGGAGTACTTTCATGAGTGCATCAAACTGATTCTCCTTGGTATGAACCTTCATCAGTTTCACTTCACCTTCCTCCACTAGCTCTCTAATCTTGTGGTACCTCACATCTATATGCTTTGTATGCGCATGATAGACTGGATTCTATAATAATAACAGAGCACTCTGACTATCACTAAATAGTATAACCTTGCTCTGCTCCACCCCTAACTCATCAATCAACCTTCTAAGCCAAAGGACTTTCTTTGTAGCCTCCGTAATCCTAATGTACTCGACCTCTATGGTACATAAGACCATAATTGACTGAAGGGTTGATCTCTAAGATACCGGTCCATCATATACGCAGAAGATGTATCTAGTAGTAAACCTTCTTGTATCAAAATTACCAACATAATTTGCATCAATAAACTCTTCCAGAGGACCTAAACCTTTACACATCTTCATAGATTATTCTCCAAATCCTTCCGACTGCCCACCAAACACCAAACCATAATCCCTTGTTCCATGCAGATATCTTAATATCCATTTCAATGCTTTCCAGTATTCCTTCCCAGGGTTAGTCATGTATCTACTAACCGTGCTCACAACATGTGCTATATTTGGTCTACAGCACACGATAGTGTACATCACACTGCCTATAGCATTTGCATAAGGGACTCGTTCCATGTTTTCTCTCTTCTCTTCTGATTGGGGACATTGTAACTTGGAGAGAGACATATGGCTCTGCAATGGCGTCTCTGCAGGTTTGTCTCTGCAGGTTTGGCCTTCTCCATCCCAAACCTCTTCAGAACCTTCTGGACATACTTTCCTTATGACAAATGGAGTACTCCTTTGCACCTATCTCTACAAATCTCCATTCCAAGGATTTTCTTAGCTGGATCCAAATCTTTCATCTAAAATTTAGATGATAATGCCCTTTTCAATCTTTTCACAGCATCCATGCTTTTACTGGCTATGAGCATATCATCTACATACAATAATAGGTATAGGACATCTTCCTCATCTACATCCTTGATGTAGACACAACAATCAAGTTCACATCTGCTAAAACCCAAGCTCAAAACAAAGCTATCAAACCTTCGATACCACTTGCGAGGGGATTGTTTCAAGCCATATAAAGACTTTCTGAGTAAACACACCTTTTCTTCCTATCCCATCTCCATGAAACCATCTGGCTGCTTTATATAGATTCTTTCCTCCAAAGTTCCATGAAGGAAGGCCATCTTCATGTTCATCTATTCTACTTCCATGTTATGCTCTGCCACTAGTGACAGCAAAACTCGAATAGATGTATGACGCACCACAGGAGAGAAAATTTTTATGTAGTCAATCTCTTCCCTTTGTGAGTATCCCTTTGCTACCAGCCTTACTTTAAATCTAACTCCACCTTCTTTTAAAGGTGCTTCTTTCTTTGTGAACACCCACTTTGGGCCAATAGATCGAGCACCCTTTAGAAGATCCACCAGCTGCCATGTCTGATTCTTCTCAACTGATTCCACCTCCTTCATCATGGTCTGCATCCATGAATCATGATCCTCACTCTCCATGGCCTCTACATAATTCTCTGAATCTCCATTAGCAGTGATGAGTGCATAGGAGATAACCTCATCAATGCCATATCTGACCGATCTTCTAATAGTACTTTGGGGCTTATGCAAAGCCACTCCCACTAGCATATCTTTGCCTGATGTCTATGGCTGCTCCTACACATCTATCTGAACTGACGGCTTTTCATGCTGATTTTCAATCTAAGACAATATTTTCTGCCCAAATCCACCTCAACAGGAACACTCCTGTAAGTGGATATAACCTGCATGCCATCATTCTCTGACTGGCCACCGCTGTTCACCTTTATTTCTCTAGTTCCATCTATCCTAGACCTCCTCAAGATGATCTTCTCATCAAAGATAACATCCCTGCTGATCACTGACTTCTATGCCTGAGAGTCCCACAGTAGGTACCCCTTGACTCCTTATGGATACCCTATGAATGTCATCTCTTGAGATTTTGGATCCAATTTGCTCCTCTTGGTTGCCTCTACATGTGCATAGGCTGTGCAACCGAAGACTTTTAGGTGGCCAAGCTTCACCTTCTTCCCACTCCAAACCTCTTCTAGAATGCCTCCATTCAGCTTATAATGAAGGGACCTGTTCATAAGAAAATAAGAGAAAGTTAGAACATCATCCTAAAAGAACTTTAGGAGTGATGTCTGCAGCCTCAAACTCCATGCCTTCTCGGTCAGTGTTCGGTTCATCCTCTCTACGACACCATTCTGCTGGGGAGTCATCCTCACCATGTAGTGGTGTTTGATGTCATTTTCCTCACAGTACCTTCTAAACTCCAGGCTAGTATACTTTCCTCCATTGTTCGACCTCAGATACGTTACCTGTCTCCCTGACTCCTTCTCTACTTCAGCTTTCCAAGCTCTGAACTAGGCAAACACCTCTGATTTTTCTCTAATAAGATAAATCCACACCTTCCTTGAGAAATTGTCAATGAAAGTAACAAAGTATTTTGCCCCACCTCTAGCTAATATAGGAGCTGGTCCCCACACATCCGAGTGTACTAAATCCAGCACTCTCTCGCTGTGCTTGGTACTTCTGGCAAACTTCACCCTATGCTGTTTGCCAAAGATATACGACTCGTAAAGATCTATGCCCTCCTTCTTCAGGACTGGGATCATACCTCTTCTACTTAGTTTTGTGAGCCCATGGTCACTCATATGACACATTCGATAGTGCCATAATCGATATAAAATTTGCTCCTCCTGTGTCGCTGCTAGCACCTCTGCACTATCATTTACCACTAAGCCTTCCATTCTGTAATGATTGTTGCTCAGTATTCTACCTCTCATCACCACCAAAGCTTCCTTAAAAATTTTCAGACATCCACTCCCATCCTACTACTAAAAGCATAATCCTGCTCCTCCAAGTAGCCCAAAGAAATTAAATTTTTTTTCAACTCCGGTACATGCCTGATATTTGATAATATACGAATGATTCCATCGTACATCCTCATCCTGATAGAGCCAATTCCAGCTACTTTGCATGGGTGATCATCTCCAAGGATGACACTTTCACCATCGGCCTTCTGATAGGTAGCAAACCACTTCCAATGAGAAGTGTAGTGGTGTGAGCATCCTGAATCTAATATCCATATAGTATCATACTCTATGGATCCATCTGATACAACTAGCAAGTCTTCTCCACTGCTCATAGAAGCTATATCATCTTCCTTGCTGGTCTTTTTTTTTTTTGATATCAAAAGGGGACAATCTCTCCTTAGGTGTCTAGGCTAATGACATTTATAATATTTCAATGTCATCTTCCTCTGATCATGAGACTTTGACCTATCTTTAGATTTCTCTCTTGTCTTTTTCTTTGATTTTCCCTGTCTTTCGTTCATAGCCAAGATCTCAGACTTAGGGTCTCCCTTGCAGATCTTCTTTCTTTGCTCATTTGATCTAAGCACACCAACAATCTCTTCATAGTTTAGGGTCTCATTCCCATAAACCAAAGTTGTTATGAGACCATCATACAAACCTGAGAGAGAACATAGTTGCAGCAATGTCTGATCCTCCTCGTCGATCTTCACATCCAAACTCATCACCTCAGAATACATCTGATTGAACCTTTGGATATATGCAACAAGATCTCCACCTTCGGGCATCCTCAAACTATACAACTATTTCTTTAACCATAGCTTGTTCATCATGTGCTTTCCCATATATGTGTTCTCCAATCTCTCCCAGAGCCCCTTTGCCATAGTCTCTGTGCAAACCTCAGACAAAACATGATTGGTTAAGCACATCCAGATTGTGTTAAAAGTAATTCCTCCAACTCTTTCCAATCCTCAGCATTGATCTTTTTTGGCCTTTCTTTTGTCAAGATCTTGTAGATCCTCTGCTGAACCAACAAGTTCTTTACTCTTTGCTGCCATAGGGTAAAGTTTTCCTTGCCGTTGAACTTCTCAAAATCCACCTTGAATCCATTTGATCCCATGACTTCAAACAAGTCAAGAACATATCTCTAACACCCTTCATGATCACACACCAATAAAACTACCCTTCATAGGAAATCTAACTAGCCCTAGATCCTCTTTCCAAACTTCTGTATCACTGGTCCTCTATGTAAACAATCTCCACCTTAATCTAGAGACAATCACAAAGCAAACTAAAAGTTTTTAGGATAAAACCTAGTGCAATAGATCCTGGACGTAGTAAAGCCTAGGTGTCTTCCTTCCTTCCACGCAACATCGCTCTGATACCAAATGTTGGGAATATGCACTCTTTTCACATGGATCAACATGGCCACTGATGATTACCCAAGCAATAAGAAAGTACTTCTTAGAGTTTTCTACAGAAGCATGATCAAATAAATCAAGAAATGGAGAAGAAGAGAAGAAGAGATTTTTGAGAGAAAAGAGCTTTTACTCAGTATATTTAAGCACACTTACAACCTTGACCTATTTTCAGTATATATACTTTACAAAGGGTCAAGCCCAAGCTCATAGAAAAACTTTTCAAATCCAAACAATCTACATATATAAAATAATAACCCATGAAAACTAAGCCTGCCCAATTTTAGATTGAGCCGGCTAACCTGCGACTAGGTCGGCTCAATCCCAGACTGAGCCGACCTAGTTGTGTATCATGCCAACAGCCTAAAAATGCTGCTTTCTATCTAAATTATTTTTTGAAACCTAGCCAATCAAGTCCTGGACTGAGTCAACCTAGTTTCTAACTTAGCCGACTCAGTCTCAGAGTGAGCCAGCTTAGTTTCTGAACTTTACTACTGAGACTGATTCTTCTTTCGGCTCGCTTTCATCTTTCCATGACCTATCTTCTCATGTTTCTAAGACTTGGGAGTGCAACTTCCGAGCTTGCAAAATTTGCCTATCCTTTCGTACGTGCTGCTCCACCTAGAACTGTGCATCTTCGATGTTGGTGCTAGGATTTTGATCCTCCTGCACTCTTCCATTTTGAACTCCTGCTAGAACTCTCTCCACTTGTGAAGCTACCATTGTTCGATGCTCCATCTAAAATCAAAGTCCTCCTAATACCATAGAAGCTGACTCTATAATCGAGTCCCTCGAAGCCAACTACTCAATGCTGCACTACTGAGCCTACCACGGCACCTCGAACACAATCTCTGCTCCTTTGGATCCTCCATACTCCGCAGACCCCTCCGAAACTATCTTAGATACACTGCATTCTAAAGGCTCCTCCAAACCACTAAGAGCTAATCCGACTCTTCACTTTTAGTGATTGAAATGATGGAATATGACTTTTCTCCTCCTTCTCACTTCTTCCGAAGTAGATATTCTTGCTTAAATTATCCTGCTTCATCATACTTGAAGCGCTTCTTGGATCCCTTGTTGTCCCTTTGCTGACCCTTTTTCTTCCCTTGCCTGGGTCTCTCTGACACCATGAGACCCTCCTGAAAGACCTTCCTCTTTGTCATCCATTTTCGTTGCTCGTTGGACCTTAGCACTGATATGATCTTCTCGTACTCTAATGTCTTCTTACCATATAGCAGTATGGTTACCAATAGATCGAAGCTCCTGGGTAGCGAACATAGTAGCAATAAATTCTTATCCTCCTCTTCGTGCTCTACCCCAATGTTGAGCAAGTTCATGCTCATTCCATCAAAATGTTGAATATGTCTTGCAACATCCTCGTCCTCTTGCATCCGAAGGCTATATAGTTGCTTCTTCAGCACCAATTTATTGTAGATGTTCTTCCCTATGTACAACTAATATAACTTCGATCATAAATCCTTGGGTGTCTTCTCCTCCAATATGTCATACAGCACCTTATCTGCCAGATAAGCCTTAATCATGGCACATGCCCTTTTCTCCAAGGACTTTCACTCCTTGTCTGTCACCATCTCCAGCCTATCCTCCAAGGTCGAATCTAGTCTCATTTGAATCAATGGATCCTCTACCCTAACCTTCCACATTGTGAAACTATCCTTTCTATCAAACTTTTCAAATCCAACCTTCAACCTGCTGTTCTTCATGATCAAACCAAATAAAAAATAACCAACAGGTAGATCTAAAAATTACCTTGACTAGGGATGATGGACAACAACCCTTAGATAACTTTCTTCCCTACGAAGTCTGGAGAAAACCTTAGATCTGAACCTCACTACTGAGCTCTGCTGAAACTTGATCTTCTTTCTCCTTCACACTCAGTCGGGCTCTGATACCAAGTGATAGCGCATCACCATGGCATCACCTAGTTCTGATACCAAATGTTGGAACAATCGATACTGATTTAATACTAATTATTATGCCTACGACTGCTCGAAATCATATTCATAGATTTGATCTCTTATGCAAACCTAGGTGTTAATCCAGAAATATGAAGAGGAGAAATAAAAATTGATGACAGCACATAGGACTTGGCATTGGAACCAGAGAGAAAAGAGAGAAGAGAGTTGGAGAGAAAAGCTGTATATTGATTTCACTCTCTTATAAAGATTATAATACCTAAATTTATATACCTTAGAATTTCTACTATGCCACATGAATCCTAATAAACCCAAACTCTAACTAAAAAATTCTCCTAGGCTAACCCAATACATGAAAGCACTCATCGAGTCCATGTACACCCATGTCTCCCATGCTCTTACCTTCTGGATCTAAACTCAACCCATACATATGTTAGCCACCTTAAGATCTTATTGGATCAGGCCTTAAGACCTCAAACAGAAAACCCCCATCCAGTTCTATTCACCACCATCGAGCCAACTCTATCAGGAGTTGAGCTGGCTAGATTGCATATTATCTAAACCTTATCTTCTATCTGCCTAAGACAGTCGACTCGACTACACCCCGAGTTGGCTTGGTCTCAGCTCGAGCCAGCTTGACTGCATATCCGAGCCAGCTTGCCTGTGTATCAGCTCCTTCTCTTGGTTGATTCTTCTCCTGATTTTGGTCCTTTGCTCCACCTTATGTCCCAAGTCTCCGGAGCACCTATCAAGCCTCCCTCAAGATTCTCACACCTGAACCTCGAGTCCATGCAGGGATACATGCCACCTTCATCCTAGGACAACTCCAGTCCTAGCCCTAGGACCACACACATCCTAATCTTCTGAAGCCAACACCCTAGCTTTTCTCGTGGCCTTCCAAGGCTTGGAAGCACCACACCAGATCCTATAGGCGGTGTCTCAAGTCACAGCTGGCATCCAAGGCATCTAGCCCTCACATGTCCTATGCGCTCAAGCCGATGGAAGATGCTGGACGGTATTAATTATGTATTAATTTTAATAAAATTTACATTGCATGGTGATAGATCCATTTGTTAATTGATGTACATATTCTAATATATCCGTACATTTATTTATTTTTGTACGGATTGAAGAATTATGTATATTGGTCAATTCATTGTGCACCATGGATAGTTTGAAAAATGCAAATAATTCTATAGGTCATTACAGTAATCAAACGATATGCTGAGGCTTCGAAAAAAATTTTGGACAGCATTTCTCCTTATTCTCCCTACACTGAAGAACTAAGAAAAAATGCTACTAAAATTTCTTATTTGAGTTGATGATAGGATATATTTATTACATATCTAATAATGATATTTAATGAATTTCAGGTTTCTCCAAATATTTATTTATAATGCATGCAATATTTGGTTAGTCCTTCTCAACTTGTCATGATTGAAACAACATTTTTATTTGCCTATATAATGATGTTATGAACTCTAACCATTAGTATATGTGCATAAATTATGAACAATTACTACCAAATTATCTTAATATTATTCTATTATGTCTCATTTTTACATATGATTTAATTATAGTATCACTATTTTTATAATGGATAAGGGGTGGTTGAAGTTGAGTAGACTCTCGCTTGAATATGAGGCTAGACTTCAAAAGTTTCTTGATTTTATTATAAAGAAATTCGGAGATTATGGACTTATCCAATATTCTTGTAAGAAGTGTATGAGTGGGCTTTGGCTATCTTGTCAAGATGTAAATGGTCACTTCATTATTTATGGCTTTAAATCTAGTTATAAAATTTATCGGGATCAACATAGTGAGTACAGGCCATAAGGAGGCGATCAACATGATGAGGGAGTGGAACAAATGGTTTATGATATCTTCCTATTTATTGGTCAAAATGATGGTGCATCTATGTCAATGCCTGATATTATGGTTGGTGGAATGACAAATAGTGAGAATGTGGAGAAAGTCCGCAAGTTGATGGAAGATGCTAATATTTTATTATATCTCGAGTGTGAAAAGATGATGAAGCTTGAGTTCTTAATTTGGTTGTATCATGCGAAATGCTTGAATGAATTTAGTAATAATTGAGTGAACTGTATACTAGAGCTTTTAGGGGACATTCTTTCGAACAATGTACAAATTTTGAAGAATAATTATGAAGCATTGAAGATTGTTGAACAGTTGGATTTTACTTACACCAAGATATATGCATGCCCTAATGATTGCATGCTCTGTTGGAAGGGGGTGCCAATGGAAATAAGTGTATGAGGTGCGGTATATCAAGATGGAAATAGAATAAAGACGGCATATCGATCCATATTTTTTAAAAGTTGATATGGCACTTTTTATTTTATACCAAGACTACAAAAGTTATTTATGTCAGCAAGGACATCGAAGGACATAAGATGGCATGAAGAGAAGCGAACAAAAGATGATATATTGAGGCATCCCATCGATTGACTGGTATGACAAAAATTTAATGAAATATATCCCAACTCCGTAGAAGAGATTTGCAATATGAGGTTAGGCTTGTCATAGCATAGAGTTTTTTGAGTGGTTCAAAGATCATGTAAGCGAGTACATATTCTTATCTTATACACTCTATTTGAATATGTTTATTAATTTGGTATCATCTTCTTAGGTATGGAGATTACCACTCGGTGATATGAGTCATGAAATACGTGCTCTTTCAATGGTCCTAAATCATACCATGTGTGAGTATAAATAGCTCATCATTAACGACTATAGATTCAAATTTCTCAACCAAGCTCAAAATATGACAACATAAAATAGTGGCATAATGTTGAGTGCCATAACTGGTATTATGCTAGCTCGAGGAATTCACAGCCTCATATGAAAGATCTGAACTATTATGGATGTTGGGGATAAACCCCGCTCCCACCGAAGTTCAGTCTGATGCTTAGCCTAATATAACTGGTAATCATAGAAGAGCTTCGATCAAAAATTCTCCTTCAGTCTAGACTTCTCCTTCGATCGGATTTCTCTGGTAGCTGAACTCCTTCCGGACCTCTCCTCCATCCGGATTTCTCTAGTAGCCAAACTCGTTTCGAACTTCTCCTTCAGTCGAATTTCTTCAGGAGTCGGACTCCTTCCGAACTTCTCCTTTAGTCAGATTCCTCTAGGAGTCGGACTCCTTCCGAACCTCTCCTTCAGTTAGATTCCTCCAAAAGTAGGACTCCTTTTGGACCTCTCCTTCAGTCAAATTCTTCGAGGAGCCAAACTCCTTCTGGATGTCTCCTTTAGTCGGATTCCTCAAGGAGCCAAACTCCTTTCGAACATCTTCTTCAGTCAGATTCCTCGGTGAGCCAAACTCCTTCTGGACTTCTCCTTCAATCAGATTTCTATAGAAGCCAAACTCCTTTCGGACCTCTCATTCAGTTCGATTCCTCCAAGAGTCGGACTCCTTCTGGACTTCTTCTTCAATCGAATTCCTCAAAGAGCCGAACTCCTTCCAAACCTCTCCTTCAGCCGAATTCCTCTAAGAGCCGGACTCCTTCCAAACTTCTCTTGCAGTCGAATTCCTCCAGGAGCTGAATTTCTTCTGGACTTCTCCATCAGTCAAACTTCATCCGAATTCCTCCAGCAGATTATTTTCAGATTTTAAGTAGTATTCCTCCTAGGTGATCTCTTCTAGCCATATTTTCTTTAGGAGTCCAAACTTCTCTGAAATTGATATATGTCAAAGCTCTTCACCAACCAATGCCTACTTTCTCTAGACTTCGACTATTAAATCTCAATGAATGGACACATCATGATAATGGACACCTTTCTGCGTAACAAACTCCATATGACCTCGAGCAACCCACTACCGGATAGTTACAACTATCATTTATTAGTCTGCTATAGGCAACCCCACTATCGGATGGTTACGACTATCATTTATCAGTCTGCTATAGGTGACCCTATTACTGAATGGTTACAACTATCATTTATCAGTCTGCTATAGGCAACCCCACTATCGAATGATTATGATTGTCACTATCAGTCTACTCCAAACTCCATCTGTAAAAGGGATCCTCCAAATATGTTTTCTCTAAGCTCTCTTCTTCTTCTAAAAATTTTACTGAATTCTTTTCTGAGCACTCCATTTCTATTGGCCAGAAGAGCTAACTTGATCATCTGAGGGTCCTGCCAGAGCCACCACCACCAACTTTGGATGAGACTTTATTTTGCAGATCATCGATGGTGACCTCTTCTTTTCCAACTCTAGCTCGATCCTACGTCAATCAGATTCTGCACCAATAGGATTGGCGCTAGAAGGAGGGCCCTCTATTCTCTTGTTCCAGGAAAGCTTCAACCCAATGATCAACGGCCTCTGTAGCCAAATCCCATCCAAATTTATCTGCTCCCACTTCAGCTTTGATAACTCAAGCACCACCTACAGCCATGGTGGATGTAGGATAGTTCAACCTGCTGGTCCAGTAGGTTTGCAATCTCATAGAGGCGATGTAGGCCATACATCGTCAGGCTCCGATGCCAATTCGATTGGAGCAGGCTTCTTCGAAACCCCATGATTCGATCCTGGGATGGCCGACTTGGGCTAGCCAATTGATGACCTCCGAAAAGAAGAAGCAGAGGGTGGGGAGCCCTTGCTCGGACCATGACTCGACCCAAGAGGGAGCTTTGCCTCCATCCCATCAGAAAACCCTAGAGATCAAAGATCGTGAAGATCTTCTGAATCAAAGGCTCCAAAAAATGAGTTGATGAATCAAAGAGCTCCATCTTACTCCCTCCTCACATGGTAATAATATTTGCATGGACCCTCCTTTTTCTTAGAGGATTATGTAAGAGCCCATTTCGTCGAACTTCAAGCTCCCCCAATTTGAAAGCTACGATAGAACCTCTGATCTGGTCGATCATTTGGAGGTGTTCCAAACCATGATGCTGCTCCATAGCACACTAGATGCCATCTTATGCCGAGCTTTTCCATCTACCTTAAAGGGCGCAGCAAGAAACTCATACTCAATATTAAAGTCGGGTACAATCTTCTCCTTTGATCAGATGAGCCATCAATTTGTGGCTCACTTCGTCAGTAGTTGACATCCATGCCAAGGTTCGAATTTTCTAATGAATATCAAGCAGAAGGAGGAGGAATCTATCCAAACTTATGTCACCTAGTATAATGCTACTACATTGGTGGTCTAGAACCTGAACCAGTCTATTATAATGGCCACACTCAAGAGCAGCCTTCAGAAGAATGATTTATTATTCTCCCTAAAGAAGAAATATCCCAGGAGCTTTATCGATCTGCTAGCTCGGGCTGAAGGATATGCCCTAGTGGAAGAAACCTTTAAATTGAAGGATGAGGAAGCCACAGAAGAGCGGTAGATGGGTGAGTCTAATAAGCCCATGGCTGATGGAGGGCTGAATGAAGTTCGATCGCGCTCACGGACTCTCCTAGAGAGCAAGCAAGCCTAAACTCTTCCTTAAACTCATCGTCAAAGAAGTTTTGATAGAAGGATACGAAGAAGTTCTCCCCCCAGAAGGTTTCACAATTACGCCCCCCTCAATACTCAAAAAATGCAAGTATTGACAGAGATCAAGGAGCAACTACCGAGATCTGAAAGGATGTGCACTCATCCTGGCAAGTGCAATCCTAGTAAATACTATCTCTACCATCGTGATCATATCCACGATACTGAATAATGCATTCAACTCCAAGACGAGATCGAAGAGCTCATCAGGAGAGGCCGGTTGGGTTGATTCCTCAGACGCTGATCTGAAGCAAGAGAAGATCGACAAAGGTTACGTCGCAGCCAGAACCACCAAGAAGAGAGAAACAATAAAAAGATCGACCATCTCTCAGCATCATCAACACTATCTCTAGGGGACTTCGGCAAGAAGAGGCCAGCAGATCTAGAGGATCAATGAAAAGATGAAGGGCTGAAGAACCCATAACCTTCACTAAGGTAGATGCATAGGAAGTACAGTTTTTGCATAATGATGTGGTTGTAATCTCTTTAAATATAGTGAATTATGATGTACGTCTTATCCTAGTTGATAATGAAAGTTTGACTGACGTCTTATTTTATGATGCTTTCTCCAAAATGTCAATATCTAATAGTCAGCTTGGACCAATAAACTCCCTCCTAGTAGGCTTCATTGGTGCTGTAGTACCAGTTGAAGGTGTAATGACTGTAGCAGTGGCTGTCGGACAATATCCAAAATAATCCAGAGTGCAGGTGGATTTTCTGGTAGTAAAGGCTTCCTTCGCTTACAATGCAATTCTCGGTCGATCTGATTTAAATGTACTTCGAGTGGTTATATCCATTTATTATTTGAAGATGAAGATTTCGACAAGTTACGGGATCGGAGAGGTTAGGGAAGATCAAGCTCTGGCAAGGCACTGCTATCCAATTACCTTACAAAAGAAAGAATAGTTCGACCCTTGTCCTATTGACGGGCTAGATGCTCGGGACAACCTCATGGAAGAAAGGGGAGAACCGATAGAACATCTTGTGACCGTCCCCCTGAATGATGGAAACGTGGAGCATATGGTGCAAATTGGCTCCAATCTGAAAGATGAAGTTTGGGAGCAGCTCATCACCTTTTTATGGAGGAATGCCGACGTCTTCACCTGGGTTTCAGTGGATATACCTGGGATTGACGTCGAGGTTATGGAACATCGGTTAGCCATTGATCCCAAGCATCAACCAGTGAAAGAAAGAGTTCGAGGCCATGCGTCAGAAAGGCAGAAGGTAATAGCAGAAGAAGTCGACAAGCTTTTCAATGCCAAATTTATCCAAAAAGTCAGCTATCCGACTTGGGTCTCTAACGTGATCCTAGTCAAGAAAGCTAATGTCAAGTGGAGGATGTGCATCGGCTTTAAGAAGCTTAACAAGGCCTGTACAAAAGATAGCTACCTGTGCCCAGAATCGACCAATTGGTGGATCTGACTTTAGGCTACGAGCTCTTCACCTTCATGGATGCCTTCTTCGGCTACAACCAAATTTGGATGGCATCAGAGGATGAGGAGAAGACTACTTTTATTACTAACCATGATCTTTACTATTATAGGGTCATGCCCTTTGGGCTTAAAAATGTAGGCACGACTTATCAATGCTTGGTCAATAAAATCTTCAAGGAGCAGATCGGGTGCAATATGGAGGTTTACGTCGATAACATACTGATAAAAAGTCAAAAGACAATCAATCATATCACCGACCTTGAAGAGGCTTTCGATGAGCTCAAGAAATATAAGATGAAGCTGAACCCAACTAAGTGCACCTTCAGGGTAGTCTCAAGAAGATTTTTGGGATTCATGGTCTCAAGATGAGGGATCGAGGTCAACCCGAAGAAAATTTGAGCTATCCAGGAGATGACCACTCCGAAGTCCATCAAGAAAGTTCAGTGCCTGATCGAAAAGGTGGCATCTTTGAATCATTTTATCTCGAGATCAGCCGAATGCTGCATGCCCTTCTTCCAAATCCTCAGAAAATCGAAAGATTTTCACTGGACTTAGGAATGCCAAAAGGCATTCGATGAGCTCAAGAACTACCTTGGCTCGCCCCCCTACTGACCAAACCCGAATCTAGAGAGGAGCTATTTTTCTACCTCGCGATCTCCCCTATGGTGCTAGCGGCAATCCTGGTCAAAGAAGAGATGAAAGTACAATGACCAGTCTACTACATAAGTTGGATCCTAAGGAATGCCGAGACCAGGTATACAAAGTTGAAAAAATTGACTTATGCTCTTCTAATTGCAGTAAGAAGGTTTTGACCTTACTTTTAGAGGCATGCTATAACACTCCTCACTGACCAGCCGATCAGAGCAATCCTTCATCAAATAGATGCTTCCAGAAGAATTGCAAAATGGGCCATTAAATTAACAAAATTTGACATCAACTACCGACCTCAGCCAGCAATCAAGGCTCAAGCATTAGCTGACTTCATAGTTGAGTGTACCATTCTAGATGAAGTCGAGCTTGAGCAGAATGAGATCGATATCCCGTGGTTGCAACCGAGCCTCTCCGAAGAAAGTGCCAATCTTTTCAAAGGTTTTTGCGCCCTGTACGTGGATGGTTTGTCCAACTCCACTGGAGCAGGTGCGGAGTTAGTCTTAGTCAACCTTGAGGAAGTCATCGTCGAGTACATGCTAAGCTTTGAATTCTTTGCAACTAATAACAGGTCGAATATGAAGCACTGATCACTGGATTAAAAGTAGCAAGAGAGTTAAAAATTGATTGGCTTCAAGTCTACAGTGATTTTCAATTAGTTGTCGGCCAAGTTAGTGGCAACTATAAAGCATGGAAGGAAAGTATGATGAAATACCTTAAGAAAGTAAAGGATTTAACTCTGGCCTTCGACAGTTTTGGCATTTGATAAATTTTGAGGGAAGAAAATACAAGAGCCGACCTCCTCTCCAAATTGGCCACTTCAGCCCTAGTCGAACTGTCTAAAGAAGTATTTTTTGAAACTCTAAAATGCCCAAGCTCAGAGAAATCACAGCTTGTTATGTAGATGGGGCTCGAGCCGAGCTAGATTGACTCATTAGTTGCCTATCTTAAAGAGGGAGTTCTTCCTCATGATCCGAAAGAAGCTCAAAAACTTAGGAATCAAGCCTTCTGCTATGTTTTGTATGAGGGCAAGTTGTATAAAAGATTGTATTTGCTACTGCTGTTAAGATGTCTCTGACCTACAGAGATTGACTTCGTATTATGGAAAGTGCATGAGGAAATTTATGGAAGTCATGTAGAAGCCAGATTCTTATCATAAAAACTATTTTGATAAGGGTACTATTGGCCGACCTTGTACCACGATTCTATAGAGTATGTTAAAAAATGTGATAGCTATCAGAGAAATGTAAGCATACAAAGATAGCCGACCTCTGAGCTTACTCCACTAAGTGCACCTTGGCCATTTGCGCAGTGGGGAATGGATATACTTGGCCCTTTCCCAGTGGCATCTGGATAATGGAAGTTTCTCCTGATTGCAATTGGCTACTTTACTAAATGGATCGAAGCCAAACTACTAGCAAAAATTACTAAGGCCAAGGTATAGAACTTCATCTGGATGTCAATCGTCTGTTGGTTTGGTCTGTCCCAAACTCTCATAATAGATAATAGGTGACAGTTCCCTGGGACGAGGTTCGTTGAGTTCTACGAAGATCTAAACATCTCCTATCACTTCACATTGTAGCTCATCCATAGGCAAATGGGAAAGCTGAAGTGACCAACCAGATCCTTTTGCAAGGCATCAAGATAAGGCTCGACAGAGCAAAGAGAGACTAGGCGAACGAACTCTACCACATCCTCTGGGTGTACCAAACTACTCAAAGGCTATCAATTGGGGAAATACCATTCGCCTTGGCCTTTGGAATGGAGGCAGTCATCCCAATCGAGCTTAAACTCCCATCAGCATGGATCATGGCCTTCAATGAGCAGTGTAAGTCATAGGATCTTAGAGTCAACCTCGATCTACTGATTGAAAAAGAGAAGAAGCCCAAGTTCGGATGGCGGCCTACAGGTGAAGGGTAGCCCAATATTATAACTCTAGAGTCAGAGGTAAAATATTCAGAGTGGGGGCCTTAATATTTCGGCAAGCCACTATCTCTCAGCCTTAAAGCCAAGGAAAGCTTGCCCCAAATTGGGAAGGATCCTATAAGGTCATGGAAGTCGTCCAACTCGAAACTTACTACTTGAAGGAACTCGAGGGGGCAGACCTACCTCGACTATGGAATTTGAAAAATCTACAAATGTATTATCGATAATTTGATTACAATGAAATCTTCCTACTCCAATACCCTAATCTTTGTTGTGTACCGATGAAAAAGCAGGACTACCCCACGGACTTAATTTCACGATAAATATAACCCATTAGGAATAGGAGGAAAGCCTCATCCTAACATGAGCAAAGTCGAAGATCTCATTCATTTTAGACGAGATGAGGGCAAAAGCCCTAACAATGACCCTAATGTGCCCCTACAGATCATTAGGAATAGGTGGAGAACCTCATCCTATCGAGAGCAAAGTCGAAGGCCTCGTTCATTTTAGATGACTTGAGGAGAGAGGCCTTAATAATGGCCCTAAGGTGGCCCTACAGCCTATTAGGAACAGGAGGAGAACCTTATCCTAGCGAGAGCAAACTCGAAGGCCTCGTTCATTTTAGACGAGATTAGGGGAGAGGCCTGGCTCATTCATTTTAGATGAGATGAGGGAAGAGACCCTGACAATGGCCCTAAGGTGCCCCTATAGCACATTAGGAACAGGAGAAGAACCTCATCCTAACGAGAGCAAAGTCGAAGGACTCATTCATTTTAGATGAGATGAGGGGAGAGGCCCTGACAATGGCCCTAAGGTACCCCTACAGCCCATTAGGAAACAAGAGGAGACCTTCATCCTAATGAGAGCAAAGTCGAAGGCCTTATTCATTTTAGATGGGATGTGGGGAGAGGCCTCGACAACGGCCCTAAGGTGCCCTTACAGCTCGTTCGGAATAGGAGGAGAACCTCATCCTAATGTGAGCACAATCGAAGGCCTCGTTCATTTTAGACGAGGTGAGGGAAGAGGCCCTATCAATAGCCCAAATTTGCCCCCACAAGCCATATTAGGAATAGGAGAACCTCATCCTAACGTGATCAAAGCCGACGACCTCATCAATATAAGACAGGATGGAGGGAGAGACCCTACCGATGCCCTTAATGCACCCCCATAAGCCATGATAAGAACAGAAGGAAAGCCTCATTCCAACATGAGCAAAAATTGGAACCTCGTATTCCAAAGACGTGGAGAAGGAAGAAGCTCGGTGGAGAATTCTTACACATATTTTTCCATGACAACCTGACTATGCCAAATGCAAAAGATAGAACCTTATCCTGATTTGCAGAAAAGATCCTAGTTTGACGTCCACAACAAGCCCGGCGTCCACAATGAGCTTGACGTCCACAACGAGCGATTTCACAAGCATTTCATAAGAAGACGACAGAGAGAAAAATGAGCCTCTCAGGTTCCCAAACTGGTTCGAGCACCTCTGTGGCAGGTTCAGATGGGCCAGAAGCAAGCTCGTCGAAGGAAAGGTTGACTACAACATTAGATGGTCCTGCATCCATGTCGTCTTCCTCCTCCTTCAGAAAGCTGAGGTCGAGCTCGGGGACTTTGATCATCACCTTTTTTTTTTCCTCCCTTCCTTCAAATTTCAAATTCAATTTCGAAAGCCAACAATTGCATTTTCATGATAATCCCATAACCTAATACAAAATGACCTAAATTTTAATGTTGAGCCTATAGATATAGGTCAAATTATTCTCAAATTACTAATGCACCAAATCCGTACTAACATAACCAATACACGATGTACTTTGGGTTGAAAAATTATAATTTGGTTAGATTTGGATGTAGAATGCATTCTTTGGCTCACGATCAAGGATGGATGTTATATTGGCCGATTTAGATTTGAATAGGTGCCTCATCTTACTCTATCGATCTAAGTTATTTATTTAATATTTTATTAAAAATTATATTTCATAACTAATTAATAGTTGTTATCTAAAGTAACTATGCGAATCAATTATACATTGATTCAAGCTTCAGCTAACCTCTGAAGGTTGAATGTCTTTATGCAATCTTGATACCAGCTGGAGCTGATTTCTACTTAGTTTGAGAAGTTGAGTTGACTGGACTTATTTCAATATTGAGCTCACTTAAGCTTTATTAAATAAACTAGTCGAGGACCCATGCATTGCGTAGGATGGATAATTACAGTCTATAATTATTAATTTTTTTAATAATAAACATTCATAATAAATATTTTTAGTATTTTTATATTTTATTTTATTTATTATTTATATATAATAATTTTTTTATTATTTTATAAAATAATATTTTATTTTATTTTTTTCTTCTTATTCTCATATCTTCTATGTGCCCGCCGGTACCGCTACACCCCTCTATTGCCCCACCACAACTCTCTTTCTCTCTCGCTAAATATCGATCCTGATCGTATCTCCATCTTTTTTCTTCTTCTTATACCTTCTCCACACCCACTGGTGTCACCCCACCTTCATTGTCGGCCCACTATTGCTCTCCTTCTCTCTTCGATAAACATCGATCCCGATTGCACCCTTCGACATCCCTGTTGGTACTACCGCTCCTGGCACCACCACTGAAGAAAGAGAGAGAGAAACTCTTTCTCTCTTCTTTTCTTTTTTTTTTTTTTTTATAAAATAATATTTTTTTATTATTATTTTATTTTTTCTTTCTATTCTCATACTTTCTTCATGCCTACCAGTGCCATCCCATCCCCCTACCGCCCCACCATGGCTCCTCTTCTCTCTCGATAAATGTCGATCTCAATCGCACCCCCATCCCCTCACTTCTCATATCTTCTCCAAACTTTTGGAGGCTATTAAATATAGAGATTTAACTTTCAAATTGAAAAAATATTATGCTCTATTTATAGATAATTTATTAGATTTGATCTAATTTGATCCAATGGATCAATTTAAATCTCAAAATATATTATTTTTAAAAATATAATAATTTTTTTTAAAAAAAATTAGGATGTTATTATTTTTAAAATTAAAAAGTGATATGTTATATTATTAAAATAATAATAAATAATATTTTTTTAAAAAAATTATTAATCTTATAATATTTATTTTTATAAATAATAAAACTTTTAAAAATATTTTTCATCTCTTATCCCTTTCATATTTTTATTTTTAAAATATTATTTTTTTAATTTTTTAAAATATAATTTTTTTATTATTTAAAAATAATATTTTAAATTATTATTAATAATAAAATAATAATTCATATGGCATAATTAAAATCATTTAAGATGCTGATAAAAATATTATTTTTAGATATATAAATTAGTGTGTTATTATTTTTAAGATTAAAAAATGATATGTTATCTTTTTAAAATAATAAATTAATAGTTTTTAAAAATATTATTATTATTTTTATAATATTTTATTTTTTAAAAATAATAATTTTAAAATATTTTTTTTATCTCTTATACATTTCTCTATTTTTCTTTTAAAATATTTTTTTCTATTTTTTAAAATATTATTTTATTATTATTTAAAAATAATATTTTAAATTATTATTAATAATAAAATAATAATCTATATGGTATAACTTAAATCATCTAAGATGCTGAGGTGGCAACACTACAATACTCTTACATAGAGACTACTTTACTATTATTTAAAAGTAATATTTTAATTATTATTAAAAGTAAAATAATAATCCATATGGCATGACTAAAATCATCTAATATGCTAATAAAAATATTATTTAAAAGAAATAAATTAGCATGTTATTATTTTTAAGATTAAAAAGTGATATGTTATCTTTTTAAAATAATAATAAATTAATATTTAAAAATAATATTATTATTTTATAATATTTTATTTTTTAAAAATAATAATTTTTTAAAATATTTTTCATCTATTATCTTTTTATTATTTTTATTTTTAAAATATTATTATTTTTAATTTTTAAATTATTATTTTATTATTATTTAAAAATAATATTATGTATTATTATTAATAATAAAATAATAATCTATATGGTATAACTAAAATTATCTAAGATGCTGAGATGGCAACACCATAATACTCTATAGAGTCTAATTTATTATCATTTAAAAATATTATTTTAAATTATTATTAATAATAAAATAATAATTCATATGACATAATTAAAATCATCTGATATGTTGATAAAAATATTATTTTTAGAAAAATAAATTAGTATGTTATCATTTTTAAGATTAAACAAATGATATGTTATATTTTTAAAATAATAATAAATTAATGATTTTTAAAATAATAATATTATTTTAATAATATTTTATTTTTTAAAATAATAGTTTTTTTAAA